>JACEEZ010018897.1:22691-66222 GCA_016584305.1 Chionoecetes opilio | reverse complement strand
CTTAACATGGATTAAGAACGGGTTACAATAGGTTCTCTTATGGAAAGGTTTATGAACAGATATATGATTAGATAATTGCTGGACTTTAGTAGGATTTGACAAGTACACATGCAGGGACTTGTAAACTAAGAGTGGGCTCATGGCTAGATGGAATTTATTGGACAGAGTTGGTAGTAAACAATAAAGGTTACAACCATTGAATGGGGACTGGTGAACAAGTGGAGTTCCACAAAGGTCTGTTTGGGCCATTATTTTTGATTACATCAACGACTTGGATAGTGGGATTAGCAGTGATATCAGCAAGTTTGCTGATGATACTAAGTTAGGTAGGATTATTGGATCACAGTCTGACGTAAACATATTGCAGGGAGACTTAGATAAACTTAACGAGTGGGCAGTCAGATGGCAGATGGAATTTAATATTGATAAATGTAGCGTGTATGAATGTTGGTAGAAAAAACCCTGGTAATAGATACACCATAAGCAATGTATCGCTGAAAAGATCAGAAGGTGAAAAAGATCTTGGAGTGAGGGTGAGGCCCAGACCTCCGACCTAGGAAACAACTTATTGAGGCGAATAGAGCTAATAGAGTATTAGGATTCATTACCAGAAGGTTAAAAGTAGAAGTGCGGAAGTTATCTAAAGCTTTATCTGCTCTAGTCAGGCTCACCTAGACTATGCAGTCAGTTTGGTCTCATATTACAGGATGGATATAGTGTTGTTAGAAAAGTGCAGAGATAGGATGACCAAAATGATACAAGGGATGCGTAATTTAGTATGAGAGGAGATTGAAGTTATTAAATTACACTCATCGAGAGACGCAGAGTAAGGGGCGATCTGATAGAAGTTTTTAAGTGGATAAAGGATTTAATAAAGGAGAGGTAGGAAAAGTTCTACGGCTTTAACCAGGGTAGAACAAGAAGTAACGGATTCAAGCTGGAAAGCGTAGATTTAGAAAGGAATAGGGAAAAACTGGTTCACAAATAGGGTAGTGAATGAGTGGAATGTCTCAGTAGACAGTAGTTAGTGCGGAGTCATTAGGGAGCTTTAAAGGGGAGCTGGATAGGTTCATGGATGGGGATGAAAGGTGGATGTAGATAGTGTTAGGTGACAGGAACTACCACGTGTAGGCCTCGCGGCCTCTTGTAGCTTCCTTATTTTCTTATGTTCTTATGTAACCACAATGCCGCTAGCGTGAAGGGGACTCCCAGGATGTGTTGAGTGTATGCCTGTACGCTGTGTGTGTAGTGAATGCAGTGCTGTGTGTATGCCTGTACGCTGTGTGTGTAGTGAATGCAGTGCTGTGTGTATGCCTGTACGCTGTGTGTGTAGTGAATGCAGTGCTGTGTGTATGCCTGTACGCTGTGTGTGTAGTGAATGCAGTGTTGTGTGTATGCCTGTACGATGTGTGTGTAGTGAATGCAGTGTTGTGTGTATGCCTGTACGCTGTGTGTGTAGTGAATGCAGTGCTGTGTGTATGCTTGTACGCTGTGTGTGTAGTGAATACAGTGTTGTGTGTATGCCTGTACGCTGTGTGTGTAGTGAATGCAGTGCTGTGTGTATGCCTGTACGCTGTGTGTGTAGTGAATGCAGTGCTGTGTGTATGCCTGTACGCTGTGTGTGTAGTGAATGCAGTGCTGTGTGTATGCCTGTACGCTGTGGATGTAGTGAATGCAGTGCTGTGTGTATGCCTGTACGCTGTGTGTGTAGTGAATGCAGTGCTGTGTGTATGCCTGTACGCTGTGTGTGTAGTGAATGCAGTGTTGTGTGTATGCCTATACGCTGTGTGTGTAGTGAATGCAGTGTTGTGTGTATGTCTGTACGATGTGTGTGTAGTGAATGCAGTGCTGTGTGTATGCCTGTACGCTGTGTGTGTAGTGAATGCAGTGCTGTGTGTATGCCTGTACGCTGTGTGTGTAGTGAATGCAGTGCTGTGTGTATGCCTGTACGCTGTGTGTGTAGTGAATGCAGTGCTGTGTGTATGCCTGTACGCTGTGTGTGTAGTGAATGCAGTGTTGTGTGTATGCCTGTACGCTGTGTGTGTAGTGAATGCAGTGCTGTGTGTATGCCTGTACGCTGTGTGTGTAGTGAATGCAGTGCTGTGTGTATGGCTGTACGCTGTGTGTGTAGTGAATGCAGTGCTGTGTGTATGGCTGTACGCTGTGTGTGTAGTGAAGCATGCTGTGTGTATGCCTGTACGCTGGTGTAGTGAATGCAGTGCTGTGTGTATGCCTGTACGCTGTGTGTGTAGTGAATGCAGTGCTGTGTGTATGGCTGTACGCTGTGTGTGTAGTGAATGCAGTGCTGTGTGTATGCCTATACGCTGTGTGTGTAGTGAATGCAGTGCTGTGTGTATGCCTGTACGCTGTGTGTGTAGTGAATGCAGTGCTGTGTGTATGGCTGTACGCTGTGTGTGTAGTGAATGCAGTGCTGTGTGTATGCCTGTACGCTGTGGATGTAGTGAATGCAGTGCGGTGTGTATGCCTGTACGATGTGTGTGTAGTGAATGCAGTGCTGTGTGTATGCCTGTACGCTGTGTGTGTAGTGAATGCAGTGCTGTGTGTATGCCTGTACGATGTGTGTGTAGTGAATGCAGTGCTGTGTGTATGCCTGTACGCTGTGGATGTAGTGAATGCAGTGCTGTGTGTATGCCTGTACGCTGTGTGTGTAGTGAATGCAGTGCTGTGTGTATGCCTATACGCTGTGTGTGTAGTGAATGCAGTGCTGTGTGTATGGCTGTACGCTGTGTGTGTAGTGAATGCAGTGCTGTGTGTATGCCTATACGTTGTGTGTGTAGTGAATGCAGTGCTGTGTGTATGGCTGTACGCTGTGTGTGTAGTGAATGCAGTGCTGTGTGGAGGTAAAACAAGGCCGGTAGAAGAGAAGTTGGTGGGATTCTATTTGGTTTCTCAGCATCCCTCAAATTCAAGGGGTAAATTTTCGTTATTGAGCACCACTATTTTCAAGGACCAAACTGGGTATTATGTCAGATGAACACAGAACTCACTTTGGTGGCAGAAACTATTTTTTTCTGGAGAGTTTTGATGTGTTTTAAATTAATCTGCTATCAGTTTTTGTCGCAATTTTTAAAAAATTTTTATAGTTAGGTATAGGTTAGGTTCGGTTGGATTCAATTTGTTTTTTGTCATTTGTGTTGGGGATAAAAAAAATTGCGACAGAAAGGGTTAGCAGAATAATTCAAAACACATCAAAACTTACCGAAAAAAAATTGTTTCGTCCATCAAAGGAAGTTCGGTGTTCATCTGGAAATTTTCCCCAAACTGTTATTTTCTATAGTTATGACGTATTTTTGGATTAGTCTGGCACTTTGTTTTCGTCGGGAATTATTTGTATACCCCCTCCCCACCCCACCCCAAGTATGATAACTAGTGATTTCTGCCGTAATCTAATAATAGGTTGATCCATAAACATATCAAAACTCATCAAAGTAAATAGCTTCGTTCTCGAAAAAGGCCAAATTACCATAGTGGAGCAGCAATAATGGGTTTTTTTGTTGTAACCGGTCCGCCCCGACCCGCAAACATCATGCTTTGCTATCGCATTGTCGTAGTGCTAACCCCTTCACGCCCAGATCTTTCCTTTGCTATAAAAAAATCGTCAGTTGCTAGCCATAAAATTAAGAAAAGTACCTTAATATACCAAATTAGTGGACAAGGATACTAAACAGGTCATAGCTATAAAACATTTCTTATATTCACTAAAAATCTTCTAATGGCACCCAAATTACAATGGAAATTACGTTCTGGGCCTCAAGGGGTTAATACGTTTTTTTCTCTTGGTATTACGTATTTGTAAGTAAATCAAGCCTCATGTCCAAGCTTCATTAACTTAGCATAACAGTTTTTTGCCATAAATCACTTGTTTATGAAACTTGGGGAGGGATAGCGGGTTGGGCGGTATTAAAGAAATATGTTGATTTCCGACAAAAAATAGAGCAAAAATAATTCAAAACAAATCAAACCTAAAAAACTTCACATTTTCTTTCTAGGGGGCTCCTAGCCTAAACAAGCAAGCGGGTTAGGGGTGGTCTGTCCCTGTGGCTTAGGAGGGAGGACATAGGGTTAGGTTTAGTTAGAAAAAACATTCTGAAATTTGATGTGTTTTTTGATGATTTTTTTTCTCGATTACTTGTTTAGGGTACGGCCCACTACAGAAAAAAGCCAAATAACAAGTATTAGATATTTAAAATGCATACTCAGATCTACCAGAAAATATATTCTCTTCGAAAACATTTGTGGGATTCTGAGAAACCCAAAATGTACTAATGTCAGAAGACTCAAATAGAGAGATGAGGATGGCTGTATGGCTGTGTGGTGCCTACATTGAACTTAAGGTACTTATTGTTACTAAGGTACTTAAGTTAACTCTTTGTCTTGTTGTTGTTGCTTTTTTATCTGTATGCCTCCGGGTGATATTAAAATGATTATTATTATTGAACTTTTATACATTTACATTTACTTTGAAGGGCTAGTCTGGAGGCATTGTAATTGAGAATGATTTGAAATGAGAGGTGGGATAGAGTTTGAAGGCATTAGTTTTCTTTTATTCTTTACTTATTTTATTCCTTTCTATTGTTACCGTTTTTTCACTTATCATTCATTATCCACTTCTTTATTTTCTTCTTTATTTTCTGTCATTTTTTTTTATTCTTTACCTCGTTTATTCCTATTCATTGCTATTTTTATCTTTTTTCTTATCAGTTATTATCCACTTCTTTGATTTATCTTTTTTTCTCTCTAGTTGTGTAGTGAAATATACAGACTCAGGTGTAGCGGGGATGGGGAGCTATGTACCATGAGGGTATATTGCATTGCTAGAAGTAGACTGAAAAAAAAGGATGATATCAAATGGAATGACTTAGATATTGGCTGAACAAAAAAACCTAATTAGAATAAGAAAAAAAAAGAAAATTAATAGATGAATGAATGCTTAAGATATTATGAAACCCAGCTACTATAAGAAAAAAACCTGACACATGGTAGTGCATAAACACATAAAGAACCTTGAATGATGATAAAAACATAAGAAAATAAGGAAGCTACAAGAGGCCGCGAGATCTACACGAGGTAGTTCCTGTTACTTAACACTACATACATCCACCTTTCATCCCCATCCATGAATTTATCTAGCCTCCTTTTAAAGCTCCCTAATGACTTCGTACTAACTACCTGTCTACTGAGTCCATTCCAATCATTTACCACCCTATTTGTGAACCAGTTTTTCCCTATTTCTTTTTTAAATCTACGCATATGATGGTGATGCTTCCTAAATATAAATCACAAGGCAGCCTAAATCTCCAGTGACCAGCCAGTGTTGTGTCTCGTCTCATTCCACTGTTAACACGCCCCCTTGTGCTTATAGTCTATTTTTTTTAACGAGGTTAAACTTCCAATCTATCTTAAGGTCTCATGCTTAAAATTATGCCCATGTATACCTGATAGTATGGTTAACTATGACAAATACAGCTGACATTTTAAAGAACCGTACTATTCCCTTCTCCTGACATCAAATATCAGTTAGTAAGCAGCAAGGGGTCAGGATTTTTCACCCCTTTAAAAAAACCCAGAGTATAGTTAGTGCCATGGTGGTGTGGGTAATAGTTATGGTGGCTAGTTAGTGCCATGGTGGTGTGGGTAATAGTTATGGTGGCTAGTTAGTGCCATGGTGGTGTGGGTAATAGTTATGGTGCTTAGTTAGCGCCATGGTGGTGTGGGTAATAGTTATGGTGTACCTAAAGTTAGTGCCCATGGTGGTGTGGGTAATAGTTGTATGTGTGGTGTAGTTAGGGTGGCATGGTGGGGGTGTGGTAATAGTTATGGTGGCTAGTTAGTGCCATGGTGGTGTGGGTAATAGTTATGGTGCTTAGTTAGCGCCATGGTGGTGTGGGTAATAGTTATGGTGCTTAGTTAGTGCCATGGTGGTGTGGGTAATAGTTATGGTGCTTAGTTAGCGCCATGGTGGTGTGGGTAATAGTTATGGTGCTTAGTTAGTGCCATGGTGGTGTGGAAATATTTTAGGGTGGCTAGTTAGTGCCATGGTGGTGTGGGTAATAGTTATGGTGCTTAGTTAGTACCATGGTGGTGTGGGTAATAGTTATGGTGCTTAGTTAGTGCCATGGTGGTGTGGGTAATAGTTATGGTGCTTAGTTAGTGCCATGGTGGTGTGGGTAATAGTTATGGTGACTAGTTAGTGCCATGGTGGCGTGGGTAATAGTTATGGTGCTTAGTTAGTGCCATGGTGGTGTGGGTAATAGTTATGGTGGCTAGTTAGTGCCATGGTGGTGTGGGTAATAGTTATGGTGGCTAGTTAGTGCCATGGTGGTGTGGGTAATAGTTATGGTGCTTAGTTAGTGCCATGGTGGTGTGGGTAATAGTTATGGTGGCTAGTTAGTGCCATGGTGGTGTGGGTAATAGTTATGGTGACTAGTTAGTGCCATGGTGGTGTGGGTAATAGTTATGGTGGCTAGTTAGTGCCATGGTGGTGTGGGTAATAGTTATGGTGGCTAGTTAGTGCCATGGTGGTGTGGGTAATAGTTATGGTGGCTAGTTAGTGCCATGGTGGTGTGGGTAATAGTTATGGTGGCTAGTTAGTGCCATGGTGGTGTGGGTAATAGTTATGGTGGCTAGTTAGTGCCATGGTGGTGTGGGTTATAGTTATGGTGGCTAGTCAGTGCCATGGTGGTGTGGGTAATAGTTATGGTGGCTAGTTTGTGTGTAGTGCCATGGTGGCGTGGGTAATAGTTGTGGTGCTTAGTTAGTGCCATGGTGGTGTGGGTAATAGTTATGGTGCTTAGTTAGTGCCATGGTGGTGTGGGTAATAGTTATGGTGCTTAGTTAGTGCCATGGTGGTGTGGGTAATAGTTATGGTGCTTAGTTAGTGAAATGGTGGTGTGGGTAATAGTTATGGTGGCTAGTTAGTGCCATGGTGGTGTGGGTAATAGTTATGGTGCTTAGTTAACGCCATGGTGGTGTGGGTAATAGTTATGGTGCTTAGTTAGCGCCATGGTGGTGTGGGTAATAGTTATGGTGCTTAGTTAGCGCCATGGTGGTGTGGGTAATAGTTATGGTGACTAGTTAGTGCCATGGTGGTGTGGGTAATAGTTATGGTGGCTAGTTAGTGCCATGGTGGTGTGGGTAATAGTTATGGTGGCTAGTTAGTGCCATGGTGGTGTGGGTAATACTTATGGTGCTTAGTTAGCGCCATGGTGGTGTGGGTAATAGTTATGGTGCTTAGTTAGTGCCATGGTGGTGTGGGTAATAGTTATGGTGCTTAGTTAGCGCCATGGTGGTGTGGGTAATAGTTATGGTGCTTAGTTAGTGCCATGGTGGTGTGGGTAATAGTTATGGTGGCTAGTTAGTGCCATGGTGGTGTGGGTAATAGTTATGGTGCTTAGTTAGTGCCATGGTGGTGTGGGTAATAGTTATGGTGCTTAGTTAGTGCCATGGTGGTGTGGGTAATAGTTATGGTGCTTAGTTAGTGCCATGGTGGTGTGGGTAATAGTTATGGTGACTAGTTAGTGCCATGGTGGCGTGGGTAATAGTTATGGTGCTTAGTTAGTGCCATGGTGGTGTGGGTAATAGTTATGGTGGCTAGTTAGTGCCATGGTGGTGTGGTAATAGTTATGGTGGCTAGTTAGTGCCATGGTGGTGTGGGTAATAGTTATGGTGCTTAGTTAGTGCCATGGTGGTGTGGGTAATAGTTATGGTGGCTAGTTAGTGCCATGGTGGTGTGGGTAATAGTTATGGTGGCTAGTTAGTGCCATGGTGGTGTGGGTAATAGTTATGGTGACTAGTTAGTGCCATGGTGGTGTGGGTAATAGTTATGGTGGCTAGTTAGTGCCATGGTGGTGTGGGTAATAGTTATGGTGCTTAGTTAGTGCCATGGTGGTGTGGGTAATAGTTATGGTGCTTAGTTAGTGCCATGGTGGTGTGGGTAATAGTTATGGTGCTTAGTTAGTGCCATGGTGGTGTGGGTAATAGTTATGGTGCTTAGTTAGTGAAATGGTGGTGTGGGTAATAGTTATGGTGCTTAGTTAGTGCCATGGTGGTGTGGGTAATAGTTGTTGGTAATAGGGTATTGTTGCTTAAGGGTCTCTTTAGTGTTATTACAGTCTTTCTGTGTCACATGTATATTCCTGGACTCATTCTTGTCAAGTGGATTAATCTTATCATTGTCTTTTATTTCCAAAATTCCAAGGAAAACACTCGCCTTATACCCCAATACCGAGTGAAAGTCTTTCCCACTGACAAGTTCACAGTTAAGGTTACATGTACGGTCACCACGATAAACTTGTATACTCACTCGTCCCTCTGAACGCTTACTCACACGTCCGTACCCGAACAGCGTAGTATTAAAAGGGGTTACATTTTTCAACTCATAATCACTTGTTGCTGCTGTATACACATGTACTGGCAGCACATTACAGTCCGCCCCACTATCAATTTGGAAGCGTATGTAACAACACTTTGGTGTGATTCTCAAAGTAACAGTCTGTTCCTCCTGAAGCTGAACACTCGAAACATGCTTAACTGTGTACACCTGGAGTTCTGACTCCGAATCATCTTTCATGTTCAAATTTTCCAACTTGTTAACTACTCTGGCTTCACGACGAAACACTGTATTTCTGGAGTGTGGACACTTCACTGCAAAATGGTTACGTTTTTTACACTTCGAGCAGGTTTTTCCCCACGCAGGGCAAACCTCCTTCATCATCTCATGTTCCATTGCACAGAATCTACATTCCTTAATCCATCCAACTGGTTTCCTTGCGTTTCCTAAGTTGCGTTGCGTTGAACTGCCGCTTCGTTCTCCGCTTCACTCGACTCGTCCATTGCGGTCTTCCTCGGCCCACTGCATGCACATTCCCATCGCTTATTTTGCCAACTTCCATTTGCTGAACAGCGGCCATTGCACTCGCTCGGCAAATCTCCAGAGTTCGTGCTAACGTAATGTCCTTTTCACGCAGAAGACGATCACGCACTGTGTCGTCTGTGATCCCGAACATGATACGATCACGAAGAATCTGGTCAGGCGTAATATTCTCGTAGTCACACCTGAGAGCTATCTGGCGCAAAGCAGTCACATATTGTTCAAACGATTCACCAGGCCTCTGTCCACGAAGGTTGAACCGATATCGTTCGAACGCTGTGTTCTTGAGCGGCCGACAGTACTCTTCAAAAGCGTCAAGTACACCCTTCACATCCTTCTTTTTATCCTCCGTAAGTTGGAACGTCTGGAACACTTTATGAGCTTCAGCTCCTATCACAGTCAACAGTATGGAGACTTGTACTTCACCTGGTTTCTTGTTAAGTTCAGTTGCCGCCGCGTAGCACTCCCAACGACTTCTCCAGTCCTTCCACAGTTCTGTTGCGTTTCTTTCGTGGATTTCGAAACTTGCTGGTGGCGGTAGGGAGAGTGAGAGCGCCATAGTAACGTCCACTTGAAGTACGAAGCTTGAGTTCTGCGCACCGCTGCCACCATGTGATGTCTCCTTGCAGTGTTGTTAATAATATCTTGAGCAGAGTAAACTCCTTTATTAACAACTTCAGTAATCCAGGTAGGTAAGCACAATACAAGTGGTTGACTGTGACGGGCTGGCTGCCATACCGGAACTGGCTCTCTCGGCTCTGATTCACCTGACGTCAACTAGCCTTTGAACCTCTGAACCACTGATCGAATACAATACTAAAACAGTAACTACTCGTTACACTAACATCTCGGCGGAACATCTTGGAGGAACAAGTCGTAAGGATGGAAGAGGGAGAGGAAGAGGAAGGCGTCGTGAGGATGGCTGACGAAGACTTAGAAGAGGACGACGAGCTGAGGGACTTTGACGGGTCTAAGACTGACCAAGAACCATTCGTGTTGCTGGATATGTTTTCCCCGGAAGATGATGTGTATGAGGAGGATGGCGTGTCTGGTGAGAATGATCTGCCTCCTCGCTACCAGCCTTCTGCAGCCAAGACGTACTAGAGAAGGACGTGAAGCAATACCAAGAAAGGAACGAAGAGGGCGTTTGCTATGTGAGTAACTGTTCTTTTAATGATCATCACTCCTCATATTGTCATTATATTCTACTCTTTTTTGATATTGTTTTTGTATTGTATTTTGACTAGAGCGTATATTTTTAGCTATTTTCTAATCAATTTAACGTGGAAATCTCTCTATTAGTATTATTCTATTATTTACATCGTTATTTTTCATGTTTTGATTTAAGTATTCATATAAAAAAAAAAAATATTAACTTTTGGATGGAGGTTTTCCTGGGTTGTTGACTTGACTCACTGTCTTCATTCCCGCAGGAGGAGGAGGAGGACGAGGATGCGCTCACCTTCCCCGAGGCAGAGGACTCCGACGACAGTATTTACTTCAGCTTCCGTGCCGACGACTAGGAAGGAATACCGCCACAACCAACACTACCTTGGGTAAGACCGTCTCCCTCTGATATCTGTCACGTCGCTGGCTTCTTCCCTGATATTGAAATACATGTATATTCCTTTCTATTTCTTGAAAACTTATCACATAATTGAGTTTATAACCTTCGATTTACTTGTTTTGTAATGGTTGTAGCATAAAAACAAGGGCATGTTTTATACACAACTAACTGACTAAATATTGTAATAGTACTAGAATAGGGCATCTTGTTGGTCAAGTTGTGTAAAGAAACCACAAAATGGCAATGGTGGTTCTTAATTGTGACCAAAGACTACTGTATACAGTAGTCTTTGTTGTGACACTCGTACATATAACCTATAAGATGCTCCTTTTTTCCACATCCATAAATTGTCTCTTAGTCTCTTAAAAAAAAACTTTCGATTTCACGCGATTGCTTTTCCTATGCACACACAAGTTACCTTTTATCAAAATCTATAGACTTTTAACCCCTTGAGACCCATAACGTAATTTCCATTGTAATTTGGGTACCATTAGACGATTTTTGAGTGACTATAAGCAAGATTTTATAGATATGACCTGTTTAGTATCCTTGTCTACTAACTAATTTGGTATATTCAGTTCCTTTTTGTAATTTTATGGCTCCACAACAGAATTTTTTTTATAGCAAAGGAAAGATCTGGGCGTGAAGGAGTTAAAATCTAGTCTATAAAGCTAGTATGTCTATTAATCTTGTCTTTTCCCCCCTTTCCTAGGACACTCCCGGCACCCCGCCCTGACCCTCGCCTATAGCCGTTGTCTTTCATCTGTACGCGACCTTCACATAGCCGTGAAGGAGCGACGGGCTGCCAGGAGGGAGGCCCGAGGAACAACACTGCGGGTTTGCCTTGCCGCTCTTCCCTTACCGCGGGACTTATTAGAATAGAAAGTAATTCATGATATTATTAACTCATATTTAAGCATATTTTTGGGGGAATCTTCATGAAATGCTTGCCATCTTCAGAACTCAAAAATGGCTTCATTGGATCATCATCTTCCTTTCTTCCGAGACACTTTAGATATTCAACCTTTTTTTTTCATATGTGCGTAAAAATCTTGCTTTCAACCTTTTTTTTTATATGTGCGTAAAAATCTTGCTTAGGTAAATCCCTGCCCTACACCGCCCTGCCCAGCACCTCCCTTTCCCCCCATGAGAATGTCGAGTTTACGCTTCACTTTATTCGTTTTCTGCCTCAGCAATTTAGAAGAATTTTAGGGCTTATTTTGGAGTATTTTGCATAGTTGTTTTTCTCAGATTAATTCACTAGTGCAAACATGAATGAATATTTATCAATTCCTATTTATTTGTATTATATTTGTACACTTATTACTGCTACCGTTTCGCGTGCGTGCGTCACTATACGTATGTGTTATTGTCAGTATATTTCTGTGCTGGCTTATTGATATGTGTCACAGGATGCTGGCTTGATGAATGGTGAATGTGTAGAAATAAACTTGTGTATATGAAGCTTGGTGGTTTGCTGTTTTCTGTTCCTGAGTGAATATCCGCTGTTTGTTGGTGCGTGTTGTGGCAAGGTTGGTGTGTTGTGTGGGTGAGCTGTCGGGGTGTCTGTCTGGCCAGTTCAGGTGACAGATTAATAGTTGAAACACAAGGGTACTCTGCATTCCCTTTATCGGGAATTGGTAAAGGTTTGCTCAAAAGGTATTTTTTATGGTCTAAAACAGTCAAACTGGGATGCATGGCTCCCTGAGGGGCCTTTTTGCAATATGTAGCGGGCCATAAGTAGAGCAGTGTACAGGTTGTTGTGCAAGGAGGTTGTTAGTGCACATTTTTAGGAAATCGGTTGAGATAGGCGATGTGCCATTATTGTGGAGGAAAGGAAATGTTGTTCCCATATTTAAGAAGGGAGACAGAGGACTAAAGTCAAATTATCGACCCGTAAGTCTAACATCAGTGGTGGGTAAATTATTGGAATCTATTATTGCAAAACACATTAGAGAGCACTTAGATAAACATAGTTTGATCAATGATTCACAACATGGATTCACCAAGGGTAGGTCATGTCTCACCAATTTATTGAATTTTTATAGGAAAGTTTATGAGACGGCAGATAATGATAAGGATTATGATATAATATATCTGGACTTTAGTAAGGCATTTGACAAAGTACCACACGAGCGACTCTTAAATAAGGTTAGGGCTCATGGTATAGATGGGAAGGTTCTTCATTGGATCAGAGCTTGGCTAAGTAATAGGCAACAAAAGTTTACAATTAATGGTTCCAAATCTGAATGGGGACTGGTGACAAGTGGAGTTCCACAAGGGCCTGTTTTGGGCCCATTACTATTTTTGATTTACATCAACGACTTGGATAGTGGGATTAGCAGTGATATCAGCAAGTTTGCTGATGATACTAAGTTAGGTAGGATTATTGGATCACAGTCTGACGTAAACATATTACAGGGAAACTTAGATAAACTTAACGAGTGGGCAGTCAGATGGCAGATGGAATTTAATATTGATAAATGTAGCGTTATGAATGTTGGTAGAAAAAACCCTGGTAATAGATACACCATAAGCAATGTATCGCTGAAAAGATCCGAAGGTGAAAAAGATCTTGGAGTGAGGGTGAGCCCAGACCTCCGACCTAGGAAACAATGTATTGAGGCCAGAAATAGAGCTAATAGAGTATTAGGATTCATTACCAGAAGTGTTAAAAGTAGAAGTGCGGAAGTTATTCTAAAGCTTTATCTGGCTCTAGTCAGGCCTGACCTAGACTATGCAGTTCAGTTTTGGTCTCCATATTCCAGGATGGATATAGTGTTGTTAGAAAAAGTACAGAGAAGGATGACCAAAATGATACAAGGGATGCGTAACTTTAGTTATGAGAGGAGATTGAAGTTATTAAAATTACACTCACTCGAGAGACGCAGAGTAAGGGGCGATCTGATAGAAGTTTTTAAGTGGATAAAGGGATTTAATAAAGGAGAGGTAGGAAAAGTTCTTACGGCTTTTAACCAGGGTAGAACAAGAAGTAACGGATTCAAGCTGGAAAAGCGTAGATTTAGAAAGGAAATAGGGAAAAACTGGTTCACAAATAGGGTAGTGAATGAATGGAATGGTCTCAGTAGACAGGTAGTTAGTGCTGAGTCATTGGGGAGCTTTAAAGGGGAGCTGGATAGGTTCATGGATGGGGATGAAAGGTGGATGTAGGTAGTGTTAGGTGACAGGAACTACCACGTGTAGGCCTCGCGGCCTCTTGTAGCTTCCTTATTTTATTATGTTCTTATGTTCTTATGTTGTGTCACCAGTGGGCAGGGGGAAATAAAAAGGTGGTGTAGTGAACTCTTGTGTTCCGCACAGGGTTGTGCATTGCCTCGCTGCCAGGGACAGGGTTGTGCATTGCCTCGCTGCCAGGGACAGGTTGGTGCATTGCCTCGCTGCCAGGGACAGGGTTGTGCATTGCCTCGCTGCCAGGGACAGGGTTGTGCATTGCCTCGCTGCCAGGGACAGGTTGGTACATTGCCTCGCTGCCAGGGACAGGTTGGTACATTGCCTCGCTGCCAGGGACAGGTTGGTGCATTGCCTCGCTGCCAGGGACAGGTTGATGCATTGCCTCGCTGCCAGGGACAGGTTGGTGCATTGCCTCGCTGCCAGGGACAGGTTGGTACATTGCCTCGCTGCCAGAGACAGGTTGATGCATTGCCTCGCTGCCAGGGACAGGTTGGTGCATTACCTCGCTGCCAGGGACAGGTTGATGCATTGCCTCGCTGCCAGGGACAGATTGGTGCATTGCCTCGCTGCCAGGGACAGGGTTGTGTATTGCCTCGCTGCCAGGGACAGGTTTGTGCATTGCCTCGCTGCCAGGGACAGGGTTGTGCATTGCCTCGCTGCCAGGGACAGGGTTGTGCATTGCCTCGCTGCCAGGGACAGGGTGGTGCATTGCCTCGCTGCCAGGGACAGGGTTGTGCATTGGCCTCGCTGTCAGGGACAGGGTTGGTGCATTGCTTCGCTGCCAGGGACAGGTTGGTGCATTGCCTCGCTGCCAGGGACAGGTTGATGCATTGCCTCGCTGCCAGGGACAGGGTGGTGCATTGCCTCGCTGCCAGGGACAGGTTGGTGCATTGCCTCGCTGCCAGGCACAGGTTGGTGCATTGCCTCGCTGCCAGGGACAGGTTGATGCATTGCCTCGCTGCCAGGGACAGGGTGGTGCATTGCCTCGCTGCCAGGGACAGATTGGTGCATTGCCTCGCTGCCAGGGACAGATTGGTGCATTGCCTCGCTGCCAGGGACAGGGTTGTGCATTGCTTCGCTGCCAGGGACAGGTTGGTGCATTGCCTCGCTGCCAGGGACAGGTTGATGCATTGCCTCGCTGCCAGGGACAGGTTGGTGCATTGCCTCGCTGCCAGGGACAGGTTGATGCATTGCCTCGCTGCTAGGACAGGGGGGTGCATTGCCTCGCTGCCAGGACAGGTTGGTGCATTGCCTCGCTGCCAGGGACAGGTTGGTACATTGCCTCGCTGCCAGGGACAGGGTGGTGCATTGCCTCGCTGCCAGGGACAGATTGGTGCATTGCCTCGCTGCCAGGGACAGGTTGGTGCATTGCCTCGCTGCCAGGGACAGGGTGGTGCATTGCCTCGCTGCCAGGGACAGGGTTGTGCATTGCCTCGCTGCCAGGGACAGGTTGATGCATTGCCTCGCTGCCAGGGACAGGGTGGTGCATTGCCTCGCTGCCAGGGACAGATTGGTGCATTGCCTCGCTGCCAGGGACAGGTTGGTGCATTGCCTCGCTGCCAGGGACAGGTTGATGCATTGCCTCGCTGCCAGGGACAGGGTAGTGCATTGCCTCGCTGCCAGGGACAGGTTGGTGCATTGCCTCGCTGCCAGGGACAGGTTGGTGCATTGCCTCGCTGTCAGGGACAGGTTGATGCATTGCCTCGCTGCCAGGGACAGGGTTGTGCATTGCCTCGCTGCCAGGGACAGGGTTGTGCATTGCCTCGCTGCCAGGGACAGGTTGATGCATTGCCTCGCTGCCAGGCACAGGTTGGTGCATTGCCTCGCTGCCAGGGACAGGTTGATGCATTGCCTCGCTGCCAGGGACAGGTTGGTGCATTGCCTCGCTGCCAGGGACAGATTGGTGCATTGCCTCGCTGCCAGGGACAGGTTGGTGCATTGCCTCGCTGCCAGGGACAGGTTGATGCATTGCCTCGCTGCCAGGGACAGGGTTGTGCATTGCCTCGCTGCCAGGGACAGGTTTGTGCATTGCCTCGCTGCCAGGGACAGGTTGATGCATTGCCTCGCTGCCAGGGACATGGTGGGTTTGTCACAAATATCGTAATTCTCTTTTTTCATTCAATCTTAATTGATATTGATATATATCTGAATCTATACTTATATCATAATGAGAAGAATACAATTGCGGCATAACATACTTTTTTTTTTATAAGCCAAGAATACTGTATGAGTAGCTCATGCTAGAGGGGGCCATTATTATGGTCATGGTCTAAAAGGATTAACGATGGTGATGTAGAGTATTGGGAGGCTGTAAATGCATGTTTATGAATAGTGAATGAGATCTCAACACATTTCATTAGTTACGCCGCGTCCTGGGTTAACATTTTAACTTCATACATGTGTGATAACGTATTACAAAGATCGACACGGGAAGAAACCTTCAAGTATTTAGAAATGAAACGTTTGGAACTAGAACTTTCGATACAGCTGGAACTTAAGGCAAATGAGTTCATATGTACAGACGTCCCACCACGGTGTCTGAGACAGGGGCAAGGGAATAGTGGCCAAGATGGTGGGGATGTTGAGGGCCGCGTACCCGTGCCTTGAGTTGTGAGGGATGGCGGGGAAGCTTCGAGGGCGAGGATATGTTAACTCGTATTAGTGGGGATTACTATTGAGGGTGACTTACTGCCCTAGTGACCATTATTAAGATCTGTGGTTAAGAATATCTACTCGTCTTTTGTAGCTTTATTTTCTCTTTGTATCTGCTCTACAAGAAGTAACGGATTCATACTGGAAAAGCGTAATTTAAAAAGGAAATAGGGAAAAAACTTGTTCACAAATAGGGTGGTAAATGATTGGAATGGACTCAGTCGTCAGGTAGTTAGTGCGAAGTCAATACGGAGCTTTAAAAAGGAGGCTAGATCATTTCAAGAATGGGGATGAAAGGTGGATGTAGGTAGTGTTAAGTAACAGGAGATAAGATAAGATTTTCATCCTATCTAGGCACTTTGCAAGTACCAACTACAAGGTTATTGACTATACAAAGCGCCGCCACGTCAGCATGAACTAGGCGGACTCGAACCGCTGACCGAATGCACAGGGACGCTGCACATTGGGAACTCACGTCTCTACCAACCTTGCCACCCTGACGGGCTTAAATAAATGGAACTACCACGTGTAGGTCTCACGGCCTTTTGTAGCTTCCTTATTTTCTTTACCTTCATATTTGCTCTAGTCTTCATTATTGCCTTAGTCGTCTCTCTCTTCTTTTTCCCAGTCTTTGTGGCCCTGAATGCACCCTACGAGTGAGTATACACACCCACCGCCCAACACATGAGGTGACGCTGAGGCAAGGCTCGATCACTGACTGCCTCTGCCTCGTGACCTGCCACACATAGCATCAGTGTAAGGGTTACATTTGAATTTGCTTTGGAAGATAAAATAAAATAAAATCATGTAATGAAAATCAAAAGAATATAAAAAAATAAGGAAGCTACAAGAGGCCGCGAGACCTACACGAGGTAGTTCCTGTTACTTAACACTACCTACATCCACCTTTCATCCCCATCTATGAAATTGTAATGAAAAGAAATACATATTATAATGATAACAAAGTATACATTGACGCATACTGCAATAATTAATAACCTCTTGGTATTCATATACTGTAGAACAACCGTGTATTGCCGCGGCCATGTATACACTAACTTAAATAGTATACATGTGTGTAAACTATCCATAAGCTCTCACACAATACATATGTATGCATAGGTTGGCTGGTATGTGTGTGTGTATACATAAGAACCTAAGAAAATAAGGAAGCTACAAGAGGCCGTGAGACCTACACGAGGTAGTTCGATATCCTGATATAATATATACATGAGCATATGTATGTATATATTTATGTTAGTATATACATGACATAAGATAAATTGTAGACTACTATACATTCAATATAAATAATATATAAGAATAGACAAAAGCTACGAAGGCATGTGTATTTTGGGTAGGTAGGTGTGAGAAGAAATCTGGGTCAGGGATTAAGCCGGCGGGTCACGTGTATGCTTGGTCAGGTCATATTGGGAGGGGGAGAGGTTGAACATAAATACGTGAGGGGGTGGGAGATATTAATGTGTGATGGAGGAAAAAGCGAGGTACAGAAAAATAGAGCAGGTGGGGTCTTAAAGAGAGAGAGAGAGAGAGTATGAGAGGGAGGGTTATGGAATAAGGCTGGAAATGAAGTAAAGAAAAAAAAAAGAGATTTTCATTATCATATTAATTTGGCTTTAATTGTGAGTATTTTCTGAATAATAAAGAAAGTATGTGGGTAAATAATGATGATAATAATAGTACGGATATTAATTATAATTGAATGATTAATGATAGCTATAATTATAATCATTATTGTTGTCATAAGCATTATCTATATCATTGTGTTATTATCATTAGTATTATGATTAGCATTCTTTTAATCACTGTTGTCATCATCATAATTATTATTCATATTATCACCATCATTATTACTACCGTAGATAACACTAAAGTCGCCAGGACAACGTTTTTTAATTTTATTTACAGACGTCTGGTGGCGTTAATACTTACATTACTACATCCATGATTTAAGGAAAGTTAGAAGGGCTATTTGGAGAGTCTGTCATTTTGTGTCTTCATCTGTGTCATAGTATGGCTATTAATGAACAAATTACAAAAATAAAACCGAGTGGCGACGTTGGTTACGGAGCTACATTAAGGTCGCCCGCTAGTGTTTATTTACCGAGTGTCCTCCCGCCGTCGTCGTCGCGCGAAAAAAATAAACGAGTTGCGAAATTTGAAACCGTATATACTTACAGATACAAAGCATAAAACAACACTGAAACAGGGTAGATTATACAGTCATGATATAAACTACTGTGTGTCATCTTCAGTGGCACATACAAATCAGTATTGATGCTATAATGTGTAATATATGGCGGTTGGCGACATTAGTGCAGCTGGCGACTAAGGTGTTATCTACGGTAGCATCAAAACAACATCAATAGCTACTGATAATCACTATTAAGAGTCATCCATCAAAACAATTAAAATACAAAGAACAAGAATAATGAAAACAACAACAACAACAAAAACAGCAACAAGAGGTCAGAAAGGCAGGCAGGTGCTATGTCAAGAACAAGGTCAGGAGCGGGAAGGAGATTATGTGAGGTCAGGTGAATGGCGGAGGGGGGAGTGAGGTGGTCAGGTCATAATGTTAGAGGTGGGGTGGGAGGGAGGTTAACGAGGGGGGAGGGGGTGAAGGGGAGGGGCTACAGGAGAGGTCAGAGAGATGTCAAGGGGAGGCAGGCCAGATCAAGTCATTCCTTCTCCTGAAGTGAAAGAGAGAGGATATCATTCATCAGATCTCCAGTATTTATCTCTGTAGCATAGCAAGAATCCTACGTGACTCCGTTCCTCTAAGTTGAAGAGAGACAGAGTTGGAGATAATCTGCATCACTTCATTCCTACTCGTTGAAGAGAGAAGACTGTTGCCCTCTCCGCTACAGGGATATAATACTGTCGTTCCTCTTCATAACAAGTGCTGAAGGGATCCTCGCAGCCCTAAACAACGCCAAGTTTCCTGCCTGTGTCCCGCGAGCAAGATGGAACTTTTGGTACAGATCATCGGCGGGCTGGCGGTGTGTCTGTTGCTCATCTTCATGTTCGCCAACGTGTGCTGTCGGGTAAGTGTTCATCTCTTTATATTCTTATTTTGTTATTCATGCGGTTTTTTTATCATTCATACATTTTTTCGTGTTTATTTTTTCTAGTTTAATTTTCATGTGATACTCTCGATCCTTTTGTTCCATATTTTCTTCTTGGTCAAAATGTATTCTTGGGTTTTTATTTTTCTTGTTTTCATATTTTCGTTATTTTTGATAATCTGATATTTTCTTCTTTACATAAATTTTCTTATTTAATGCGAAACGCGACTGCCCTAGAATCACAGTTGCCTGCTAATTCTCTCATGAACTCATAACTTTTCATGAAAGCTCATACTATTTGGGGGTTCTTATTATGTATTGTACAGTGGTAAATCTTATTATTATCGTTATCATAAAATACCAAAATAAAAAATACAAGTCTACATTCTCTTCGTGTCGCAGAAGTAAAAAATGAAAGGGACGAGTACATTTAAACAGGACCTTTTTCTCAAGAAGAACTTTTACTTTATCATCTTGTTTATACGCCTCTTATTTGATGTGTTTTGGTTCTGTATAATATGTATTCTTTTATGTATTGTTTGCTTCTGTTTGCTTCTTCTATATGTATGTATGCACGGGTATAGACAACTCCCTCACCTATCCGTGTTGCAGGTCTACACCGACGAGGAGGAGGAAGAGGAGGAGCAGAAGAGGTGGAGATCCTTGACAAGAGAGCCCATCGCCGTCATCGAGGAGCTCCACTCACGCCCTGCAAGACCCACACCCATGACTCGCTTCCAACACCTCTTCTCCAGCACCTTACGCCCTTGCCTCCTCCCTAGCAGACCCTTCCAACGCCCTCCTCCCGCCCGAACCCACCGTACCCACCCTGTTAAGCTTACCTATGTTGCTGCTGTTGCTAAGTACTCTGTCTCCTCGTCTGTAACCCTCTGCCCCGCTGCATACATCCCTTGTGTCTATCCATGCTCCATGCTCCACCGATTGGTGCATTGCCTCGCTGCCAGGGACAGGTTTGTGCATTGCCTCGCTGCCAGGGACAGGTTGGTGCATTGCCTCGCTGCCAGGGACAGGGTTGTGCATTGCCTCGCTGCCAGGCACAGGTTGGTGCATTGCCTCGCTGCCAGGGACAGGTTGGTGCATTGCCTCGCTGCCAGGGACAGATTGGTGCATTGCCTCGCTGCCAGGACANTTTCCTTCCTTAAAAAAAATTTTTTGTTCGCTTGGGGGTTTTTCCTTTTTTTTCTGAAAATTTTTTTGTTTTTTTTTCTCCTCTTTTTTTTTTTCTGTATTTGTTTTTTTCCTTTTTTTTTCTGTTTGCTTCTTCTATATTATGCATCACGGTATAACAACTCCCTCACCTATCCGTTTTGCAGGTCTCACCACAAGGAGCAAAGAGGTGGGTCCTTGCAAAAAGAGCCCATCGCCGTCATCGAGGAGCTAAAATCACGCCCTGCAAGACCCCCCCCCTGACTTGCTTCCAACACCTTCTCCAGCAACCTTACCCCCCTTGCCTCCCTAGCAACCCTTCCAACCCCCTCCTCCCCCCCCAAACCCCCCGTACCCACCCTCCCACCCTGTCAAGCTTACCTTGCTCGGCTGTTGCTAAGTCTCTGTCTCCTCGTCTGAAACCCTCTGCCCCCGGCATACACCCCCTTGTTCTATCCATCCCCCCTTCCCCCCCCCTGCCCTTTCCCGGGCCCTACCCCCGCCCCCGGGTTCTCCAAGCACCCCATTTCCTTCCGCGCATCGCCTCGCTCAACAGACCCGCCACAATCCCCCCCCCCCCAGAATCCCCCCAATAAGTTTGCTGGTGTTCTTCCCATCGACCCCCGTGCATCCCGTCCCCTTCCTCCAGGCCTGCGACGGAGCCGGGCAGTGGGCCAGGCGTCCTCGTCCCTCCTGATGGTGCAGAGGCCGGGGACCGGCATGGGTGGTGGCCCAACGGGGGATCCCCCAGTGCAGCAGCTTGAAGTGGCGGCCTCCAGACACTGGGTAAGGAATTTATGCCCTTTTTTTTATGTAATCTGTGTCTTCCGATATCTTAACTCATATAAATTACATGATTACATTACTCATTAAAATTACACCTATATTAACTTACCTACGTGTATACATGTGCAATGTGTTTGTTTTAGGTTTTATCGAATGTTTGCTTACTTAAAATCTGACTTTCATTCGATTCATGTTTTTCATTCATATATATTATTATGTTACACACAAGCAAATTGCAACCAAGTGAAAATGTATATAATTAAAAAGACAATAGCAGGTGCATCTGTCACCAGTTACTTATAAATAGGTTAAATAATTAACTTCATCCCTTCTATCTCTCCAGCCATGATATCATTGTTGCTTGAAAATGATAAAAGTATAGAAAATAATTGTTATGAGTTGTTTATTGTTTTTTTTAAAAATGCACCCCTTTTGTTTTTTTTTTTTTTGTAAATTGCAGGTGGGAAAATAATAATATTTTTTTTTTTTTTTTCTTTCCAGATCGGGGAATTGGGGGGATGCTCCTTTGTTAGCGGGGTGAAAAGCTAGAGACATATGTTTTTTAAGTGGTGACCAGGACCCCTTGAAAGCAAAATGTGGCAGCCCCCTTAGAGCTACGTCCTGTCGGGGGTGATGTTTTGGGACCGTATAACCTGTGACGTCTGTACCTGTTTTATACGTGTGTTAAGTCTTGTCACTCGTGTCTTGGCTTTGATGCGATGTATATATTGTTCATAGTCTGTCTTATCTAGTCTACACTGACGCCTGTCCCTTGGTACTCCCTCAAAGGGGGGACCACGGCAGAAGCTATATAGAGGGAAAAAGTGTGTGTGGGTGAGAGAGAGATTGTATATTTTCTTTCACATTTGTCCTCAGCCCTTATTCCACATACTCCATCCCCTTACTCTCTTATCTCACTCCTTTTCTCCAGCACTCTATCTTTTCATTCTCAACTTTGTCTAAAAAGTTCCCCCGATTAATGCTATGAATTTGGAGGTTAACATTTCCTTTTTTTCTTGAGCATTTTGCTAACTGTGATAAAACCCAAATGCGTCTTTGTATAGTTCAAAACAATTTGATTTGCCTACAATTATATAGCTTTGCACAAATTTTTCCACATATCATCTTTCTACATAATTGCTGTAAACTGATTTTATTTTAAGATATATATTAAAAAAGAGAGCGTATATATTTGTTTCCCTTTATCCGGTTAGTATATAGGGGAGAGTGGGGCACAGTGGGACAAAAATAAAAATATATTGTTTTGAGGACCACAGCTTTTTCAAACAAGTTGCTCGTTTCTTTTGCATATGCTTATTAATGCTGAATGGTAATAGTTCCTTTCCAGTATTTCACTTTTGTAATAGCTGTTGAAATATAGGAGTTACAGTGTCACAATTATGTTTTGTCCCACTGTGCCCCACTCTCCCCTGAGTTTCCCTGACAAGTTATACATTTTATCTGAAGCAAAGTTGGATTCGTTCTCTATACCATTTGTTCATGTTTATTTTTGTGGACCAATCAACGTTAAGCAAGTGACGTCACAGGACCAATCAGGCGAGGCTTGACAGCGGGGGCTGTTGTCCAATCAGCTGTTGTGGACCAATCAATTTTTAAAAGTGACTCAAGGCCCAACGGGCAGGCTTACAGGCCCCAATCAGGGGCCCCTCGGCCCGGTTAAAGGCTGGCGCAGGGCTGTGGTGTGTGTGGGGCACAGTGAATAAATTAAATATATCCGGTTTTTTACGCTTGTGACGGCTTTTTGGGGACGGACACACACTGGGAAGCATCTGAGGAACACTTAAGGTGAGTGTATGACCAACCAAACCATTAATAGTAGTGGTAATTACTGTGTTTGTACTTCGTTCCCTTCCCCGGTACGTGATGTCTCCTGTCATAGACCACTTTATCTCTGGACTATTCACGCGACAATGTTTTGATATTGCCAGGCTGCATAGCGGCCCGCCCGACAAAGAGCATAGTGGTCTATGGACTATCATATAGACTGGTTTATCAGTATATATAAGATAAGATTTTCATCCTATCTAGACACTTTGCAAGTACCAACTACAAGGTTATTTACTATACAAAGCGCCGCCACGTCAGCACGAACTAGGCGGACTCGAACCGCTGACCGAATGCACAGGGACGCTGCACATTGCGAACTCACGTCTCTACCAACCTTGCCACCCTGACGGGCTATTAGTATATATGATATACTGTAATCTTCGTAAATGTTTGTTCTATAATATTATCAAATAAAAAACAGTAAAACATGCTAAAAATGCCAAGAACGAAAAATATGCATAATTTAAATTTAAATTTCAACTTTTCCCCCATTTAAAACTTTGCGAGTCACTTTTTTCATGAAGGGTATAAATAAAAGCGCAATTTTTACTTTCCATTGATATCTTTTTTTTTCTGAAAAATTTTAATTAAAACCCCTTCATAATTACTTTAAAAAAAATACATAAAATCTAAATGGGGTAATTTTCCCGATTTTTTTTTTTTTTATTTTTTTTTTTTAAATATCTCACAAAATTTTTTTATGGTCCTGTTTTCCATTAAAAACACTATCTCCCAGAAAAAAGCACTAAATCGGGAAAAATTTGTCAGGGTCCAATAACGGGGAAGTGATTGTAGAGAACAATATCCCCTACCTAACCCTTAAACTTACCCTTAAGGTTTTCATTAGATTTAAACCTTTAACCACAGCCGCTAGCGTGAGGGGACTCCCAGATGTGTTAGTGTTGCCCTGTACCCTGTGGGTGTATGAATCAGTGCTGTGTGTATGCCTGTACCTGTTGTGTAGTAAAATGCAGTGCTGTGTTTGCCTGTCCTTGGTTTGAATGCGTTTTTGTGTGTATGCCTGTACGCTGTGTGTGTATGAATGCGTGCTTGTTAACCTGTACGCTGTGTGTGTAGTGAATGCAGTGTTGAGTGTTGCCTGTACGCTTTTTGGGTATGAATCAGTGCTGTGTGTATGCCTGTACGCTGTGTGTGAGTAAAGCGTGCTGTGTGTATGCCGGGTACCTGTGGGTGTGTGAATGCAGTGCTGTGTGTATTCCTGTACGCTGGTGTTTTAGTGAATGCGTGCTGTTTTGGATGCCTTTTCGCTTGTGTGTGTGAATGCAGTGCTGTGTGTTTTCCTGTAGCTGGTTGTAGTAAAGCATTTCTGTGTGTATCCCCCTGTACCTTGTGTGTGTAGTGAATGCGTGCTGGGGTGTATCCTGTCCTGTGTGGGGTATGAATCAGTGCTGTGTGTATGCCTGTATTTTGTGTGGGTAGTATGCAGTGCTGTGTGTATGCCTTACGCTGTGTGTGTAGGGGAAATGCGGCTTGTGTATGCCTGTCGCTTGTGTGTAGTGAATGCAGTGCTTGGTTTTCCCTGTAAGCTGTTGTAGTGAATGCAGTGCTGTGTGTATGCCTGTACCTGTGTGTGTAGTAAATGCATGCTGTGTGTAGCCTGTCCTTGTGTGTAGTGAACGTGCGTTGTATGCCGTACGCTGTTGTTGTAGTGAATGCAGTCTGTGTGTATGCCTGTACGCTGTGTTGTAGTGAATCGTTTTTGTGGAGCCTGTACGCTGTGTGGTATGAATGCAGTGCTGTTGTTTTTCCTATCGCTGTGATTAGTGATGCATGCTGTGTTATGCCTTACGCTGTGGATTAGTAATGCAGTGCGTGTGTATGCCTATACGCTGTTGTGTATAAATGCAGTGCTGGTGATGGGCTATACCTGTGTGTGTAGTAAAATGCAGTGCTGTGTTATCCCTTACGCTTGTGTGTAGTAATGCAGTATGTGTGTACCCAAAAACCTGTGTTTAGTAATGCAGTGCTGTGTGTATCCATAGGGGGGGGCTGTGATGAAATAAATGCAGTGCTGGTGTATCCCGTACGCTTGTGTGTAGTGAATCATACGGGGTTTGTATCCTATACGTTTGTGGGGGTATGAATCTGCGGGGTTGTAGCCTGTACGCTGTTGTGTAGGGGAATGCAGTACTGTGTGTTCCCTATCTTTTTGTGTGTGTATAAAATCAGTGCTGTGTTTTGGGTTTTACGCGGGGGGAGTATAAAGCAGTGCTGTGTGGGGTAAAAAGGGCCGTAAAAGGAAGTTGGTGGGGTTCTTTTTGGTTTCTCAATAAAATAAATCATTGGGGCATACGCCGGGGGCGCGTCGCCCGCCCCCCTACGACCCACCCCGGGGGTCACCACGCGCGATTCCCATGCCAGGCCCCTTTCCCCATCCCAAACAGTTCTCGACAAAAAAACATCAACTTGCCCCAGCCACGGCCCTTGTGGCGCCCCCTTGGCCTCCCCCACCCCGGGTTGCTCTTACAGATAAAACCCCCTGGGAAGGTCTTTTTTCGGTAGCGTGCCACTGCCCCTATACCCAATTTTGGCGCTGAGGACATGCAGGTAATAGCCTCGATTCAGTCTCACGGTGAAATCGCTGATTTGCACGTATCATCCCAGCGAACCCCATGATTCTGCGAAGAACTTATTCCCAAAAGCATTGTTTTCGTCCCTTCGTCACTATTTGTGTTCTGTCTCCAACCTAGAGTAAACGGGATCACAAGCGACTTAAAGCCCGGGTCTTTTCCTCCTGCACAGGTACCACAACGCCAAAATACTCACCTGAGGAGTCCAAAACACCGTGGGCTATGCCAATCCGTCTTAAGACTTTTTGACGTACCCCCGTCTTTATGGACTGCGCTACCAAGGTATTTAAATTTTCCAAATCTAAATGCCCTCGCCAAAAACGCATGAACAGATTTCTACTTCATCTAGTAAGTCCCCCCAAAATACCTGGACCTTGGTTTTGGGCCGGGGAGACCTCAAGTCCCAAAGGGCTTTGCCTCCTCGTCGCGCCTCGGAGCCATCACCGGGACTCCAGCGCTCACAAAATTATTCATCTCGGAAAAAAACAATAGTGATTTTGGGTGTTCCGGGGATCTCCACAATCACTTTGATCTAAACCTTGTCCAATACCCAGTCCATAAAAGCTTTGAAAAGGATGGGGAAAGGACCAACCCTTGCCCCCTTTCCTGTATTCAATTAAAGAAGCTGGATACACCTGCCCCACATTTCACAGCACTCAGTTTCTCCATCCTCAATTAAAGGGGGAAAATTTTTGTTATTGAGTACCACTTTTTTAAAGGGGACCAAACGGGGTATTATTTTTCAGTTTTAAAACAGAACTCATTTTGGGTGGAAAAAACTTTTTTTTTGGGAGTTTTTGATTTTTTTTTAATTAATCTGCTATCATTTCTGTCGCTTTTTTTTATATTTTTTTATTTTTAGGTTAGGTTGGTTTCGGTTAGATTAAATTTTTTTTTTTTGTCATCTTTTGTTTGGGAAAAAAATTTTTGCACAGAAAGGGTTAGCAGTAATTCAAAAACCACAAAACTTCCCAAAAAAAATATTGTTTCGCCCATAAAAGGAAGTTCGGTGTTCATCTGAAATTTCCCCCCAAACTTTATTTTCATGTTATGACGTATTTTTGGGATTAGTCTGGCATTTTGTTTTCGTGGGGAATTATTTTTATACCCCCTCCCCACCCCCCCCAAGTATGTAACAGTATTTCTGCCGTAATCTAATAATAGTTTGATCCCTAAACATATCAAACTCATCAAGGGTAAATAGCTTCGTTTTTGGGAAAAAAGGCCAATTACCATAGGGAGCAGCAATAAGGGTTTTTTTTTTGTACCCGGGCCCCGCCCCGACCGCAAACATCATGCTTTGCTATCGCTTGTCGTATGTTAACCCCTTTCCCCACGCCCCAGATCTTTCCTTTGCTAAAAAAAATTGTCAGTTGCTAGCCATAAAATTAAAGAAAAGACCTTAATATACCAAAATTGGGGACAGGAAAACAAAACAGGTATAGCTATAAAACATTTCTTATTTTCACAAAAATCGCTAATGGCACCCAAATTACAAGGGAAAATTACGTTCTGGGGCCTAAAGGGGTTAAACGTTTTTTTTTTCTTGTATTACTATTTGGGGTAAATCAAGCCCTCATGCCCAAACTTCTTTAAATTTAAACATAACATTTTTTTGCCATAAATCATTGTCTATAAAATTTGGGGGAGGGGTAGGGGGTTGGGCGGTATTAAAAAAATATTTTGATTTCCGACAAAAATAGAGCAAAATAATTCAAAACAAATCAAACCTAAAAAAACTTCACATTTTCTTTCTAGGGGGCTCCTAGCCTCAAAAAGCAAGCGGGTTAGGGGTGGTCTTCCCTGGGGCTTAGGAGGGGGGACATGGGGTTTTGGGTTTTAGTTAGAAAAAGCATTCCCCTAAAATTTAATTTTTTTTTTTGATATTTTTTTTCTCGATTACTTGTTTAGGTTGGGCCCCCCTACAGAAAAAAACCAAATAACATTTTAGATTTTTAAAAAATGCATACTTAATCTACCAGAAAAATATTCTCTTCAAACATTTGTGGATTCTGAAACCCAAATGTACAAATTCGTAGACTCAATAGAGGATAGGATGGCTGATGGCTTGTGGTGCCTCTTAAATTTAAAAGGTATTTTATTGTTACAAGGGTTCTTAATTTAAACTCTTTGCTTGTTGTTGTTGTTTTTTTTACCTGTATGCCTCCGGGTGATTTTAAAAATTTATTGTTATTATTATTGAACTTTAAAATTTTTACATTTACTTTGAAGGGCTAGTCTGGAGACATTGAAATTGAGAATGATTTGAATGAGAGGGGGGATAGTGTTTGAAGGCATTAGTTTTTTTTTATTCTTTACCTATTTTATTCCTTTCTATTGTTCCCTTTTTTTTTTTTAAATTTATCATTTCCACTTCTTTATTTTTTCCCTTTATTTTCTGTCAATTTTTTTTTTTTCTTTACGTCTTTTTATTCCTATTCTTGCTTTTTTTTAATCTTTTTTCTTATCGTTATTATCCCTTCTTGATTTTCTTTTTTTTCTCTATTTGTGTGTAAAATATACAGACCAGGTGTAGCGGGGATGGGACTATGTACCATGAGGGAAATTTTCATTGCTAAAAGTAGACTGAAAAAAAAGGATATATCAAGGGAATCCTTAATTTTTGGCTGAACAAAAAACCAAATTAGAAAAAAAAAAAAAAAGAAAATTAATAGATAAATGAATGCTTAAGATATTATGAAACCCAGCTACATAAGAAAAAAAACTGACCTGGTGTACATAAGCACATAAAGAACCTTAAATGATGATAAAACATAAAAAAAAAGGAGCTACAGAGGCCGCAGACCTACCGGGGTAGTTCCTGTTATTTTAACCTACCTACACCCCTTTCACCCCCATCCTAATTTATCTAGCCTCCTTTTAAAGCCCCCTAAGACTTCGTACTAACTCCCTGTCTACGGGTCCTTTCCCAAATCTTTCCCACCCTATTTGTGAACCTTTTTTCCCTATTTTTTTTTAAAATCTACGCATTTTGATGGTGATGCTTCCTAAATAAAATCCAGGCACCAAAATCCCCAGTGCCCCACCAGTTTGTGCTCGTCTCATTCCACTGTTAACAGGGCCCCCTTGTGCTTTAGTCTTTTTTTTAACGGGGTTAAAATTCCATTCTATTTTAAAGGTCTCATGCTTTTAAAATTATGCCTATGTTTCCCTGATAGTATGGTTAACTTGACAAATACAGCTAAAATTTTTTAAAAACCGTACTATTCCCTTCTCCTGGGATCAAATATCGTTAGTAAGCAGCAAGGGGTCAGGTTTTTCCCCCTTTAAAAAAACCCCCGATATAGTTATGCCATGGTGGGTGGGGAATATTTTTTGGGGGCTGTTAGTGCCCTTGGGGGGTGGGGAATATTATGGGGGCTAGTTGTGCCATGGTGGTGTGGTTTAAAAGTTATGGTGCTTAGTTATGCCATGGTGGTGTGGGTATAGTTATGGTGGGTAGTTTGTGTGTAAGGCCATGGTGGTGTGGGTAATATTGTGGTGCTTAGTTGTGCCATGGTTGGGGGTGGGGAAAAAGTTAGGTGGCATAGTTGTATGCCATGGTGGGTGGGTAATAGTTTTTGGTGCTTGTTTTGTGCCATGGGGTGGGTAAAAGTTATTGCCTAAAAGGCACGAGGCTTGTGGTTTTTTGTTTCCTTTTTTTGATCCACCTTTGTTTCGTTATGGGAGGCGTATTTTTGTCTTGGGTGTTCCGGGACAGCTAAACACTTGTGGACTTCCCTTCCGGATGACCCATAGCAAGGCGGTAGGCAGGCAAGCAAGCAGTGGGCAGGCAAGGGGGTGGGTGGGTGGGGAAACAGGCAACAGGCGGCAACAGGCAATGGGCAGGAGCAGAGGCAGGTGGGTGGGTGGACAGGGAAACAGGCGGGGAGGAGGCAGGCAGGGAGGCAGCAAACAGGCCCTGGGCAGACAGGCAGGGTGGGGGGGTGGGGGGGGTGGGGGGAAGGCAAAAGGGAGGGAGCAGGCATGGACAGGCAGGCGGCAGCAGGTGGGTGGGGGGGCGGAAGGGAGGGAAGCAGGCAGGCAGGCAGGGGGGTCGGGGGGGGCAGGAAGGGGGCAAGCAGGGAGGGGAGGGCAGGTGGTGGGTGGGGGGCACACTTTAGCCTCTCCCTCCCCCTCCCTCGTCTCATTCAAAACTGTCATTTTCGTTCCTCGAGGCTTTCATCTCAAACCTACAGCATCTCTATCTTATATCTAAACTTATCACCTCATCTCTCATCCTCTCCCGTGCCCCATCTCAGGGGGTCTGATTGGGCCACCTTCACCAACCCCCAACTAAAATTTTCCACCCCCACTATACATGTATCTGTTAATTAGGGTGGGAAAAGGGTTGGAAGGAAATAAATCTGGGTTAGTTAGTTGGAGGCAATAGGGGGTTTTTTAAAGACAGACATGTTTGGATGGGGGTGAAAATGGGTGTAGGTATGTTAATAACAGGGGAAATACCCCATGCATCTCCCAGCCTCTTGTACTTCCTTATTTTCCCTTTTTTCTTATGTTCTTTAAAAAAAATTTTATTAACTCAGTTTTTCTCTCACGGCTGCTTCTTTTGCCTATGGGAATCCGGGGGAAATTTATTTCTGTCGTATTCTTCTTAATCTTTTCTTTTGCTCTTGTGTCGAGCTAAATCAAATCAGTGTTGTTTTATCATTCATTCCGTTATCCATTGCTTAATTCTTTTTTTTCCCCCGTAAACCTCATCGGGGGGGGATCTCGGGAAAAATATTTTTTGGGGAAAAAAATTACCCAAAAGGATAGTCTAGTCTCCCTTTTCACTCTCAAAAATTAAAAAAACTGAACTTCAAAAATTAAAACAAAATAACTTTAAAAATTAAAAAAAGGAATCTCAAAAATTTAAAAACTGAAGTTTTTATTAAAAAACTGATTTAAATTAAAAAACTGAAGTTTAAAATTTAAAACAAATGAAGTTTATATTTAAAAAAACTGAAATTTAATTAAAAAAAGTGACTTTAAATTGAAATACTGAACTTCAAATTAAAATAATTGAATTTGAAATTTAAAGAAAAAATTCCTATTATATTTTTTAAATTCATTAGTTTTATTTTGAAGTTCTGTTGCTCAAAAATTTAAGAGTGAAAGGTGTAAATTTTGAAAAACCACCAAAAAGAACTATTTCTTCCTGCAAAAATTTTTTTTTTATTTTTTTCCATGTTGCCAGCAAAGGAAAGAGGGAAAAACAATTTATGAAAAAATATACCATTATTTTTTAAAAATTTTTTTTCACAGATACTCATAATAAAGCAAAACCCGGAAAAGTAACGTATGCTATTCCCTGTATGTTTTGTACACATCGTATTTTTCAAAAGAAAACAAATTACATTTTTTGGCACTTAAATGTTCTGGCCTCAAAAATGTTTGCACTCAAAAAAATTTTTGGGACAAAAAACTTTTGCACTAAAATTTTTGGGACTCAACATTTTTTTGCACTCAAAATTTTTTTTTGGCCCCAACATTTTTTGCGTCGACCATTTTTAGTCGCTGCTCCGGTGACCAGTCTGGTCATAGTCATATGTTATCAATGCTATGCATACGACGCAGCTAGCTCACCTTTCAGCGTGTTGCCCAATTCCACACTCCCACAACTTAACGCCGCCGCCCAACAACGACACCACCACCCCCCGGCACCCCCCCTCCCCCCATAACCCCCCCTACTAAACCCGGATTTGTTTGTGTGAGTGTGGTGTTTTGTGTGTGTGTGGGGTGTGTGTGTGTGTGTGTTGTGTGGTTGTGTGTGGTGTGTGTGGGGGTGTGTGTGTGTGGTGGGGGTGGTGTGTGTGTGTGTGTGTGTGGTGTATGTTGGTTTTTGGTGTGTGGGTGTGTGTGTGTGGTGTGTGGTGGGGTGTGTGTTGGGGGTTTGGGTGTGGTGATGTGTTGTTGTGTGTGTGTGTTGGTTTTTGTTATGTGTGGCGTGTTTGTGTTGTGGCTGTGCGTGTGTGTGTTTGTGTGTGTAGGTGTGTGCGTGTGTGTGTGTGTGTGTGTTGTGTGTGTGTGTGTGTGTGTGTGTGTGTGGTGTTGTGTGTGTGTGTGGGGTGTGTGTGTGTGGTGTGTGTGTGTGGGTGTGTATTTACCTAGTTGTATTTACCCATTTTGTTTTTTCAGGACTTGAAACTTCTCTAGGTCCCGTCTCGTATCTACATTTTAAATTTGGTTTTTTCTTTCAAATTTTCTAAAGTGTTGTGTGGGGTGTGGTGTGTTTTGTGTGTTGTGGTGTGTGTGTGTGTGTGTGTTGTGTGTGTGTGGTTGTGTGTGTGTGTATGCTAGTGGTGTGTGTGTGTATGTGTGTGTGTGTGTATGTTATGTGTTGCGTGTGTTTGGGTGTGTGGGCGTGTGGGGGTGGTGTGTTTGGGGTTGTATTGTGTGCGTGTGTGTGTGTTTTTTGTTTGGTGTGTGGTGCGTGTGTGTGTGTGTTTGTGTGTGTAGGTGTGTGCGTGTGTGTGTGTGTGTGTGTGGTGTGTGTGTGTGTGGTCTTTGCCTACACACTACCTCATTTCGATAACCCCTTATCTTTTTTATTTACTTCTTTATTTTTACTTTTATTTTATCTTTATTTTACTTTTTTTTATCATGTTCCCATCATCATTACCTTTGCTACTCATTTATATTAATTTTACACCTTTACAATACGTACCACTGTTGTAACTGCTACTACTATAACTACTACTACTACTACTGCTGCTATTATAACCCTTACTACTACTACCACTACTACCACCACTACTATAACTGCATCACTACACCCCCTATATATAAAAAAAACCCACCCCTACTATAAAACGACAACACTATTGTTTTCTATGTTCTATTTAAATTTTCTCGAGCATATTTCTGTGGAATTTCGTATCCCCTGTTACAGTTTAGTTTTTAAAATTAAACCAATACCCCATGGGAAAAAAATGCGTAACGTATTAATTTTTTTGGTTTAAAAAGTTTTTCCAAAAAACTCCGCCTAAGTTAACGGAAGCTGTTATCCCGGGCCCGCTTTTACTGGCTTTGGGTTCGGGGTTCTGGGAAAAATGAGATTTTTTTTTTCTCCAATACTCAATTAACTTTCAAATATAACGTGATTACACGATGCTTGGTTTTTTTTCCCAATGCCCATCAAAGGTGAAAATACCTCAAAAGAACCCAAAAAAAAAAACGAAATGGGGTTTGTGAAGTTTAATTACTGGGAAAAAAAATGACTGGAAAAAAAATAGCAAGGGGGGAAAAAAAAGCTATACAAATGCTGCAATTTCTTTCACCTTACTGTGTCCCCGGAGAAGAGAGAGAGAGAGAAAGGGGAGAGAGAGAGAGAGAGAGGAGAGAGAGAAGAGAGAGAGAAAAGAGAGAGAGAGGAGAGAGAGAGAGAAGGGGAAAAGAGGGGAAAAAGAGAAGGAGAGAAGAAGCAGAGAGAGAGAGATAACGAGAGGAAGAAGGGGGGAGAGAAGAGGAAACAACCAGAAAAACAGAGAGAGAAAGAAGAGAGAGAGAGAGGAGAGAAAAGAAAGACAAGAAAGGGGAGAGAGAGAGAAGGAGACGAAAAAGAAAAACAAAAGAAGAGAAGAGAGGAGAGAGAAAATAAGCGGAGAGAGAGAATAAAAAGAGAAAGAAGAGAGGGAGAAGAAACGAACCCCGAAAACAAAGAAGAGAAGGGGGAGAGAACAACACGAAAAGACAAAGACACCAAACAACACACACACAAAAAAACCAAAAAAAATATGAAAAAAAACAAGCTGTATTTTAAAATCTCACGAAACTTAGTCCTTTCTTCCCATACTTTCGATCTCGAGCAGCAGTTCATGCGAGTCCTAACAAAATGTACCAGACGACGAGAAGAACGAGATCGTCTGGGGGAACAGGACAAAAGGGGGCAACCAGGGTGGGTGCACGGGAGGGGGAAAAGGTTGTGTGTGGTGTGTTGTGTGTGTGGTGGTTGTGTTGTTTGTGGTGTTGGTGTGTGTGTGTGTGTGTTGTGTGTGTGTGTTTGTGTGTGTGTGAGTGTGTGTGTGGCGCGCGTGTGTCGAGTGTGTAGAATCCCCGGGTTTTTTAAATTGAGGGAAAATGTACAGGAAAGGGGTGGGAGGGGGGGGGGGAGGGGCGTGGGGAGGGTAAGAGAGGAAAGGAAGGGGGGGAGGAAGAGGAGTGATGGGTGAAAAAAGAGGAAAGGGAAAGAAGAGGGGAAAATAAGGGAAATAAAGGGGTAAAGGAAAAGGAGAAAGAAATAAACTGATAAAAGAAAGGGGAAAAAGAGGAAACGTGAGATGCGGGAAAGGGAAAAATAAAAAGAAAGAAAAAGAGGGAAGGGAAAGGGGACGTTTTACGCAGATAAGGAGGAAGAGAAAAAAGGATAAAACAAGATAAGAGGTGATAGAGAGACTTACAGAGAAAAGGTAATGGAAAAGGGATGGAAGAAGATATGATAAAAGAAGAGGCTTCGTAGTTGGAGCATAGGAGGAGAGGAGGAGGAGGAGGGGGGAGGGGAGGAGGGGGGGAGGAGGAGGAGGGGACAGAGGAAGAAAAACAACCGATTTGCTAATCCTAACAGTTATGTCAGATAGAATACATTGTATAACCTAAAGTGGATATAAAGGACGTAAATTAAAAGGGTCCTCCTCACCCTGAATAAAATTTCTAAACCGTATCATGCCAAATATTTACTTTACTTACAAAAAATCCCCCAGCATAGAAATGTCAAAATCTTTTTTTTGAAACAAATTCCTCTGCGACTTCTGGGATCTGCTAATAATATTTCTTAAAAAATTCTTCTTCATCTTTCCTCTTTATGCTTCACCCCAAGATGGCTCCACAGCTTCCCTCATCTATTTTTTAAAAACTGAACTCTTTAAAAAGAACGTCACACCTTCGCTATCAAAATTAACAGGTTATTTTTTTCAAACCTCTCACCCCGGTAATCATTATTGCTTTAAATCACAAAAGGGATTACTAATGAATTGCCTGCTTTTATATGTCATTAGTTTAAATTTGTGAGGGTTTAGAAGAGGGTTTAATCTTTTTGGTCCTGCTTTTGTGTAGCAAAGGGAAGAGGAAGAGGTTTTACACATTCTGGCCGCCCGGTTTCACGCAGCTGAATGGTCTTTATGGGAAATGTTTTAAAAGCTTTTGAAAAGTTCTCCTTAAGTTCTTTTTGGGTTTAGGGTGGTATTGAAGGACGGTTCTGTCTAGTTTAAATTTTTTCTATTGGGGGATTTTTATTAAGGGGCTTTATTTTCACTAGGGCACGGTTCTTTTTCAGGTGACACTGTTTTAGGGGGCACTGGTTTTCCCTTGTGAAAATGTTCTTTTTCCGGTGGCTTTTGTTCTCCCCCTTGGGGAAACTGTTTTCTTAGGTACCACTGTTTTCAGGTGCATTTTGGGTTTTTTTTTTTTTTTTTTTTTTTTACACCCCCAGGGGAATTTGGGCCCAAAGGGGCACAACAAAAAGGATAAACCCCCAAACGCCCCCCCTTGGGTTGCCAGTCCCTATAAAAAAACAGAAGAGAATAAAAAAAAAAAAAAAGAGGGGTGAGCAAATTTTGGGTTGGGGGGAGGTGTTTTTGTTACTTTCTTTAAAAAAGTTTTAAGTCATAGGAAAGTGAAAAAAAAAACAGGAAGAGATTTCCAAGTTTACCAGTAAAAGGGGTTTAAAAGAGTAAAGATAGATTAACTCTTGCATTAGGAAGATGGACAAAATTAGGGATGAAATTTAGTAGACAGTTTTGTTTTAGCGAGGGGCCGGGGGAGGGGGGGGGGCATGCAGTTGGGGTTCAGAAGAGAAAAGGTGGCTTTAAAAAATAACGGTAGAAGAGAGAAAAAAGAAACATTGGGGGCGGTTGATTTAAAGATTAAAAGACAGTCAGTCAGAGGGGGAGGGAGTTGATGAGACGAAAAGTTTTTGGGCCCCTCAACCCTTTTTAGGAGAGCTGTAGGGATTTGGTTTTTCCCCCCAAACATGGGAGCCCAAAATCCATACATGGGGGAAAAGGGCCCCCTTGTAGAGAGAAAAACAATTGGGGGGAAAAAAAAAAGGGACCCCAGACGCCACAGGACACCTAACTTTTTTTAGAAGGTTTTTTAGCAAGAGAGGAAAATGTGAGTTTTCCATTTCAGATTTTTATTTAAAGGAAAAGCCCTTTAGAATTTTCTTTGTAAAAGAAGGTTTCCCCCAGTGAGTGTCTTTGAAGAAGAGGGGATGTTATCTGGTAATTTTTGGTGGGAGTAGATGGTGAAAAAATTTGGGTTTTTTTGAGGCATTGAAAAAAAACCAAATTTTTGTTTTTCCCCCCAACCCCGAAAGATAGAAAGATCAAAAAATTGGGGGCCGCTCGGTGGCATCTCTCCGTTAAATAAATTAGTTCCTCTTGGGGTTTGGACGTCAAAATAAAAAATTTAAAAAAATGCGGGGGGTAGAATAAATTCACCCGTAGGAGGGGGATGGGGGGTTTGAGTTAAAACTTAGAAGATCTTTAAATTTGAAAATAAAAAGAGAGGGGAAATTGAAAGGGGGACAAAACCCCTGGGAAAAACCACATTGATAGTTTTAGAAGAAAAAACAATGCCCGTCTACAGTAGCGCAATAGAAGGGTTTTTTAAAAAGGGAAAAACTTAAGATGAAGGTACGGGGAGAAGGTTTAAAAACCCGGGAATGGGGGTTTATTTTGGGAAAAATTAAAGTTTTGTGCCAGACTTTATAAAAAGCTTTTGATAGGCCCAAGGGGGCAAACAGCAAAATTTTCACCAAAACCCCTAAAGGAGGATGACCAAGATTCATTTAGGGAAAGCTAGAAGATGCCAGGTAAAATGCCCTTTTAGGGAAAACCCGTACTGACGATCAGAAAAAGATGTCAGCGATAGATTTTTAAGAATCTTCTTATTAAAGTATAGATTCAAAAAATTTTGGGAAAGGGGGCCGGAAAGTCAAATTATAGGAGGGTTAGTTTTTAAAGGGATTAAAAAGGGGGTCACCCTTCTTAGGAACGGGGTTGGAGTGAGAAAACTTCCAGCAAAAAGGGGAAAAGGTAGGGGTTTTAGATAGACAAAGCCCCGGAAAAAAGTTTTGACCAGGAAAAGGTGCAGGCACAGAACCCACAGTTTTTGAGAAAAATAGGAGGGACCCCGGTCGGCCCGTAAGCCTTCCGAGGATCTAGGCGGGAAAAGGGGCAAAAAAACCCTTTCATTACAAAAGGATCTTAAAAACCGGCTTTAATATGGGCGGAGGGTGGAGGAAAAGGGAGGAACAAGCCCTTCATAAACCCAAGGGGGCATTTTTAGAAAAAAGGTTTTGAGCGAAGGGGTTCAGCTTTAGAAGTAGATAAGACAGCTGGGAGGAAATCTGGGTGAACCCATAGGGGGGGAAAGAGGGAAAAACAAAAATTGTTAGAGATGTTTTTTGGGCAGATGCCAAAAGAAACGAGGGGGAATTTGATTCAAAAAAGTTTTTGGGCCCTTTTTTATGAATGAGATTTTTTGGGTTAAGTTGAAGTAAAAAAATTTGGGTTTTGATTACGGGCCGGAAATAAAAAGGGGGAATGGTTTTTTCAGGAGATGGATGCTTTACGGTACCTTTTGGGGGGCCACCTCTTTTATCCTGGACAGCTTGAGAACAAGCAGATTTAAAAAACCAAAGGGTTTGCGGGTTTTAGGTTTTTAGAAAAAAGTTTGGGGGGAATGTACCCCCCTCCTATCAGGGGATAGACCTCAGTTTTTGCGCTTTTCCCCACAAAGAGAAAATGGGTCTTTGAAAGGGAAAGCAGTAATCTTTGGCAGGGAAAAATCAGAATAGAAAAACTCCCCTTTAGGTTTTTCCCAAATTTAGCTGAGTTGAAGTGCCAGAAGAAACCTCCGTTTAGGGGGTCCCGAGAGGGTCCCGGAGCGTTTGGGAACGGGTTTTACAAAAAATAAGATTGTGATCGGAAAAAACCCAACGGGGGAAAATTTAGTTTCAAAGGGGAAAGAAAGGGGTTTAGTAGTTGGGAAAAAAGATCAAGAATTTTTTGGGCGTTTTTCTCCAAGCCGGTCAGGAATTTTTTAGGGGGCTCCCACCAGCTGTTTTAAAAGTCTTGGAGGAAAAAAAATTGTAGGCTTGCCCCGGGGGTTTGGTCAGTGAAAAAAGGGAGGATAGCCAAAGCTGGTGGTGAACTTTGAAGTCCCCCAAGAAGGGAAAAATTTCTGTTTAAAGGGAAAAAAGGAGTTTGAGATTTTGCCCCACTTTGGGTTTTTAAAAAATGCCGGAAGGGAATTTTTCCCCTTTAGTCAGAGGAGTGAGGTGGGGAGAATACAGAAACAGATACATTTAGAAAGGGGAGGACTTTGAAGTCGAAGCCAGATGGTAGAAAAATTCGGAAGTTTAAAAGGCCCGGGGCCCACAGGGGAAGGAAAGTAATGTCATTGCGCAAATAACGCAAAAGCCAGCTTTGGATTTAAAAAGAGAAAGAGACCCGTAAGAGGAGAAGAAAAAAGGGCTTGCTGTCCCGTGCTAAAAGACAACCCGGGTTTTTGGTGAGGAAAAAAAAGGGAGGGTTTTTTGAGGAGGGGAGGGATGTTCAACAGAGAGAAAAATTTAGATCTAAAGCGGAAGTTGCCGAAGTTAAGGAGAGAAGGCCCAGAAGAAGATCAAAAACATCTCGAGTCGGGCATCTTGAAGACTGTTTGAATGGGGATATTTTTTGGTCCCTCCCCAGCTAGGGGCTCCGAGGAAAGGGGGGTTTAAAAGCCATAATACAATTTTAAAGGGGAAGGGTTTTGTTTGGGATGTTTAAATTGAAAGTAGGGGTAATGTGAGTAGTAAAGAGGAATTGTTTTAGGTGGGGGGCGCAGCTACTTCTTGTGTATTGAACATAAAGGGGTATGAAAAAAGGGGGACACGGGAAAATTTTAAAGATAAAGGGCTGCAAACACCCCCCTCAACCCCGAATTTCCTTTCCCCGGGGGTATTTCAAACCCTGGCGGCAGGTGTCTGACTTTTCCCACTCCCTATTCTGCCTATTCCCTACTTCGGGTGGCGCTGTTATTTCCTTTTTGGGGACTGTTCTTCCTTTAGTTGCAGAATTCTTTTTTAATGGGACTTTTTCTCGGTAAACACTATTTTTCTCGGGTGATACGCTACCATGTGGCACTTCGGGGGGTTTTTTTTCTCGGGTCACTTTTTCCCTTTTGGATTTGTTTTTCCCCGAATGGCAAAAGTTTTTTTCCCGGGCTGGCGGAGTCTTTTTTGATGGCATGTTCCTCTTGGGGGCCCTTTTTCTTCCCGTATGACACTATGCCTGGGCGGCAGTGTTCTTAGATTTACAATATTTTCCCGAAGGGACTTTCTTTGGGGGGCACCCAAATTTTTTTTTGCTTGGGGACCTTTTTAAAGACTCACGCACAGAAGGGAAGTCCCCCTCGACCCCTTTATAATTATCCCCGGCAGCGGGAAAAAGGCAGGGGAAGTTTCCGTGTGTGGGTTTTTGGGGTCATTAGCATTGTTTTTGATATACGAGTTTCAAAAAAGGGGGCGGTTCTTCCCCAAAAAGGGGAATGTAGTTGCTAGAGCTTATTTCCTAAATTATTGTTATTAAAGTTTAAGGGGGGCGTTTAAAACCCCCATAGGAACGTTTTAAAATCTTACGGTGCGGGGGAAAGATAATGGCGTTTGTCATTGAAGAAAAATCCATTTAAACTGTCTGCGGGCTCGTTTTCATTCATCTCTCTCTCCCTTTCCCCTCCTCTCTATCCTCTCTCCCCTTTTCCTCTCTCTCTCTCTCTCTCTCTCTCTCTCTCTCTCTCTCTCTCTCTCTCTCTCCCTCTTCTCTCTCTCTTCTCTCTCCTCTCTTCTCTTCTCTCTCTCCTCGGGGCAGCCCCTGAAACTTTAAATTTTTTTATATTTCAATACAGAAAAATATTCCCTTTAATTATTTGCATAAGAGGGAAAAAAAAATAAAACTTTTTGGAAAAGTTTTACAGCCAAAATATTGGGTTTACCCGGAAAACAAAATTGGGGAGGTTTCCCCCATCCAGCCCGTCAGGAGTGAGAGTATTGTTGCCAGGGGGGGTTTTTCGCTGGAGGGAGGTTACATCTGCCCCGAGTATGCCTGTCTGTATTAGGAAAAAAAAGGGTGGTAGAGGGAAAAAATCTTTCTTACACTCCAGATACTGTTGGGCTCATAGAATCATGGAGGGCTGCTTCCTAAAATCTTTAGTATCCCTTCAAAAAAATTTTTTGTTGCTTTGTATATTTAACCAAAAGTACCTTGGGCCGGGGGAAAGCATGCCTCTGTACCCCCCAAAGGGAAATTTTTTCAGGGTACCCCGACTTTTCAAATTACAGTGTGGGAGCTTTGGGAAAAAGGGAGAGTCTGGTTGTACAAAGCACCCCAATTATTTACGGAAGTTAGATTTAAGGGCCTAAATACACACACAAACACACACACCCCACACACGAAAACATACACCAAAACACAAACACACACACACACAAGCACAAACACACACACACACACATTTGGGAACATGAAAATACCGGGATTTGCCCTGCTGTGTACAAAATTAATTTAAATAGCGTAGGGAAAAAGTGCCTGTCGATTTTTTTTCATTTTTGTGGAAGTGTGGGGCGTCCTCAAGAAAGGGGAAAGGTTTAAGGGGTTTTCCGACGCAGCACCCCGGAAAGAAGACTGGAAAATATTTACCCAACCCAAAAAAGACAGGGTATGAGTTTGGGGTGTTTTAGATATTATGTGGGCACAGAGTTTCCTTTCTCTGTCCTTAATTACTACAAAACCCCTATAACTTAGAATCCAACCTGGCATCACAGAAAACCCACCAAACTTTCTCTTATTTCCCTTTTCTTCCTCCCACTCCTCAGTCTTCCTTTTCTTATCCCCAAACATGTCATCATTCTCTTTCCCTGCTCTAAAACTCAACACAACAAAAACACACACACACCCAAAACACAAAACACACACACACACACACACACACACACACCAACCCCACACACACACAAACACCACACGCACGCCCCGCACGCACGCACACCACCACACACCACACTTTTCATTCACATGGAAAGTTCTTATCCTCCTGGGACAACACGGGGGACTCAAAAAGTGCAGGAAAAACCCCAAATTGGAAGCCAGCCAGCACCACAAACCCTCACCCCCCGCGGCACCTCCTCCCCCCGCCGGCCCCCCCCTGGTGGAGGTTTAAAAGTCAAACCCCGGCAGCCCCGAGGCGAAAACCACCAAAGGGAGATGGGCACCCCGGGACATACCCGAAGAAGGGTGAAAGGGGGGGGTTCCCTTAAAAGGGTGGGGAAAAAGGATGAGGATGGAGTTTAAAGGAGGGAGAGGGAAAGGGCAAAGGGAGGGAAAGGGGATAGGGTTGGGGTTTTAAGTTTTTAAAGGGGATATTAAGGAGAAAAATTTGGGTTGAGGGAAAGGGGAAATTCCCAAAAAAAAAAAAGGGGTTTGGGAAAGGGAAAATTTGATTAAAAGAAGAGAAAAGGTATAAAAAAAGAAAAAAAAGGGGGAAATTTTTTTTTGGGGCAGTTTGAAAGCGTTTTAAGAAATGGACAAAAAAAAGAGGGGAAAAGGGAAAAAGAGGAAGGAGCGATGAAAAAAAGGATGTCCAAAAAGGGGGGGAAAATGAAATGAAGAGAAATGGAGGAAAAGAAATAAGTATGGGGGTTTTTAAAAAGTTTTCGAAAATAAAAAGGGAAAAAGGGGGAAAAAAAATTTTTAAAATGGGGAATCGGAAATTTAGAAAAGTGGGTTTAAATTATTTCAACAATAATAATAATGAAGTAATAATATTTAAAGTAAAGCTAATAATAATGGAAAAAATTAAAAATAATAGTAATAGTGATAAATTTAAAAAATAATAATATGCACAGTCTTATGTTGGGGGGGGGTCCCCGCTACAGCTTTTCCTAAACAGGGGGTTTAGTCAAAGCTTTTGCCCATCAAAACCCCCTCCCTGACTGAATGTCACAATCTTTTAAAACACCGCCCCAATGTTTCCTTTTCTTGCTATTTCTACCGTTTTTTTCAAAGTTTTCGGGTATTGATTTTTTCAATACAGCCTCTCCCCCTTCCCCCGGCCCCGCTGTTAACACTTTTTCTAAATTTTATCCCCATTATGGGCCATCTTACAATTTCAAAAGTTTACCAGTATCTTTACTCTTCCCCAAAATTTTTGCTGCTAAAAATCTGGAACCCCTCTTTTCCCCTTTCAATTTTGTCCCTATTTCCCAGATTATTTTTTCAAAAAGACGAGTACCCCAAAAAAAAACACCTCTTTTAGCAAAATTAAAAGAGAGAAGAGAGAGAGGACCCAGGGTGAGAGAAAAGAGAGAGAGAGAAGAGAGAGAGAGAGAGAGAGAGAGAGGAGGGGGGGAGAGAGGAGAGAGGAGAGAAAAGAGAGAGGAGAGAGAGAGAGAGAGAGAGGGGAGAGAGAGAGAGAGAGGGGAGAAGAGAGAAGATGAGAGAAGGAGAAAGAGAGAGAGAGAGAGAGAGAGAGAGAGAGAGAGAGAGAGAGAGAGAGTGAGAGAAGAGGAGAGAGAGAGAGAGAGAGAGAGAGAAGAGAGAGATGGGGAGAGAGAGAGGAGAGAAAGAGAGAGAGAGAGAGGAAGAGAAGAGAGAGGAGAGAGAGAGAGGAGGAGATGAGAGAGTAGGAGAGAGAGAGAGAGAGAGGAAGAAGGAGAGAGAGAGGGAGAGAGAGAGAGAGAGAGAGAGAGAAAGAGGGAGAGAGAGAGAGAAGAGAGAGAGAGAGAGAACAAAAAAACAGGAAAGGGGGAAAGAATATATAAAATGAGTGATTCACTTTAGAAAAAAAAAATGAAGATGATGAAGCCCAAGCAGACAGACAGACAGACAGAAACAAAACATAAAGTCAGACAAAAAAAAAAAAGGGAAATAGGAGAAAGAAATCATAGAATAGAAGACTTTTTGAGGAAATTAAAACAGCGAAGATGAAAAGTAAAAAATAACGCAAAAGAAAAATGTGTATTGAGTGAATTACATAAAAACTGGAAAAATGGACAAAACGAAGTGTGCATGACAAAATAAAATAAAATAAAGAAGGAAAGAAGGAAGGAGGGTGTGAAAATTAGGAAATTAGTATGAAAAAGAAGGAGATAATATTACTGAGGATATTTAAGGAGAGAAAGTTGATGAGGAAAATCAGGAGAGGGATGGAGGGAAGGGAGGAAGGGAAGAGGCGGAAAACACTGAGGACAGGGCGAAAAGAATGTGCAGAGAGAGATAATGAAGTGAGAAAAGAGATAAGACAATTATAGCTGCGAGAGAGAGAGAGAGAGAGAGAGAGAGAGAGGAGAGAGAGAGAGAGAGAGAGAGGAGAGAGGGGAGAAGAGAGAGAGAGAGAGAGAGAGAGAGAGAGAGAGAGAGAGAGAGAAGAGATGAGGAGAGAGAGAGATATAGTTTGACGAAATATGATATACTAGCCGCAAAGCCGCCCCCCAGGCGGACTTTTTGGCTAGCTCCTGCGAAGGGCTATTGGTGGGCCCTCGGCCCACCACCTGTGTTTGGGGGGCCTTTGGCCACCAAAAAACAGATCTCCAGATAGCCAAATTCAACTTTTCCCAAAATTCATGGGTGTAGAAAGGATGTATTAACGCCAACCCATTCACATCACCCCACACCCCTTCCAACCCCTTTCCACACCCCAACCTTCAGTCACCCATTTCCATCACCCCCACCCTCCCAAACCATCACCCACCCCAATACCCAAATCA
>JACEEZ010018897.1:0-12500 GCA_016584305.1 Chionoecetes opilio | reverse complement strand
AGATTAGCGACAGTGTTTAGTTTGAGAGAGTTAAAATCATGACTTATTTAGTATCAATTTGAGAGAAATAAGCTGTAGACAGTGTTGTACGCTTACGGTAATGTGAAGTATTATTCTGGATATGGGGTTCTGGATATGGGGATTATTCAGCCGGGAATGGATTCAGTGGGAATTAACAATAGATGGAAGTAATGTGTGTGTGTGTGTGTGTGTGTGTGTGTGTGTGTGTGTGGTGTGTGTGTGTGTGTGTGTGTGTGTGTGTGTGTGTGTGTGGTTGCATTATTCATCGTGTTTTCTTCCTGTCCACTAGTCACTACGCACATCACAACTTCTTTCTCTTCTTCCTCCATTCACCTCATTCACGAACACATACTTCTTATTCTCCTCATTCATTACTTTTATTCATCCTCACATTCATTCCTCCTCTTCCTTCTTCCTCCTTTCTTCTCCCTTCCCTTCATCATATCATACAAGTCAAATCAAACACACACACACACACACACACAACACAACACACACACACACACACACACACACACACACACCACACAGAAAAAACCCGAAANGGCGAAAAACCCCCTGGCCGGCCCCCTCCCTGCCCCGCCGAGCCGCCATTTAACCCCCGGCCCAACCTGCCACTTAGCGCGGCGGCCCAGCCTGCAGCGGCAGCGCAGGGGTGGCAGCTCCGCCCCGCGCCTGATAAGCATGTTACCTTCTTTACGAGAACAAATTACAGAGGGAGTGGTGTGTGTGGCCCCCCCACGCACGACCTGATCAGCACTTGCCGGGAGTTACGGCTGCTTGGGGCGAGAAGTGGCCCGTGGTCATGCATGCACTGCGGCGGAGCGGGGAGGGCGCGTGCGGGAGTGTGTGCTTTGTGTGAATTAGAGGCGTGCGTGATACGTGTGGACAGCGTGGGCAATACGAGAAGTGTGGCGATATTGACCAGACTGAGTAAACAAACCTTGATGTTTCAAACCTCCGAGTATCTTTTCCCCCGCGTTCAGGAGAATATAACGAAGCAACTTGTTCGTTGGGCAGGGGCGCGAGGCCAGCCTGGCAACAGCCTTGGCGACAGTCAGTGGCGGAGTTTACTGCCGTGACCTGTCTGACACGAGTGACCTCTCCCTACCTGGGCGGGTCTCTTGAGGGATTAAGAAGGGTAATTAACGGGTTGGTGGTAGCTCAGACAGTCCTTCCCTCAGTGAGTGAGTGGTCAGCAGTCAGTGCCAGTGGTGATCGGCGCTGCCCTCCATACACACCCGCCTGTCATCCTCGCCTTCACTCCAGCCTCAGCCACGCAGTAAGATGGAGACCTCCACGGCGGTGATCATCTCCATCGGGTTCCTGTGCTTGGTGTTCCTGGCCCTCGTGTACAGGCTGTTGTCCAGGCTGTGCAGGCGGGACCAGGCGAACCTTCCCACAGCGTCCACCAGCAGGCATCCCGGTGGTGGCGAGCAGTGTAGCGAGGCGCCCACAGCTTCCTCGCCGCGACTGTGCTCCTACAAGAACAGGCGTTTCCTGGCTTCCATCCCCAACCTACCCCTCGTGAAATGTGGGCGGAGAGGCCCCAGTGGTTTTCTGGTTGGGGGCGAGTCTGGGGGCCAAACCAAGGCGAAACCCAAAATTGGGGCGGCCCCCCTTTAAACCAAGCGTGAAAACACCAAAACGAAACAACCAAAAAGCACCAGGACACAAAACAAAGGGGTGGGAAACAACAACAAACCCCGGTACGAACAACGGTGGGGGGAACCCCCCCCCAACCCCGGCCCCGGGTTATTTAAACTTGGTTTTTCCGACCCCCAGCTCTCCTTGGACCCCCCGGCCCCAGTTTATAGGTGTAATTTTCCCCACTGGGGGGGGGACCTACAAAAAAGTGTTGGTCGCCTTGCAAAATCCTATAAGCTTGCCCGAACATTTCCCCTTTTGGGTATACTTTTTTAAAAAGGGATTAGGGAAATTTTTAATCCCCTATTCTTCCTCTTTGACATGTTTTTTTTCCTTCGATTTTTTCTTTAAAGAATTTTTTCTTTAGTTGGTTTTTTTAAATTGAAAGGTTTGTTATTGTTAAAAATTGTTCAAAGTGGGTTAAGTAAGTTTAATTTTAAAATATTTCTTTATAACCCCAAAAAAACTTCTTATAAAAAACGCCCCTTTTTTCCCCAAAAGGGGTAAAAAAATTTTTGGCGAATTTAAATTTTAAAAATTATTTTTTTTTAGAATAAATTTTTTATATTAAGGAATTAAAAATTAAATTTTTTCTCATTATTTTGTTGTAAAATTTTGAAAATAGAAATTGCGGTGCTTTTTGCTTTTTTCCTTACAAACCCAGCCCAGGGAAACGGTTTTTTTGCGGAAATATTTTTGTTGAATAATTTAGTGGGGGAAAAAATTCCGGGGAAAACACTAGTTTGTTTAGCTAAAATCCCATAAATATTCCCCAATCCTCCAGCCCACCTTTTCCCCCGGGGGTTTCCCCCCCTAACTCCGGATAAGGGGCAAAAATTGAGGCATTTCCCCTTTTTAGGAAAACCTTTTTTTCCACATATTAGAAAATTAAGTAGTTTTTCGTAATTTTAAATTTCTGGTTGAAAGTTTTTCTAAAAACATCTAATAACCCCCAGTTTTCACCTACTAGAGGAAAATTACAAAACCCAAAAGCCCGGCAGAAAAAAAAAAATCAGGTACAAAAAAAAAACCTGGGTAAAAAAATTGTCCTCCCTCTATTTAAAGGGGGTTATTGTTTTGGGGGCAAAACGGAGTCCCCTTGGAGTTTCTTGGTAAAAAGGGTTTTTAAACATAACCAAATTCCCAACCCTTGGGGGGGTTTTCTGTTTTTTTTTGGATTCAAAAATTTCCAGGGCCCTTTGAAACATATTTTAGATTTGTTTTTTATAAGGGGGAAACTGTTTACTCCCTTCTTCTTTTTTGCCCATGTCTTTTTTCCTTTCAAACCTTTTTTTGCAATTTGGGTTTTTTTTTAAAAGGGGGGTAGGTTGTTTTAGGATTTTAAAATTTTTAATTATTTTAATTTATACTAAACACCCCTTCCTATTAAAACCATACTCTAATTTTATGTTTTGGGGAGGATTTCTTGTATTTCTTAGAATTCATTTATTTAAAATTAAAATTAAAAAATTTTTTTCCCTGATTTTTGAAAAGAAGTTGGGCCAAAAAATTGGGAAAAGTTTTTATTTTAAAAAAACTGGGGCCCCAAAGGGATATTTTCAAAGGGGGAAAGGTTTGTATGGGGGTTAAAGATCTAAAAAACCAAACAGGGGAATTTTCAAAACAAAAAATTTCCCATAAAAATATATTTTCCCTAGGAATTTTCCCCAAACAACTTAAGGGGTATGAAAACGGGTTTGGATTTTTTAATGGCCCCTTTTTTAAAAAAAAAAAATATAAATAAAATTTTTTAATATTCTATAATTATTTAAAACTAAAAATTTAACCAACCCCATTTAATGATAAAAAAATTAATTACAAATTCCCCCCAAAAACTTAATAACCCAACAAAAAAAATATTAAAAAACTTTTCTTTTATTTCTATTATAATATTTTTTTACAATATTAATTTTTCTTAAATCCTAATAAACATTAACCCATTACAATTTTTTTTTAATTTAAAAAATAATCCCCATATTATTATATTTAAAAAAATTTTTATAATATATATTTACTCCATGGGGATATTTTTTATAAAAAATTTTTATTATTAAAAAAAAAAAAATTTCCAATTATTTTTGGTCAAAATTAAAATTTAAAAAAAAGAAATTAAAAAAAAAAAAAAAAAAACACAAAAAAAACAAAACCCAAAAAAAAAAAAAAAACCTTAAAAAGGGGGGGGGGAAAAAAACCCAAAAAAAAAAAAAAAAATTTTCCAAAAAAAAAAACCCAAAAAAAAATTTAAAAAATAAAAAAATAAACCATAGGAAAAAAAACAATAAAAAAAATAACAAAAAAATTTTAAAAACAAAAAAAAAACCCAAAAAAAATTTTTTTAAAAAAAAATTAACTTTTTAAAAAACAAAAACAAATTAAAAAATAAAAATAAAAACAAAAAAAAAAACAAAAAAAAAAATTAAAAATTTAAAATAAAAATAAAAAAATAAAAACCTTTAAAAAAAAACAAAAATAAAAACCCAAAAATAAAAAACAAAAATAAAAAAAAAAAATAAATAAAACCCAAAAAAAAAAAAAAAAAAAACAAAAAAAAAAAACCAAAAAAAACCAAAAAATAATACACAAAAAAAAAAAAAAAAAATAAAAAAAAAAAATAAAAATAAAACAAAAAAAAAAAATATAAAAAACCAAAAATTTATTAAACAAAATAAAAAACAAATAAAAAAAAAAAAAAAAAATTTAAAAAAAAAAAAAATAGACAAAAAAAAAAACCAAAAAAAAAACAAAAACAAAAAAAAAAAAACTAAAATAAAATAAAAAAAAAAAAACCCAAATAAATAATAAAAAAAAAAAAAAAATCAAAAAAAAAAAACAAAAAAAAAAAAAAAAACAAAAAAAAAAAAAAAAAATAAAAATTAAAAAATAAAAAAAAATAAAAACAAAACAAAAAATAAAAAAAAAAAAAAAAAAAAAAAAAAAAAACAAAAAAAAAAAATTATACAAAAAAAAAAACAATATTAAAAAAACAATAAAAAAAAAATTTTAAAAAAAACAAAATATAAAAAAACATAAAAAAATAAAAAAATAAAAATAAAACAAAAAAAAAAAAATACATAAAAAAAAACAAAAAAAAAAAAAATAAAAAAATAAAAAACAATAATAAACCATAAAAAAAAAAAAAAAAAATATAAAAAAAAAAAAAAACAATAAAGGGAAATAAAATAAAAAAAAAAAAAATAAATTTTTAAAATATAATAAAAAAAAAAAAAAAAATAAAATAAAAAAAAAACCACAAAAAAAAAAACTTAATTAAAATAATAAAATAAATAAAAAAAAAAAATAATATACTAATATAAATTATTTTTAAAATACTAAAATTTTAAAAAACAATAAAAAAAAATTATACTAAAAATATATTATCATATTTTTTATATGCTAAAAAATTTTAAATCAAAATAAATATTAAATACATAAAATATAAAATTATAACAAAATATATATATTTATCTTAAATTTAATTTTAAAATATATATTTATAAAAATATAATAAAAAATTTCAATATATTAAATATATAATACATTTATTATATAAAAATTAATATATAATTATAATATATAATCATAATAATTATATATCCCAAATAATATTTTAAAATAAAATTTTAAATATATTTAATACAAATATGAATTATTAATTACATTTATTTTTAAAATATATAAATAATTTTCATAATTATAATTAAATATAATATATTACATATATTTAAATATTTATTTACATAAAATTTAATATATATACATTATTTTTTATAAATTAATATTACAAAAAAAATTTACATTTTTTAAATTATAAATATAATAAATATTAAAATTTTATAATATATATACATAAATTATAATAAACATTATATATATATATTATATAATATATTTAGATAATAATATATATATATAATAAAATATATAAAATATCATATTATAATATATATATATATCTTACTAAAAATTATATATAATATACAATATATATTATTATACATATATTATATATATATAAAAAATATATATATATAATATCTTATATATATATATAAAATCATATATTATATAAAATATATATATATATATATACATATTATATATATATATACATATATTTATAATTATAATATAATTTATATATAATTAATAATATAAATATATTAAACATTATTTTATATATATTAATATATAAAATAATAATACATATAATATATATACAAATTATATTATATATAATAATATATATATATTTAAAATATATTATATATTTACAATATAATATATATATATACTATATATATTATATATAATATTATATATATTATATTAATATATTAATATATATTATATAATATATTTTATATATTTTTTATATATAATATTTATTTATTAAAAAAGAAATTATACACAAATTGTGCTTTTTTGTTGGTGTATTGGTTTGTTTTTGGTGGATTTGGTTACAGTGAAAGCCCAGTTCGCTTAAAATAACCCATACTATATTTGGGACTGGAAAAATAAGCGGGGTTTTTGTTTCCCTTTTTGTTGTGCCCCTTTGGGCCCGTTCACTGGATGGAAAAAAAAAGAAAAAAAAAAAAAAAATAGACACAAAAGACTTTCACTGCAAAAACCCTTTAAAAACACATTTGGTATAGTTTCTTCTGCTAATGTATGAAGATACTATTAACCCTTTTAGACCTAAAAATATAACCATTTGGTAAATATTTCCCCAGGTTTTTCGGCTGCCAACCAGCCGGACGCTGGGCCGCTATTTCCCAATTGGAAAGGGGCCCCTTTCCGGGTGAAGTGCTTGCCGCGCTTCAAACTAACCCCAAGGATTTATGTGAAATCCCTCATTGTGATTCCCCCACAAAGTTACCATAATAATGGGGAAGGAAAAAATAACATGCCTAACTTTAAACCCAACCTGACTTTCAACAGAAAGTAGGCGAACCTTTCCAACTTGGGTATTGCACAGGCTATCACACACCATCAATTCACTTACAGTAACCCTTTATTTACCTAAATAACTAAAAAAAACCTAACCCCAAAACCCTCCTATACCCAAAATAACTTAACATAAACCAAACCTAAACAAACCTATAAAATAACCTAAATGTTCTTTTTCCTTTTCTATTGAAAAAAATATTTAATTTTTTTGGGGTTTTCAAATGTAAAAAGTTGTGGTATGGTAATACTTGAATAAAACTTCGCGATTCGCTATTAACAAAATATATCATTTTCTCAAAATGTTATAAGTTTTAAGGGTTTGCTGAGTGGATTAATATCACAGCAAAAAATATGAGAAACTTTGGGTTTAAAAGGGGGAAGTTCTCGTCCTTATATCCCGGCTGCCCCGTTTTGACTAAAATTTAATTGCCATTTTTTTAGTTTGGTTAAAATTAGGTAAATTTGACAAAATTTTTCCCGAATAATGGGGGGTCTATAGAATTTACTGTTAGAAATTCATAGTTATTATTTTTAATCCCTCCCCCGGTCAAAAGTTAGTTAGGAAACCCTTGGAGTTAAACCCAAATTTTTAAACAGGGGGGGCTGTGGCCCCCCCTGGATTTTTTTCTGAATGGTTTTTTAAAAATTGTCCAACCTTTTACCTGGGTTTTTTTTTTAAAAACTCGAATAATATGCATCGGTAAATCGCACACATACACACTCAAGGGGGGACCGCCCACGACTCAAAATCGTGTCCCCAAAACCCCCCGTGGCCCGGCCTTGAGAGTCGCTCTGTCAGACTATGTGGGCGTTCAAAGAACGCGACAATACCGCGAGGCGACGGAGTACGTACTCCCAAATTGAAATATAATGGATTTTTGTTTAGCCATGATCAACACGCGTTTTTGGGGGATGCCTACGCCCCCCCCGACCCTCCCCATGAACCCCATATCCTACTACTACCCCCACATCTTTTACTACCACAAATTATTTTATTTTATTATTATTATTATTATTTTTATTATTATTATTACTATTATTTTATTATTTTATCGTGTTTTAATTGATTATTTATATTTTTTGATTAGATTTTGTTTTATTTGGGGAGAGAGAGTCGCGTCCCCTTTTTTCATTACCACAAACCTCGTTTTCCCCCCCCAAATAGGGGGGGGGCACTGGGCCCGGGAAACCCCAAAAAATCCGGGGTCGCAACAGCCCGGGAATTTTCCTTAAAAAAAAAAAAAAAAAAAGTCCCAGCCATTTTCCTACCCCCGGGCGTTTATCCACTCTAGTATTTTTCTGTCCGGCAACCGCCAATATAACTACCCGCCCGGACTTTTGCGTCCCCCTGAACATGCGCCACCCGGCGGGAGGGAGGAAATGTTCAATAGTCTCAGAGATTTCCTGCACCAGGGGGAGTGGGGGCAGGGGACTAACGGAGGCGGTGAGGATCTATCTACAGGTCATCGAGTAGTATACACTCGGTACGGGCATCTACGACGTGGTGTCGTGTGCCCAAAAATAAACAAAACGACCCTGAGCATGCGCCACCCGGCGGGGGCCCGGGGCACTGACCGGGGGACAGGAGACGCTCGGACCGCCGGACAACTTTTTCAATTTTCAACAGGACCAGGATTTCAAAAAAAAAAAAAAAAAAAAATGGATCTGGGATATCCCCGGACCCCGGAATTTGTCCCGGCAAATCCGAATTTCCCGGGAAATTTAGGTCCGGGGAAAACGAGGTTTTGTGTTACACTCAAAAACCAGGACCAGTGTTGCACCCCGCTGCCCAGCCCAACCCCCAATGGGTTTAAGTTTTTTTTTTTTCCCGGTGACCCCATCACGCACGACCATCCGATTAACCCCCTTTACACCCGGGTTTTTTCCCTTTTTTATGAAATGATCTGTTTTGCCAAAATTACAAAAAAGTAGCTTAATAACCAAATTAGTTAGTCAAAGGATACTAAACAGGTTTGTATCTATAAAAAATTGCTTAAATTCCTAAAAAATTGTCTAATGTACCCAAATTTCAATGGCAATTACGTTCTGGGTCTGGGGGTTTTAACTAAGAGCTTCACAACCCAGCTACGACACTACTGTGAACCACTTTTGACAATCGTGAGGCGGCCACAATTTTTTTCCCGCAAAAAAAAAACTCTGAGGCACGACGGGTCGTCCCCCGGCTCCAAAAAGCACTACGGTCGGGGACAAGGGACTATGATGAAAAAAGGCCCTTACGGGCCTTGAGTCATGATGTTTGGGGGGGCTTAAAGGTATAGAATAGAGCCCTGACTATTAGACAAAAGAAAGAAATAAGGTATCGAAAAAATGTATTGATTAAGGACAAAAACCCCTAAATTTTACCGTTAAATTAAATTCAGATCTGGCATTGTGGAGTTTAGCCCATATTTCCAAAATTATGAATCTTTTTTATATTTTTTTGTATACTGTCGATTTATTTTGCATTAACCGTTTGGTGACTGGCATGTAGCGGGTTTTTTTTTTTCCCCTATGTGTTTTGGGCCCCACCCTCAAAACTGCGTTTCATATGCTAGGCTTACATTTTTTTTTAATACATATTATGCAGTCATTCCAGAGGTCACAAGCCCGTGGGATGAGACGCGATTTGGGCAACGCACACACAGTTTCATGTTCTTCAGGAAAACAAGTGTTGACATATCATTGAAGCTGTATAAAATTTTGGAAATCAAAGCTCTTTACAAAAATCTACAAAAAAAAAAATTTAGGCTGAGGAGACCATAAAGATTGAGTGATGAACAACAAAAACGGTTTATTTTAAAATTTTAAATTTTGTTGATATATAGGTTCCTTTAAAAACCCCCACAGGGGAGTGTTATTTTTGTCTTTTTAGCTATTTCTGAGGGCCTTTTTTTTTACTACCTCACTGCACTCTAAAAATATAGGTGAAGGTTCCCACTACATCCCTTCCTTTTGTGTTTCCCCATTTCTACCTTTTCCATGCTCCCTTTTTTGCACAGAGTCCCCTTCCATATCACTGTTTATTATATTATTTGACATTTCTTCTCTCTTCTCATCTCTCAAACTATACATTGCCTTGCAAAATTTAAATATTTCACTTTCATCCCAAAAACAATCACAATTTTTTGGGGCCCCATTAAAATTTTAGATTTCTTTCTCACAGAAACTATTGAAATAATTAAATAGATTTTATATATGTTTTGTCATTCTCTGCAAACATACAGTGTTTTTAACAAGTGGGGGTTTAGCGGCTTTAGTTTTTTTTTACCCATTCTGCACTATCATTTTCCCACCCTTTTTGCTAGCCAGCTTACAAACCTGTTGGACGGGTGTTATAATAGTAAATGTTGTTTACAACAATTGTTAAGGTAGGGAGCACATAATGTTGGGAAAAGATGGTATGGAGCATATTATGCATGTAAAAACTAAAAAATTTGCTACTGGCATTTTTGAAGAGTAATAAATAGACAGCATGGCATTAGGGGCCGTCTTTTAAAATGTGGAATTTGCCATCATATTCCCACTGGCCATGCATTATTTTTTTTGTTTTGTCTTCTTCTTTCCAGGAATGTCCGTTTCATCTTTCCCGTTTTCTAACAAAAATTTTTAGGTTTTATTTTTCCAATTTTAGTTTTTTAATGCTAAAATATCCACCGTTTTTTTTTTTTTTTTAGTCTTTTTCCCTTTAAAAATTTTCATAGGAAACCAAAAGCTTTTTTACCCGATGTCACCTGTGAAAAATTTATTGCATTTAAGTAATTTTTCCCACTTTAATGCGTTTTGGTAAAAAAAACTTCAAATATATTTCTTTCTCTCAGATGTTGCACTAATCTACTTTAAAATCAGTGTTTGCAGTAATTTTTATACCTTGTGTGGTATGTCACAATATTTTCTACTTTTACTGCATCAAAATTATAAAACCCGGCCCAAACCTTTCCCTACATTCTCCCGTAAATAACCCTTAATCACTCACAGTTATTTTAAAAATGCATAGGGTTTTGGTTGGCCAACGTCGCGTTTGGCAATCTCCTGTCTTAAAAGCTGCAAAGCACCATTTTGATATATTGCTATATTTATCTTAAATGAAAAAAAATAAGTCATATATATTAAAAAATTTTTGGTTCAATTTTTATAGATTTGGTGTTAAGATTGAAAAAATAAAAAAACGTAATTTTATTTAGTTTTGCAAAGATAAATATCGGAAATATTTTCCATCCCCCCGATTTTTGCGTTGAAGGACAAATTTGCGAATAAAAATTGTCATTCATTCCTCCCTGTAAAAAATGTACCATTAAAACTAAATTGATTTTTTTTTTAAAACTCAAGTTTTTTCAAGCTTTAAAAAGATGTATTTTTATAAACATTATTTATCCTTATTAACTTAACCCTGTTATTTTTCCTTTAAAGCATATTTTTTTTGCTTTAAAGACTAGCAAAGTAACAATGTTAACATGAATGGGCTTATTAAGACCCTTTCTTTAATTTTGAAAGTATTATTGGGCAGGAACTTTACAATGATTTGGGGACGGAGAACTTTTGCGTACATGCCCTCTTGCAGCAAAAACCTCACCTTTAAAAATGCAAATTTATTTCTTTAAATGATCTTTAAAAAAGGGGAAAATTTATGATATCAAACTTTCGATAGAAAGTTACTCCAATTGCCATAAAAAAATAGTATCGGGAAATTTTTCCTTTAAAGATCCATAAAAGGGCAGATAAATATAATTGCATTTCCCGGAGGTGCAGAGGTTCATTTTTTTCACCTTCTGGAGGGTGCTAAATTGCACCCTATTTTACAATGGGTGTAAGTTTGCACTCCTCCAGAAAGGGGCAATAACTGCAGTTTTGACCTGGGGGGCACTTTTTTTCACCTTTAAAAGGGGCAAAAGTGGGGGCCAATTTTGCACCTTTAAATGTGCAAAGTTTCACCCTAAATGATTTTTTGCACCCATAGGGTGCAAAAAATGCATCCCTCCAAAAGGTGCAAAATTGCACCTATAAAGGGGCAAAACCTGCACCCCTAAACTGCATTTTTTCACCAATATGGGGCAAAATTAACCCAAAAATTCCCAAATTTCCAAAAGGGCAAAATGTTGCACCCTAGTTTTAAGGGGGCAACCTTGCACCCTTAAAGGGGCAAATCGGTGATTCGTTTTTGCACCTTTAAAAAGGGGCAAAAATTTTCACCCCAAAGGTGCATTTGCTGCACCTATATGGTGCGAAGGCACCCCTCCAAAAGTTTCACCCATAAAGGTGCAAAAACCGCACCCCTAAAAGGGGCATTTTTTGCCCCCCCTTTGTCAAATTTTTTAATGTGGGTACTCAAAACGGTGAACTTGCCAACTGGTTAGTCATTTTGTTTTTACTAAGACCAACTTAGATTTACTGGGGATTTCTCAAAAAAAGACTAACCAATTTTTTATCCCGCGTGACTAACTTGGGTTACTCTTTTAACCCCCCCGGCTTTAGATGCTAAGTTAGTCCCATGACTAATTTTGTTTTTTGTGGGTGGGGGCTGTGGTCCCCCACGCTAGAGAGCACCTACCCGGGAAAAACCTCACCCTCCACCCGCGTGAGGACCGGGGTTAAACCCCCCGCGGGACCGGGGGGTTTCGAGCCTCGGTGGCACGGGGCCAAATAGCAGAGACAGCGCTTGGTGGAGAGCACTCAAAGGGCGTGATGCGCCTGGCTTTTCAAAGGGTCGGCCGCCGGGAAGTGAAAGGGGAAGTGTTTTGCCTCGGGGCCGTGTTTCAAGTGTGAGGTGCCCCATGGAGGGTGGCGTCAACGCCGGCGGGGGGAAAACGTGGCGGGGGGTTAAGGGAAATGCTTTTTGGGGTTAATGGGGGGGTTTTTTTGGGGTTTTTAAAACGTTTTTTTTTCCTGGG
>JACEEZ010018896.1:0-11320 GCA_016584305.1 Chionoecetes opilio | reverse complement strand
GGGAAAAAGGGGGAGCGGAAAGAAGGAGGGGGGGAAAGGGGGGAGGGAAGAGGGGGGGAAGAAGGATGGAAGGGAAGAGGGGAAGGAGGAGGGGAAAGGGAAGGATGGAGGGAGAGGGAAGGGGGGAGGGGAAGGGGAAGAGGGGGGGGAGAGGAAGGAGAGGGAAGAGGAGGAGAGGGAAGGAGAGGGGAAGAAGGGGGGAGGGAGGGGAAGGAGGGGAAGAAGGATGGAGGGAGGGGGAAAGGGAGAGGGGAAAGGTGGAGGGGGGAGGGAAGGAGGGAGGGAGAGGAAGGAGAGGGGAAGAAGGATGGAGGGAGAGGGGAAGGAGAGGGGAAGAGGATGGAGGGGAGAGGAAGGAGAGGGAAGAAGGATGGAGGGAGAGGGAAGGAGAGGGGAAGAAGGATGGAGGGAGAGGGAAGGAGAGGGGAAGAAGGAGGGAGGGAGAGGGAAGGAGAGGGGAAGAAGGAGGGAGGGAGGAGGGAAGGAGAGGGGAAGAAGGAGGGAGGGAGAGGGAAGGAGAGGGAGAAGGGGAGGGGAGGGAAGGAGGGGAAGAGGTGGAGGGCAGAGGGAAGGAGAGGGGAAAAGGATGGAGGGAGAGGGAAGGAGAGGGGAAGAAGGATGGAGGGAGAGGGAAGGAGAGGGAAGAAGGATGGAGGGAGAGGGAAGGAGAGGGAAGAAGGAGGGAGGGAGAGGGAAGGAAGGAGGGAAGAGAGGGAGGAGAGGGGAAGAAGGAGGGGGAGAGAGGAGGAGGGAGGGGAGGAGAGGGAAGAAGGAGGGAGGGAGGGAAGGAGAGGGGAAGAAGGATGGAGGGAGGAGGGAAGGAGAGGGGAAGAAGGATGGAGGGAGAGGGAAGGAGCGGGAAGAAGGATGGAGGGAGAGGGAAGGAGAGGGGAAGAAGGATGGAGGGAGAGGGAAGGAGAGGGAAGAAGAAGGAGGGAGGGAGAGGAAGGAGAGGGGAAGAGGAGGGAAGGAGAAAGGGGGGAAGGAGAAGAAGGAGGGAGGGAGAGGGAAGAGAGGAGGAAGAGGAGGGAAGGAGAGGGAAGGAGAGGGAAGGGAGGGAGGGAGAGGGGAAGAAGGATGGAGGGAGAGGGGAAGGAGAGGGGAAGAAGGATGGAGGGAGAGGGAAGGAGCGGGGAAGAAGGTGGAGGGAGAGGGAAGGAGAGGGGAAGAAGGATGGAGGGAGAGGGAAGGAAAGGGGAAGAAGGAGGGAGGGAGAGGGAAGGAGCGGGGAAGAAGGATGGAGGGAGAGGGAAGGAGAGGGGAAGAAGGATGGAGGGAGAGGGGAGGAGAGGGGAAGGAGGGAGGGAGAGGGAAGGAGGGGGAAGAAGGATGGAGGGAGAGGGGAAGAAGGAGGGAGGGAGAGGAGGGAGCGGGTGAAGAAGGATGGAGGGAGAGGGAGGGAGAGGGAAGAAGGAGGGAGGGAGAGGGAAGGACGGGGAAGAAGGATGGAGGGAGAGGGAAGAAGGAGGGAGGGAGAGGGAAAGGAGAGGGGAAGAAGGATGGAGGGAGAGGGGAAAGGAGAGGGGAAGAAGGAGGGAGGGAGAGGGGAAGAAGGATGGAGGGAGAGGGGAAGAAGGAGGGAGGGAGAGGGAGAAGGATGGAGGGAGAGGGAGGGAGCGGGAAGAAGGATGGAGGGAGAGGGAGGGAGAGGGGAAGAAGGAGGGACGGAGAGGGAAGGAGAGGGAAGAAGGAGGAGGGAGGAGGGGAAGAAGGATGGAGGAGAGGGAGGAGAGGGGAAGAAGGATGAGGGAGAAGGAAGGAGCGGGGAAGAAGGATGGAGGGAGAGGAAGGAGCGGGGAAGAAGGATGGAGGGAGAGGAAGAAGGATGAGGGAGAGGGGAAGAAGGATGGAAGGAGAGGGGAAGAAGGATGGAGGGAGAGGGGAAGAAGGATGAGGGAGATAACAGACAGACGTGTAAGTTAAAGTGAGAAGAGGGGGAAGAAAACAGGAACAATAGGAAGTAAGGATAGCACTAGGTAAGGGGACAGACAAGGACAAGAGGGAAGGCTGGTAAAAAAGGGATATAAGCCCAGTACACTCACTGCTAGAATCAGTGCTATGCTGGACAGTGGAGGGACTACACGCACCGCTGCACTCATTAGTAATGTAGCCTTTTTTAAATGCCATTGTGTACATCGCGGGCTTAGAGGAGGAGAGAGAGAGAGGGAGGAGGAGAGAGGAGAGAGAGAGAAAAGAGAGAGAGAGGAGAGAGGAGAGAGAGAGAGAGAAAGAGAAAAACTGAACACCGTGAAATTTAAAAGGGAAGAAAGACGCATAGTTTGAAGTAAGTTCATGTATCCTAAATGGAAATTTTTTTGTGTGTATTTCATAGTTTGATTTAAAATTTTGGTTATTTTTTGCGTTGGGTGGAAGCGACATTCGGGCTCTTTTCACACACACACACACACACACCACCACACACACACACACGCACACACCACACACCACACACACACACACACACACCGCACCCCACACACACCACACACACACGCACCGCACACACATACACATACACATACACACACACATACACACACACATACACACACCACCCCACACACATACACACATACACACACACACACATACACACACACACACACACACACATACACACACACACACACACACAAAAAAAAAACCAAATATATATATATATCTTAAAAATATAAGCGAAAGTGTGTGTGTGTGTGTCTGTCTGTCCGCTCTGGGTGCCGCCCCCTGTGGCGGAATCCCCTCATATGGCACAGTTTTGGAATCGGGTCGACCAGGGGAAGGTTTTAAGCCCACTTATAAGATGATCCGATCACTTTTTTTTTTTTTTTTTTAGCAGCCTATTGGTGAGAATTGTGAAGAAAAAATGGGTTTCGAGAATTGAGGAAACCTGATGTAGGTGATGGGTAATGGGTGAGGAATGGGTGGGGTGATGGGTAAGGGTGTGGGGTGATGGGTGAGTGGAATGGGTAGGGGGTGATGGGTGAGGGAATAGGTGGGGGGTGATGGGGTAATGGGTGAGTGAATGCGTGTGTGGTGATGGTTTAAAGGGTGAGTGAATGGGTGGGGGGGTGATGGGTAATGGGTGAGTGAATGGAAGGGGGGTGATGGGTAATGGGTGAGTGAATGGGTGGGGGGTGATGGGTAATGGGTGAGTGAATGGGGGGGGGGTAATGGTAATGGGGTGAGTGAAGGGTGGGGTAGGGGGGTTTGGGGTTTGGGGGTGATTTTGTTTGGGTTAATATACATTTCTACATCCATGATTTCATGAAAGTTAAAAGGGGGCTATCTGGAGAGTCTGTGTTTGTGGGGCCGAAGGCCCACCAAACGCAGGGGTGGGCCAAAGGCCCACCAATAGCCCTCGGCAGGAGCTAGCGAAAAAGTCCGCCCGGAGGGTGGCTTTGCGGCTAGTATATATATTATATTTGTAAATAAATGAGGCTTAAGGATGTAAAAAAAAAGTACGAATTTAGCATCTTTTTGGGTTTAGTTTGGTCTATTAGTTCACGTCTTGAGATAAAAAAAAAAGTCAAAGATAATAAGAAAAAGAAAATGGTAGAAATAATATATATATATATATATTATATATATATATACTATATATATATATATATATATATATATTATATATATATAAGTAATAAAAAACTGGTCGCTGGTGTTGAAAAAAATTTAAAATAAATTGGATCTCATGCGGGGGAAAATGATAGACACTGAGTGAATCCAGAGAGAATAAATAGATATAGAATGACCACCCCCCTTCCAAATTACCCAAATCTCTCTCTATCTCTCTCTCTTCCCCTCTCTCCTCTTCTCCCCCTCTCTCTCCCCTCTCTCTCTCTCTCTCTCTCTCCCCCCTTTCCCCCGACTAAGCCTCTTCCTTCCTGGCATCAATTAAACTCCTCGCCCTTGCCTGCTCCACCTCCAGAGAGATCCTCCTACAGATCATTTACATCACCATGAGATCCGCTCTGCCTTCGCCTTCTCAATACATATTTTGATGCTGGCGTCGCTTCGATCACTGTTCATAAACCTGATGTACATTCCCTCTCATCCATTGCGCTTCTGTGTGTGTGTGTGTTTTGTTTATGTGTGTGTGTGGGTGTGGGTGGGTGTGTGTATGTTTGTGTGTGTGTGTTGTGTGTGTGGGTGTGTTTCCCTTTGTAGTGCCAATACTATAACATTGACAGGGAATATAATAGGTGGATTGTTACCCTGAGTGAATGACGTCTGCAAGGAGTAATAAGGAGAGACAAGATCGACTTTCAATGACACACTCCAATGGAATCATAGCCTTTATGGGTGACTTAACTAGACTTAACTACACTTAGACAAGACTCGATAGTTTTATTAAGGGATAGGAAGTGGAAGATGTCACTTTGAGTACTATCCTGGAGGGCTATGATAGTAACGGTGGATAGTTTAAATTGGTTTGTAATGATGTAGTCCCTTTGGGAATTTTAAAAAGAAAAGTGAGGCTCATGGAAAGACGGAATAAAAAAAAGGCGTTCTGAGCATTCACTCCGTTTTCTTCTTAAGCTCCATGCTCGCCCGTGACACTTTCATTCCTTTTTTTCCCCGCCAGATGTCTCTTTCCACATTCCTTACTTCCAACAGCGCTATTTTGCCCGCCTCTCCGATTCCTCGCTTGCAGTAAGACTAGCCTAATACTCTTTCTTCTTTTTTCCTCTTACTCTGATCCTCTTGATTCCAGGTCTTCTTTCAGAGTTCTCATTTAACTACTTCTCATATACAGAGGTGGGCGCGATACTTTTTTTTTTGTAGTGCGATAACGATACTGCGATACTTTTTTCCCGCTAGTTCGATACGCGATATTCCGCTACTTTTTCGGATTTTCTTAAAACGATACGCGATACTGCAATACTCCGCTGCCGATACTTTTTTCTTAAAGCGATAGTTTCGCAGCGATACTGCGATGCCAAAAATTTTGCTTTGCGATACTTTGCTACCTAAGAAAACACTGTATTAGCCAAGAAAAGATCTATTTTACTTAAACTAAAGTTTAGGCACATTAAAACATTGTAATTTATTTATTTTTAAACTGACAAATTTTATCAAAAAAAAACACACACACCCGCACCACACACACACACACACACACACCAACAACACACACACACACACACACAACCACACAAAACACCACACAACACCACACGTACACAGTCAAAACATCGTTTCACTGCTACATATCACAAATATACATAAATAGAACTCTACAGCTTAAATAATAATACCACACCACCCACCACCACCACCACCACACACCACCACACCACCCCACCACACACCACCACCACCACACAACCATGTCAAGCAACTCACGGTAATACACAAAAAGAAAGTGTCTGGGTGTTTAGTCCTCTTCGGTCATCATTCACCCGTATTATGTCCTTCCCGGGTTTTTCAGTCTTGCAATTTTCTATCTCGATCGAAAAAGGACTTGTATTTACATGGATGGAAAATACTGGGCAGTTTCGACCGGGGGAGAAAACAACCAAACCCCCCAAAACCGTCCCAAACCATTTTTTTTCCTTTTAAATTCCTTTTAATTACCCATAAAAAGGGGGGGGAACTTTTTTTTTAAAATTTTAAAAATACCCCAACCAACCCCTACCAACCAACCACCACCAAAACCCCCAACCAACCAAACCCCCCCCAAAAAACCCCTTTGTTCAAAAAAAATTTTTCACGGAAAATTCACCCAACAAAAATTTTGCTTTTGGGCCCTTTGGTCCTAAAAACCCCGTTTTAGCCCCAGGGTTTTTTTATTTCAAATTTTTACCACTTAAAAACTTGAAATTTAAATTTTTTTTAAAAATAAAAACCCTTTTTTCAAAAAAAAAAAAAAAAAGAAAAATTAAAAAAAAAAAACCCAAAAAAAAAAAAACCAAACAAAAAAAGTAAAGGGGAAAAAAAAGGGAGGAAAAAAACAAAAAAAAAAGGGGAAAAGGGGAAAAAATACCAAAAAAACCCCCAACCCCCAAAAAAAAAAAAACCCCCAAAAAAGGCAAGAAAAGGGGGGGAAATAAAAAAAAGGAAAAGGGGGGGGGTTTTTGGGCCCCGGGGTTTCCTAACAGAAAAAAATTGGCCTTGGGTTTAAGGGCAACAACCGCAAAAAGGGAACAAAAAACCGGAAAAAAAAACACCCCCAAAAAAAAAACCCGGGAAGGAAAAAAAAAGGGGGAACCAGCCCGGGGCCGGAAAAAAGGGGTTAACAAACCACTGAAAAAAAAAAAGCAAAAAACAAAAAAAAAAAAACACAGAAGTAAAAAAACCCTTTAAAGGAACCCGTTTTCCAAAAGTTTTCGCGACATGGAAAAATGGCCCCCCAAACCCCCGTTTAAAAAAAACCCGCAAACCCGCAAACCCCAATTAAAGGTAATTTTTTTCCCCCGGGCCCCCAAAAGGGGCCCTTTTCCGCTTGAATTTGTTGCCCCCCAAGGGCCTAGGGGGTTTTCCGCCCCCCCGCCCCCTTTTCAATTCCCCCCTTATAAAAAAAAAAGTTTTTTTTTTTGGGGGGGTTGTTTGTTTTTTATTTTTTTATAGGGGAAAAAATTTTTTTATCTTTATATTTTTTCCGGGGATTTTGTGAGGGGGGCTCCGTTTTTTTTGCCGGCTTTTTTTTTTCTCTTGTTTTTTTGTTTTTTTGGGGGGGGCGCGTTTTGGGGGGGTGCGTGTGTGTTTTTGTGTTGTGTGTGTGGGGGTTTTTGGCGGGGGCGTGCTTTTTGTGTGTGGTGGGGTTTTTTGGTGTGTGGGGTGGGTGGGGTTGTGTGTGGTTTTTTGGGGTGGTGTGGTGTGGGGTTGTGTGTGTGTGTTTTTGTGTGGTGTTTTGTTTTGTGTTGTGTGTTTTTGGTGTTTTGTTTTCGGGATTAAAAAACGGGGAATATATTAAAGGAGCGTGGGGTTAACTTGGCAGTCCTCCCCCCCTCTCCCCTTCTCTTTGGCTCACTCCCCAAATCTCTCCCCCGCTCCTCTCTCTTTTCCTCTCTCTCTCCCCTCTCTCTTCTCTCTCTCTCTCTCTCTCTTTTCCCACAGGTTTGATGGCCTTGATCGTTTTTTATAAATGAGAAATCTGGTTTATGACAGAAAGTTAGTGATGTTTTTTCCGCTTGGGAAATAAAACCTACCTTGGTTTATTTCTTTAATTTGGGAAAAAAAATTTAAAAAAGGGAAAGAAAAAAATTTTAAAAAAAAAGATACACAGAAAAAAAAAAAAAAAATTCAAAGAAATTTATTCAAAGTTTAATTTCATGCGGGTTTTAGCTTTTAAGCGGAAAATTGAAGGGGGGGACACGCAAAAATTGGTAAAAGTGTGACCTCCCCCTCAGGTCAGGGCCTCTATCCAAAAAGGGTTTTCAAACCCAAAAAAAGTCTTTTCATTACCCTATTGGAGTGCGGGAATTTTAAGGGGTCGAAACCGAGGCCCATACCCGGGGGGAAAAAAAAGGCCCAGGGTGTATTGCGTCATAAGGACTTTAAGGGGTTTTTTTCCCTGGTTGGGTTTCACCTTTTGGGGCTAAAGGTCAGGTCGGGGTCAAAAAAACATCATGGGGGTTTCCCCAGGTGACACTTTTCCGTTGGGTTTCTAAGGGGAAAACGTTTTAAAAAAGGGGTTTTGACATTTTTCATTGCGCCATACTCGTCCTTAGTTCTCGCGTGTTTTTTGGTTTTGTTTTTGTGAGTTTTTGTGTATTGGGGTTTTTTGCCCGGGGAGGTTGTTTTGTATGCGTGGTGGTGCTTTCCCTTTTTCCCGTTGTGTGTGGGGTGTGTTTTGCGTGCGTGCTTTTTGCCCCGCCCCGTGTTTTTGTGTGTTTTGTTTTATCGATGTATTTGTGTGGGGTGCGTTGCGGGGGGGCTTTCCCCGGTGTGTGTGTGTTATGCGCGTGTATGTGTATGTGCATGTGTGCGTGCGTGGGGGTTTGTGTTTTGGTGTCGTGTGTGTTTTGGGGGTTTGGGGTGGTTGTTTTGATTGGTGTGCGGGGTTGTATGTGTGTTTGGGTGGGGTCCCTGCGTGTTTTTTTTGGGGTGTGTGTATAGGGTGGTTTTGTGTGTGGTGGGTGTGGGGTGTGTGGGGTGTTGTGTGTGTGGGGTTGGGGGGTGTTGTGTTTTATTATATAAGGGGGAAAAAATTGCGGGGAAAAACGTTGGGGAGGTAAAAAAAATTTTAAGAGAAATAAAATGGAGATAAATAATATAAAAACGAAGAAAACTTTGGTGGATACCCATAAGGGAAATTTTTATAGTGATGAGAAGCAGGAGTGGAAAAAATGAGAAATATACAAAAATAGACGATAACTTGGCAAAGAAAAAAATGGTTACACAAAGAAGGGAAAAAAAATAGATCACAAAGTAACCCCAAAAAAGGTAAAAGAAAAAAATTTTTTTTACTCTCAAATAATTACAATTAGAAAAAAAGGGCCAGATCTGAAAAAATTAAAAAAAAAACAAAAAAAGGAGAGTACAGGAAGATAAATAGTGGGCACAAAAAAAGTAAAAAGGAAAAAAAAAAAAAAAAGGGGGTGGGGAAAAAGGGGAAAAAACAAAAAGGGAAAACGAGGATTTTTAAAAATGATGCATATTTTTGGGTAGAAAAAATAAAATATGGGGGGGGGGAAAAAAGGGGGGGAAAAAGAAAAAGGGAAAGGAAAGAGGGAGGAGGAGGAAGTAAAAGGGGAGAGGGGGATAATGGGGCAATTTGTCATCAGACCTTTTTTTCCCGAGATGGGGGGGGGAAAAAAGCTGGGGGAAACTTCCCAAAAAGAAAACGAAAGGGAAAAAAATAGAGGGGGGAAATAAAAAGAGGGGAAGGGAGGAGAGGGGGGGGAAGAAAAAGGGGGGAGGGGAGGGGAAGGGCAAGAGAGAAGAAAAAGGGGGAAAATTATCTCTTTTCTAATTGAATCTTTTCCCCCGCGCCCAGAATTTTCTGGGCTTTTCTAAGTTTCCATTCTCACAATTTCAAAAAAAAAAAAAAAAATAAGCTTTTAAAAAATTTCACCCACTGATTTTTTATGGGTTGAAAATAGCCCAACATGGAAAAACAAAAGGGAGGGTACAACAGTTTTGATGATACCCAAAAGATTTGTTTTAATATTTTAAAGAAACTTTTTCAGGATATTGCAAGTAGTAGTAGGGCGTTTGCTATGAACTAGTGTAAAATATGGTTTCGTAATAGAAAATCTCTCGTGCTCTCTCTCTTTCTCTCTCTCGCTCTCTCTCTCTCTCATCTCTCTCTTTTCTCTCTCTCCTCTCTCTCTCTCTCTCTCTCTTCTCTCTCTCTCTCCTCTTCTCTCTTTTCCTCTCTCTCTCTCTCTCACTTTTTAAATCGGGTGTGCTGGAAAAAGAGCCTCGCCAACGGGCTTCATACTCTGGTTCTGCGGCAATAATCGTTCGTAGTTTTCGTATCATTCCACTCTGGAACATTACGACGCCGTGAACGAAAGTCTGTGAACGACCAACCTTTTACGTAATGCGTTCAGTCCGTAGGGTGGGTTTTAATTGCGTTCTACCGTAGTGGAGAGAGAGAGAGAGAGAGAGAGAGAGTTACATCCCCTTTGAAAATACCAACACAACCAGGATTTATTTACTTTCTTACTGAGTACGTTACGATATATATGGATTACGAAGGTTATTCACGTTATTATGAGTCTTGCAATTATACATTTAATTAGAGGTAAGGGATAAAATTATTGCGTAACGTTTTTTTTTTTTGGAGGTCTGCTTAATGTTTGGCTGTCTAATAATGTCTGTCTGAATGTCTGCCTGTTTTGTTTCCTAGATTGCTGGCTGTATGGCTGGCTTTCTCTCTGGCTGTCTGGTTCTCTGTCTGAATGGTTTTATGGCTTGTTAGCTCTCTGTTTGTCTGGTCCTGGCTATCTGGGTCTCCGGCTGGTTGGGGGGTTGGTGGAAGAGACGAACGGAAATAAGGAAGGAAGGAAGGAAGGAAGGAGAAGAATGGATGGGGGAGACGAACGGAAGGAAGGGAAAGGGAAAGGGGAAGGAATGGATGGGAGCGAACGGAAGGAAGAAAGGAAAGGGAAAGGAAGGGAAGAATGGTGGAGAGAGAACGGAAGGAAAGGAGAAGGAATGGATGGGGAGAGACGAACGGAAGGGAAAGAAGGAAGGAGAAGAATGGATGGGAGAGACGAACGGAGGAAGGAAGGAGAGGAATGGATGGGAGAGACGAACGGAAGGAAAGAAGGAAGGAAGAAGAGGAATGGATGGGAGAGAGTAAGTGGTACAGCGAACACAGGTGAATGAAAACGATCCTCAAGGGGAGACTCAACAAGATTCCCTTCAGGTCGCCATACCGTCCAGCAGCGGCCGCTATTGACGCCACATCACCTCAGGACCAAACCATAGACAAGACACGGTGGCTAATCTACTTTTCATAACAAGACAGACACGGCGGGGTACCTTTATTTCTCTTCCCATTCCCCCCCCCCCAACCCCAAAAACCCCCCCCAAAAATAAACTCGGCCACACAAGTCTTCGGCATTACAAGAAAAATCCCATTCCGGCCCTTCCGCTATCCCTTCCCCCCCTTCTAGCCTCTTCCCGCCTCGTCCCCAGCCATCTACAGCAGCCTCAAACCTCACACGAGGCTAAACAAGACTCCCATAGTTATTTTCGTTGGAAAACTTGGCCAAAGGAAGTCTCAAGGCTCTCAAGGGAAACCAGAGGAAGCCAGGCGGCACCTTGTCCCGCAACCCCCGCCGCGGGTCATATCCGCACGCTCAACCTGAATAAGGGGAATAAGGTAGCCGCGTTGGGAGACAAAGAGGAAAGGGCTGAGGTAACCAGGGAAGGCTCCCCCGTGCACAGGGGTGTTGTATACTGTGAAGGAGCCAGACCGGGAGGACAAAGCCGAAGGTTTAGAGGCGGCGACAAGGGGAAGAGGAGAGGACAAAGAGGAAAAGTAGGCAGAGAAAGGAGGGGACAAAGAAGAAGTATAGGCAGAGAGAGAGGGGAGGAGGAAACAAGGGAAAAGGGGTTTTAAGCAGGAAAAAGGGGAAGAGGAGACAAAGAAAGAGAAAAGTGTAGAGGAACCCATGAAGGGAAAGAGAGAGGACAAAAGGAAAGTATAGAAAGCAGACAGAATACAAATAGGCATAAGAAGAGGAGGAGGGTTGTGGAGGGCAGAGGAAAAAGAGAACCAGAGAAAAGAGGAAAAGAGTTTAAAAAGGGTAAAACAATACGAGAAGGAAAGAGACAAAAGAGGAAAGTGTAAAGGCAAAAGGGAAAAAAGGGGGAGGAATTACAGAAAAGGGCAGAGGAGGGTTGGGGGGAGACAGAGGGGAAA
>JACEEZ010018895.1:225000-245000 GCA_016584305.1 Chionoecetes opilio | reverse complement strand
GCCCCGGGGCCCAAATTATTTTAATGCTTATTGAAACTTTAAAATTTTAAAACAAGGGGAAAAGTAAATAAACAACAAAAAAGAAACACACACACTTACACACACACACCCCAACACCACACCCACAAACACACCACACACCCACACACACACACCAACACACCCCACACACAACACCCACCCCCCAACCCCACACACACAACACAAAAACCACACACCCCCAACAAAAGGAGGATGTGGGGGTTGTTCCACTTTGACATATGCTCCCCTCCGTCCCCATAAAATCTCAGGAGGAACCCGAGCTGATTTTGGCCCGCCCTCCCTCCTGCAAACGCCTCCTCCCCCTTCCTCCTCCTCCCCCCCTCCCCCCCTCCTCCTCCTCCTCCCCCTCCTCCTATCTCATCTTCATCCTCCCGCACATCACGTTTTCTTTCCCCCTTTCCGGGAAAAAAAATTAGTGATGATGGGAAGGCAGAGAGCCCCCTTTTTTTTCATCACTTTTTCTCTCCCCTTTAATATCCGATTTTTTGAAAAAAGAAAAAAAAAGCACAATTTATCGTTACCCCTGATTTGAAAAAAAAAATTTTCTTTGGGTTGTTTTTCTTTCTTACTGTTTTACTACTACAATTCACACTACTACTACACTTACTTACTACATACTACTCTATTACTCACTACACTATACTACAACTACAAATACTACTCCATTAAAATATTTACAAACCCCACTCTATATTTCCAAACTACTGAAACTGAAATCCCTGCAAACTACTCAACACTACTGCGACTACTATTTACTATACTCCCTCCTACTACTCCTACTACATACTATTACTAAAATCCCTTACTACTACAAAACTACTACTACTAACTAATATATACACTACTACTACCCCACACTACTATACTATCACTACAAACTATACTACTACTACTACTACTACTAACTACTACTACTACTTACTACTCTACTACTACAAAATACTATTTTTTCACAAATATGAACAAAGGGGTTTTTTGCTGACTAATTTTTTTCTTTTTACCAAGATTACTTTTTAATTTTAAAATTCGCTTTGGGGAAAGAAGAGAGAGAAGAGAGAGAGAGAGAGAGGGAGAGGGGAGAGAAAAGAGGGGAGAGAGAGAGAGAGGGGGGGGAGGGGAGGAGAGAAAAAGGGAGAAAAAGGAAAGGGGAAAAGGAGAGAGAAGAGAGATTGACTTAAATTAAATTTCCCTTTAAAAATAAAAAAAAAACAAAAAAATTTTAAATTACGGGGGGTTTAAAAGTGATTCCCTTCCCATTTTTTTCTCCACTTCTATTTTTTTCCCCCCTTCAATCCTATATAAAATTTTTTAAACCCCTTTTTTTTCTTTTGTTTGTCCCTTTAAAACCTTTTTTTTCTATTTTTAAATTTTACCAAAGGCCCCAAGGCGAGGTTCCCTGGCGTGTCACCCGGGCGGGTTTTGCGACTGTAAATTTGCGGGGTTTTTCTGTCAAAACGCCAAATGGGGGTTAGTGCGGGGAAGCGAAACGAAACAAAACCCCCGAAACCCAAAGAAAGGGCCACGAGCCGCACTCATGTTACCACGATTTCCATGGCCCCAACCAGACCCCCCTTTTTCTGTTTATTTTTTTTTCTTTTTCTTTCCAGGGAGCAGTCAGGGATACTGAGATAGATGGTTTTTTTTTGTTTTTTTCTTTTTTGTTTTAGTTTAGTTTGTTTTTAGTAAAAGATGATTTAATGTAGTAGAAAGTTGGGTGGGAAGTAGTAGAGAGTATTCTAGTAGTAGTGGGTTTATTTAGTTAGTATAGTAGAGTAGTATAGTGGGAAAGATTAAAGTGGGTTTTTTAGAATTTTTGTTTTTTTTTGGGGTGCGAAAAAGAAAGAAAAAAGGCCATAGGGTTATTTTTGGTTTTTTCTTTTTCTTTTTTTTGGTTTCTTTTTTTCTTTTTTATTTTTAAAATTTTCCCTTTGACTTTTTATTTTTTTTATTTAAATTTTTTTTTTGCTCTTTTTTTGGGCTCTCTCTCTCTCTCTTCTCCCCCCTCTTTTTTCTCTCTCCTCTCTCTCCCCTCTCTCTCCCCCTCGTCTCGTCGTCTTTTCTCTCTCCCTTCCTCTTTTCTCTCTCTTTTCCTCTTTTCCTCTCTTTTCTCTCTCTTCTCTTTTCTCCTCTCTCTTTTCGATCTCCCCTCTCTTTTCCCCTTCTTCTTTTCTTTTTCCAGTAATTTCTTTTTTTTGGTCCAAAGGAACGCCCGGAAAAGCATGGCAAAGGTTCACGTGCCGTTCTTATTCCTGCCAAAATGGTGCGTTTAGAAATGTCCTTCTCTTAATAAATGGCAAGGAAATCTTGAAAGAAAGAAATAAGGAGAAAAAAATATAATAAAATATGCAAAGAAACTGTCACTGAATCATATTTCTTTCAACTTTCTTCTTCTTTCTTTTCTTTTAAGAATTTCTTTTAAGCGGTCTTTTTGTTACTTTTTTTCCCCCGGGCCCAAAGCCCTTTGTGATGTAAAAAAAAAAAAAAAGGGGATTGTCTTTTTTTCGTTATTAACTAAAATAATAAAATTTTTTTTCTATTAAAATTCATTTTTTTTACTTATAAATTTTAAATTAACGGGGAATATGTTTTTTTGGCTAAAAAGAGGGTAGGATAAACCTGTCATTTGCATTTACATTACGTACATACATGCATACATTTATTTGTATTTCCCAAAAATTTTTTATTTAATTCAAAAAACATGGAAAGCCAAAACTCTTTCCACCCTTTCCTAAATCCTCCCTCACAGCCGGGGTACAATTTGAGTGTACAACGTGATTTACCTTCGCTGGACAGAACCAACTAAAAAAAAAACTTGCTTCATTTCGTATAGCGTTGCAATCCGTCGTCTTTCTGCTTTTGCCACAGCCTTCTATCTTTAAGTTGTACAAGTATTTCCCTTCATTTTGTCATATTTCGGTTATTTTAGGTTATTTTAGGTTATTTTAGGTTATTTCAGGTTATTTTAGGTGATTTAAGTTTTTTTAGGTCATTTAAGGTTTATTTGAGGTTATTTGAGGTTTATTTTAGGTATTTCAGGTTATTTGAGGTTTATTTGAGGTTATTTGAGGTTTATTTTAGGTTATTTCAGGTTTTTTTAAGGTTTATTTTAGGTTATTTCATGTTTTTTAAGGTTTATTTTATGTTATTTCATGTTATTTGAGGTTTATTTTAGGTTATTTAAGGTTTATTTTAAGTTATTTCAGGTTATTTGAGGTTTATTTTATCGTATTTCAGGTTATTTAAGGTTTTTTTAGGTTTTTTTGGACTTTTCTTGCATTTTTTTTTAAAATTCCGGTATTTTTGGGTTTTTTCGGTATAAAAAGAACCTCGGGGAAAAAGGGGGGAGCAGGAGGGGGAAAATTAAAATGTTTGTTCCTTCGTGGGTAATCAAGGGGTAACTGTTTTTTTTTTCGCTTTAGATCCAAAAGTTTGAAAAAATGGTAAAATCATATTTTTTTTCCTTTGGAGGGGCCAACCCCTTTTAGTCGTTTAAAAAATTTCCGTTTCCCGCTTTACGAGTGAGTTCTGTGGACTAGTTTCACGTTACAGAAAATTGTTCCATGTCCAAGAGGATAAAAAATCTGCCTAAACCCTTTTGGTGAAACACTCCATCGCCCTTTTGGAACGTGGACTTTAATTCAGTAATTCAGTGGAGAGACCTTTAAAAAGAGAGAGAGAGAGAAAAAACAAGAGAGACAGACAGACAGACAGACAGACAGACAGGGGAAAAAAACCCCAGAGATTTTTTTTTCAGAAAAAAAAAAAGTGGGGCCCATAAAAAAGGGGGCGACAGAGGAAAAGGGGAGAGGGGAGAGGATAAACAGACAAACAGACAGACAGATAGAGACAAAGAGTGACAGAAAAAGAGACAGACAGACAGAGAAAAAGAGAGAGAACAAACAGACAGACAGACAGACATAAACATACAAGGACAGACAAAAAATAAAGAGAGAGAGAGAGAGAGGGGAAGAAAAGAGAGGGTTTAGAGAGAGAGAGAGAGAGAGAGAGAGAGGAGAAAAGAGAGGGAGAAAGAGAGAGAGGGAAAGAGAGAGGAGAAGAGAGAAAAGGGGAGAAAAGAGAGCGGAAGAAAAGGAGAGAGAGAGAAAAGAGAGCGCCATAGTACATAAAAATGTGCAGGGGCCCTTTTAAAGCTGGTCTTGTTTGGGAAAAAAGAAAAAAAAGTCACGTCGATAAAAAAATAAATAAAAGGGGGGAATTTAAAAATTGTTTTTCTGGCTGGGAAGGATTCGTTTAATCGGGTGATGGGGGGCCCACTTTTCCTAAAAGACTCCCCCCTCGATTCAAATAAAAACTTAAATATTTATGGGAAGTCAAGAGTTATGAGTTAATAATATAAATTGATAAAAGTTAATGATTATAAACTAAACATTCATGTCTAATTAAATGCATGGAAGAGAATTGGATGATATATTTTTTTATTTGTCTATATAATTACCCACAAGTGATGACGAAATATGATAGTTACGTGTTGTTACAGTTTTAGTAATAGGTATAGTTAATGTTAATAGTTATAGTTAATGTTAATGTTAATAATTATTAATTTTTGTTTTTTTCTGTATTTTTGTTTTTTTGGGAAACTTCTGAGGGAAAATAAAATTTTTTTACGGGTTTATTTTTTTTTTTTTTTTTGACATGTCTATATAGGGTTAATAAAAACGCGTAAAAAAGGGTAAATATTTTTTCTTTTAAATGAAGAAATTAAAAAAAGAGTGAGGAAAAAAAAGTTTTTTTCGTTTTTGGGTTTTTGGGGAATTTTTTGGGACGGTTTAATTTTTTGACAAATCCCAAGGCAGAGAAGAGGCAAAAAAGCGGTAAAAAAATTTGGTTATTGATTCCCTTTGAAATTGCTTTTGAATCCTTCCATAATTGCCTTTGTCTCACTCGGGGGAGTTTTGAAGACAGGAGCGTGACTTATAGCCATTCCCCTTTTTGCATTACCTTACTACTGCTTCGTATATAACAGGATAGCGTCGTGTGTGTTCCGCTAAGCAAGACTAATTGCCACACGTCCCATGAACAAAGCCGGTGCGCACCGCTGTTTCTGTTATATTGCCAAGCTTATTATATCAACATTTGTATTACACAGATATAGTATAGATGGATAGACAGATATTTCAATACCAAGTAACTTAAGTAAAAAAAAAAATTGTAACACTTCTATTTTATTGAGTATTTTTATGCTTAACATTTTTCAAAGCTGTTTCTGTTACATTGCCAAGCTTATTATATCAACATTTGCACTACACAGATATAATATAGATGGATAGACATATATTTCAATGCCAAGTATCTTATGTAAAATAATGAATTGCAACACCTTTATTGTAATGAGACCTGATTTTTTCTTGATATTTCTGCTGATTGTAAAAAAAAAAACCACAAAATCCTAAAAAAAAACCACAAAATCCTAAAAAAAAAAATATCCTAAAAAAACAAAATCCTAAAAAAACAAAATCCTAAAAAAAAAAAAAAAAATCCTAAAAAAAAACACAAAATCCTAAAAAACCACACAAAATCCAACAGCAATTGCAACGTGTATACTATTTGCCATTACTTAGGTTACTTTCAAGATATTAGTAATTTCCCCCAAGTCTTTTCATCATCCTATTATCATAAAACACATTAGTGAATAAATCAGTGAATAAATATTGTACATTATAGATATCAACATTTGTATTACACAGATATAGTATAGATAGAAAGACAGATATTTCAATGCCAAGTATCTTCTATAAAAAAGTTAATTGTAACACCTCTATTATAATGTGTCTATTATTATGCTTAACCCCTTGAGGCCCAGAACGTAATTTCCATTGTAATTTGCTACTGTTAGACGATTTGTAGTGAATATAAGCATTATTTTATAGATATGACCTGTTTAGTATCCTTGTCGACTAGCTAATTTGGTATATTTAGTTACTTTTCGTAGTTTTATGGCTGACAACAGACATTTTTTTATAGTAAAGGAAAGATCTGGGCGTGAAGGGATTAACATTTTTGCTCCCCATACACAGGAAGTAGATCATGAATGTTTGTACTATTTGTTACTATCTGGATTGCATTAAGAATTTCACCCAAGGCTTTTAATCATCCTGTTATGCATCATAGAACGCATTAATATACAAACATGTGAATGAATACTAAAGTAACTACTAGAGTCTATCCTTAAACCTTCATGAAAAATGTACACAACGTAATAATTATTCCTGTGATTCGTATTCTTCATAACAATAACCACGTGGCTATTCTTCATAACAATAACCACGTGACTATTCTTCATAACAATAACCACGTGACTATTCTTCATAACAATAACCACGTGACTATTCTTCATAACAATAACCACGTGACTATTCTTCATAACAACAAAACAATAACCACGTGACTATTCTTCATAACAATAACCACGTGACTATTCTTCATAACAATAACCACGTGACTATTCTTCATAGCAATAACCACGTGACTATTCTTCATAACAATAACCACGTGACTATTCTTTTGTCTGCAAGCACTATATTCCATTACTTATGTTTCCCGCCACAACCAACAGCCTTGTTTGTTATGCACTTTACGTAGTATGAACCAGCATTAGTTAGTTAGTAAGAATATTGACCACACATATTACTTAGATCGATATTAGAAACGTAAGAAACACAAAAGGTAAATACATGTCCTATACACTATACAAAAAATAGTAGGAGCTAACTGTAGTCCAACCTAATGCCAGGACTTATTTAATTACCTCTCTGATGGTAGATATGCTTAACACTAAAATTAAAAAAAGAAAGAACACAGCCACTATCGCACGTCTCCCTATTCCTGTCATTCATATTCTTACTGTAATTCATAATAACATCACTACATTAACATTAACAACACATTACTATTCATTCATAATAACAACAACCAAGTAACTATTATTCTGTTCGCAAGCACTTCCACTGTTTGTGTTTCCCGCCACAACAACTTTTCCTTGTCTGTTATGCACTTAACCATAGACCACTGTATACCTGGACTGCGCACGAGACAATGTTTTGAATTGCGGGGCTGCATAGGGGCCTGCGGGGCGCCCCACAAAGAGATATAGTGGTCTATGGACTATCATATAGACTGGTTTATCAGTATATATGATATACTGTAATCTTCGTAAATGTTTGTTCTATAATATTATCAAATAAAAAACAGTAAAACACGCTAAAGAAATGCCATTACGAGACTATGAAGAAATATGCATGAACTTAATATTCACTTAACTCTTCGCCATTTAAAACTTTGCGAGTCAACTTTTATCATGAAAGGTATCAATAGAAGCGCAATTTTATTAGCTTTCCATTGCTAAATTTTGTTATCTGATAAATGAATTAGAACCATGCATAAATTAGCGTTAACTAAATAAATAAAATCATCAATCGGGTAATTTTCCCGATTGATGAGGTTATTTATTTGCTTATATATTTCGTTTTCTGATAAATGAATTAGTACCATGTATAAATTAGCGTTGACTAAATAAATAACCTCATCAATCGGGAAAATTACCCGTTTGATGCTTTTATTTATTTAGTTAACGCTAATTTATGCATGGTTCTAATTCATTTATCAGATAACAAAATTTAGCAATGGAAAGCTAATAAAATTGCGCTTCTATTGATACCTTTCATGATAAAAGGTGACTCGCAAAGTTTTAAATGGCGAAGAGTTAAGTGAATATTAAGTTCATGCATATTTCTTCATAGTCTCGTAATGGCATTTCTTTAGCGTGTTTTACTGTTTTTTATTTGATAATATTATAGAACAAACATTTACGAAGATTACAGTATATCATATATACTGATAAACCAGTCTATATGATCCGTATATATATATATATGAATCCGAGCGGCCCTCCGATTACAGGCCCTTGTGCGACAGGCCGATATTCCGTGCGCAGTCCAGGTATACAGTGGTCTATGACTTAACGTATGAACCGGCATAACACTACCGCACTATATCCACTATCACACAGTCTCCCTTGCACCCCAATGCTATAATCAACTTTACTGTGACGCTCTTATTGAATCGCCTGCAGCACAAACAAGCTTGTTGGTTTTGTAACTGTGACTTCAGCCTTTTTTTATCGCGTGATTTCTCTCCTGACCGCTGTTTTTGTGCGCCAACTCGCCAAATGAAAGATTTATCGACTGGATTTGTCGGCAGGAAGCTGGACAATCACGAAACGACCCGTAAATCTAACACCACGCCGGATTGTGAAATGTGTATTGGCAAGCACGTCATCGATTTTAGATATGCACAACTTTCATCATCTTTATTCGCTTTCAAACTGCACCGTTGTAGCATGCGTTGACGCGTGCTAACTCGGCGCATTTAGCAGCTCTCCTATTTATGGCCGCGAGGCATTGCATACTACTCAGCTGAGGGCAACACATTTTCTTTTAACGAACTAAACGTACTTTAAACTTTATTTACACGTACCAACAGTGAGTGTATTAGCATTGCCGCCACGCCAGAATGAAGTAAAAAAACAGTGAGTTGGATTCGAACCTAGGGAAGGGACACCGCACGCAAACCCATGTCACTTCCACTGCGCCACCCTGATGAGCAAGTACTGGAGTAACAAGCAAAGGTGAAGTCTACTTTAAACCTTCATCAAAATATGCAAATTTCGTGGTGCCATTTAGAAACATCATTGAGTAATATATATTTCCATTACCCACTGTGCTCCCGCGAGACAAGGTATATGAGGCCCCCGCCGCGCTGTGCAAATTAATAAGCCGCCATATCCCCTCCACACAACCCTCCCCTACACAACCCTCCCCTCCACAACCCGCCCCTACACAACCCTCTCCAAGCCCTTCTCTCCTTTCCCCTACACAACCCTCCCCTACACAACCTTCCCCTACACAACCCTCCCCTACACAACCCTCCCCTCCACAACCCTCCCCTACACAACCCTCCCCTACACAACCCTCCCCTCCACAACCCTCCCCTACACAACCCTCCCCTACACAACCCTCCCCTATATCCCCTCCAAGTGTGGCGGCATCCTCTCCTCTTCCCTTGGATTTATGTGCATGTGTGTCTTTAAAAATATACTCTATTATCATGTCATTATTATTATCATTTAGCTATTTATTTATCACTAGCCGCAAAGCCGCCCTCCGGGCGGACTTTTTGGCTAGCTCCTGCGGAGGGCTATTGGTGGGCCTTCGGCCCACCAAACACAGACTCTCCAGATAGCCCCTTCTAACTTTCCTGAAATCATGGATGTAGAAATGTATGTATTAACGCCAACCCATTCCCATCACCCCCAACCCATTCACTCACCCATTACCCATCATCCCCCACCCATTAACTCACCCATTACCCATCACCCCCCACCCATTCACTCACCCATTACCCATCACCACACACCCATTCACTCACCCATTACCCATTGACCCCCCATCTATTCCCTCACCCATCACCCATCACCCCCCACCCATTCACTCACCCATCACCCCACACCCATTCCCCATCACCCCCCCCCTTCAGTCACCCATTCCCCATCACCCTACATAAAGGTTTTCCTCAATTCTCGCAACCCACTTTTTTTTCCCCTTTTACGCTAATAGACCTCTCCCCCTTTTGGTTTTTTAAAAAAACAAACAATTGCGGCCCCGCGCCTCGGGGCATGGTAGGCAAAAACCCTGCCCCGGGGCCCGCCTTCCAGGGCAGTGCCCTCCCCCCTTGAACTACTAGGGGTTTTTCGTCCCGTGTACTCAGTGAACAAAACATGGAAAGAGAAATTGTCTAAAAATAGGTAAAATACCCTGGGAAAAACGAGGAAAAAAGAGGGGTTTATTTGTCTAAACTTACCCCAAAAGACGTAAAAAAGGCCCTGCCTGAGTGCCTGCCCCATACGAACGGGAAAGGCTGGGTACCCTGACGTGGGGGGCTTTCCCTGCCCTTAACAGTGGTCACGTACACTATTATTTGTTGGCCAAGAAAAAAATGTGTACAAAAGCGCAAGAAAAAGGGCCTACAAGTCCTTGGATGGCTCCCTTTTTCTTAAAAGCCAAAAACATTGCATGGGGTTTGACTAGAGGGTTGTACCACCCATTTTGAGAGGACATCCTGTCTGCTTTTTTGAAAGCAGAGTCATTCCTTTCCCAAAAATCAGCACAAAGCTTATGACCGTGGGTGTGCCACACAAGAACCGGGGTTACGCGTGTCAGCCACTGAAACATGCATGGAAAGGGGTAAGTAAACATTAATTGCCTTAAAAATCTGGGGTAGTAGGGCAGATACTTTTTCTAGCATTGGCTCCGGCATTCGTTGAAAATGTTTTCCCGCCGTTCAATATGCCAAACAAAACCCTAATCTACCTTTACCTCCCAAACCTTTACCTACCTACCTTTAAAAATAGCATTTATGAAACCAAAAACCTTTATCTACCTCCCCCCAAAAGGCTTAACCTAACTTAGTTTTCCCCCAACCCAAACCTTTATCTACTTAAACCAAAACCTTTCCCAAAATCTAACCTTTATCTAACCAAAATCCTAACCTGGGGAAAAACCCACGTCCCTTTTCCACGATTTGGCCGGGGGTGGTTTCCCAAATTTTTTTAAAAAGCCCGATCCCCAAAAAAATTTTTTTATTAATTTTATTTTAATGTACCAATTAAAATTTTTTCCCCCTTTTTCCCTGTTGGGTTTGGTTGCGGGAAAAATCCTATTCACTTTTTTTTTTCCAAAGTGAAATTTTATGCTTGTAAGTATACAAACAATATACCTGTGTGGAATGTAATTTTTTTTGGTTAAATTTAAAAAAAAATGTTTCTAAAGAAAATCTTTTGTTTTTTGGTCTTGTGTAATTTGATTGATTTTAAAATTATTTTTTAGGGCAAACCAAAATGTTCCAAATTTTCCCTCCTACCACTTTAGGGTCTTTTTTGGGTTTTTCAACTTTTACTTAACACTTAAGCCCTTAACAATTATATATCTCCCGGGGTTGGGTAAAGGTATCACAAGAAACATATCCACTAGCAGCCCTTTTTTTACAAGACAGAGGCAGCTGTGTCACTGGGCTTCCCCCACGGATGACCCGGGCCAACCAGCAGATTTTTCAGTGGGGAACCCGATTTTTTACAAAATCCAGGTTTTTATTTCAGTTTTTGCCCCAAGTCCCCAAACACTGGGGCTTTTTTTGCATTATTTGATTTGTCTTGAAAAATATGGGTTGATGTCTTAAAATTCATGGTTGAAATTTGGGCCATGAACAAGGATTTTTTTTATTTTTTTTTTCTGACTGGGGGTGTTTTGCCAACAAAATTTTTTTCGGGGGGGTAAGGGGCATGCGTTAGATATAAAAACCTAATAGATTCTGTTGTTGACTCGGGCCCTCGCCCCCCAGCTTTTTTCTTCTCATCATCATAAATTGGGTTTTTGCGTCCTGCTTTTCCCATTCATACTGGGGATGGACGGGTGACCTCTCCTCCTTAGCACCCTCGGGCCCATTTAAAACGGGCTTTTGGGGTACGGGGGGGGCCCGGGTTTTTCGGGGACTATCATTTTTCTTGTAGCTGTAGTTTCCTGGTTGTATACCCTTGCCAAAAAAAACCCCTTTTTAGGGTAGGGGGGAGTACGACTATTCAACCCATAGTTTGGGGTTGGGATGACCTTTTGCTCTTAAGATTTTAAAAAGATTATTATGTTTATAACCCCATTTTTTTAAAATACCCAAAAATACCTAACACTTTGGCCCATTCCACATACCGTATTTAAAACCTGTAACAAACAGCTTAATATTTTTACAGAAAAAAATTTTAATTGTTGATTCTAGAAGGGGGAAATTAAATTATAGGGGGCGGAAATTTTTGAAAAAAATTTTAAAAGGGATGTAAAATTTTTGGGAAAAAGAACAAGTCCCCAAAAAGGGGTAGGCCAGGACCAGGGGGGGAAGGGTTTTCATTGGATATCAAAGGAAATTTTAGCCCTTTAAATTTAAAGCTTCCCTTTTTGCATGTTTATCTTTTATTAGGGAAAAACTTTGATCAATTGCATTCACAATCCAGCTAGCCCCCCTTCGATGAGATTGCTTCACCCACCAGAGGCACACAAAAAAGCGGCTAAAGCCACACGTCGCCCCCCAAAGGTAAAGGGAGAAAGTCTTTCCATGGTCGGACCCAAAAAAAAAAGAGGGCCCTTTGGCTGAAACTGGGGGAAAAAATACTTCCTAAGGCGCTGAAATTTAAAAAAGGGGCAAATCTGAGACTGTTTAGCGCTTCAGAGAATGGGGAGAAGAGCTTCCAAAGCCCATTAAATATTTTTTTTTATTTTCCGACCCTCATGAGAGAAGGTGAAGGTTTTTTTCCCAAACCCGAAATTTTCCCAAAATTTAAATAATTTGACATTCACACCCAAATGCAAAATTTTCCAACCTTGAAAAGGGAACCAGAAGTCCCGCATAAAAACTCTATTTTTGGGTGAAAACCCCAAAAGGGCAGGCCCGGGTTATTCATCTTGGCTCACTTTATCTTGCCCCTTAAGGGTTTATAGATACCCTGTTATTTGTTGCGAGGGCCAAAAAGAAGTAAAGTACTTGGGGTCTCAGCAAAAATTTTCCCGCTTGCGGTGGGGTTTGGAGTGGGGAGGGGATTTTCAAGGGATGCATACATTGCGCCGTCTCAGGTGCCAGGGTTTTAACTGCAAAAAGTGTAAGGGGTTTGGGTTTTGCCCTCTAATAAGGGCCCCCCAAATTTATAGGTTGGGCCCCTCCTGATGGTATTAAACATGTGAAAATGCCTGGGAAGGGTACACTTTAAAAAAATGCCCCTATAAAAAAACATTTATCACCAAACCCCCCAGTCCCCCCCATCCCGATAAAAAAAAATTCCCTTTTAGATTAAAGGAAAGGATGTCTAAATAAAACAACCCTTCTTTTTACTGCCAAGTTTAGCACCAAATTAGTGGGGTGCAAAAGTCCAAATTTTGCGACTTTGTTGAATGGACACCCACACGGGATGAAAGTTTCCAACCCCATACTCAAGGCCCAGTTTTTGTGAGAAAATTTTAAATATAAACTACAAAAGTTTCAGGAACATTATCTATTCAAAAAAATACTACTAAGACAACATAAATTAAAAGGAAACACATTTTTTGGAGTATGTTTTATTGATATATATTTTTAAATTGAGATTGTGAAACTATTTATTTGTGAAATGCCCCAAACTCTGTTTTTTTTGAAAAGGGCTTTTTTAACTTTGTCTAAATGCCCAAAATCTTTTTGTCTGGGATGAAATGACTGTCCCTTTTTTGTCTAGTCTTAGGTTTTTGGTTGGTTTGGATGGAAAATAGGGTTTTTATATTATAAATATCCTAACCCAACCCCAACCTAAAGACTTGAAATAAAATGAAAATAATTTAATGCCAAAAACTAAATAATTTTTTGGCTTTTATGACAAAGTCAAAAAGTCATTTCAAAAGATTGAAATTGGGGCTGAGGCATTTCACGAAATGAACCCAGTTTTTACAATCTTTACTGAACATATATAAACTAGGGTGACACCTGCCCTTTGGTGTAAAAAATGGGGTTTTAAGGGGGGGGAAAAAACTTTAAAAATAAAAATTTTATAATCCATTTTGGTTTTATAAATTTTAAATAATAAACTTCCGTTTTTAGTCCAGCATTTTATTATTACAAAACCTGTAAATAAAAAAATTTCCAAAGAAATTTAAACCGGGGCTAAAAAAAGTCAAATAATTGCAAAATATTTTAAAGAAATTTTAAAAAAATTTCTTTTGTAGCCATAGCCTTCTGCTGCTGTTCCCCTTGTGCTGCTGCGACTGCCCTTTCTTTTGGGCCCGGCGTAAACGATCAATTTTTTGGGAAGCAAACATCCCTGGGTTTGGTTTTTAAAAATGAAAAATTTTTGGGGATGAATTTGACATGGGGAGGGGTCCGAGTTTGGGTTTTCCTGCCCCAAAAAAAAACAGTCTTAAATTCAAATCTTTTTATAAATTTTCTCTTTGGTTTTTTGGGTTTCTAGTATTGGGAAGGAGATAAATTGGGGAAAAGATGAAAACCATCCCCCCCCCGGGGGCAAAAGGGGCCCCTTTAAAAAAAAATTTTCCCCCGAGGAAAGAGCAAAAACAGGATAACCTTTCCCTACCGTTCCCTGACATCACATAAATGTAAAACTTGATACTTGATGTTGTCTAGAATTGATTTTTCAGAAGGGCCCTAAATGTGCCCAACCCCTGCATCTACAATCTCTTTTTTGGGGCCATTTTTTACCCTGAAAGGGGGCAGCGATTATTGGAAAATTTTTATCAAAATAATTATCTTTTTCCAAATATTTCCCACTTCTCAATGGTACATCCATTAACTTAAAGCCACCCATCGCTCTAATCCTTCTTCCCAAGAACAAAAAACTGTTGTTTTTCATACCCCCTGAAAGGGGCCCGCATCCACATCCCAGTCCCCCCCCCAGCCCTCTTTAAAAAATATCGCTGAGACTGGATGGGTCCCCTGCTCTTTTTGTCCGGGGTGCAACACAGCACCTCAATTATTTAAACACATTTGGAAGACCCGCACTGCACACAATAAACACACAAAGCCAGCAACAAAAACTACACTCCCTGAAGAACCCCCGTGGGAAAACCCGGTCCAGGCCATGGCCTTCCTCAGAATCTTGGGGGTTCTCGGCCAAGGGGCAAATTCACACGATTTTATGACGAAAATTTTTAACAACAAACACTTCCAAAAGGAGACATCCAGAAAGGGAATTTCACTTCTCAATGGCTACTCAAGAAAACATCTACTTCTCAACTGATACATTTCATATATATTTGGGACAATGGTCATTTACCTGTGAGAAAAATTTGGGCTGGGAGACCCTTTCATGGGCCCAAACCCCGAAAAACCTTTTCCCCCTTTAGAGCTTTTTAGCCACTTCCCGGGGTCTTTTCTGAAACAAAAAGGGAAAAACCGGTTGGGAAAAGGGCCAAAAGGCAAGCCTTTTTTCCGGGTTTTCTGTTGGGGGCAGCCAAACGCTACGCAGCTTGTGGGCATGCTAAATTTTGAAAAATTATTCTTTTGGCGTATAGGGCGGGGAAGGGGAAAGGGGCGGGGAGTTTTTTTTTTGGGGCCCACCACGGGGGTTGGGGGGCCCTTGGGTTTGAAAGTCTCTGGGAAAGGGCCCATAGGCTGCTGAAAATAAGAAAGGGAAAAAAAAATGATCGGATCATCTCATACGTGGGGGTTTAAAACCCTTTCCCCCGGTCAACCCGGTTCCAAAAATTGGTATATGAAAGGGATTTTCGCCACGGGGGGCCCGGGAAACCCATAAACCCCCCCGAAAAACACACCACACCACACACACACACCACCCCACACACACACACACACACACACCACACACAACAACACACCCCAAAACACAGAAACACACACACCCCAAAAACACTTTTGCTTATATTATTATGATTTTATCTCCCATTAAATCTCATTTTTTTCATCATTATTATCTCTTTATTATCATGATTGTTTATTCCCCTTGTGATTTATAACTTCCAATCAGTTAATACAATTCAGTACCAACGATAAGAAAACCATTGCCAAGAATCCTCAATCCTCAATGTTAATAAAAGTGTGGATTAACTTTTCTTATCCTTCCTCAGATTAATAAGTGTAATTCATGCAGCTAAATATACGTATAAACCGTTATTATCATTCAAAAGTGACATATACCTCAGATTTTTTTTATATAAGCGTGCATGCAGTTATCTTACATTAACAGTTATTATGCGCGTTGCAGAAATTCGCGAAATCCTGGAATAAGTTTTCGTTCACCCAACAGAAAACTCTTACGTCTGACAGAGGTTAGAGTGGAAAAAGTCTCGCACCGGAATGTCTTGTGGAAGTTATCGTAAGCGTGACCGAAATTACGTTACCTCTGACTAAGGCCCGGTTCACACTTCACGTTTTTGCTGGACGTAGTCTACGTGCATCTTGTCATCAGTGACTCACAGTACGTCACAGTGACGTCACTTCCTGCCGGTGTAATGTGAACACAGGCTCCCTGCGACCACCACATTGCTGGAGCAGTGATGACGTCACTGACCTTGAGAGACGCGCGTCTCGGCTCACATTATTCGGAGCTCCCAATTCTTTCTACGTGGCTGCGGGAGTGGCGGGGTGACGTCACTGTACCGTCACTGATCGCCACGCCCACGTAGACACGGACAGCAAAAACGTGTAGTGTGAACCCCGCCTAAGAAATAATATCGTACGCATGGCAGCAGTTATCATATGTATGCAACGTTATCGTACGCCTTGTTATTCATCGTACATTTGATTCTACTTCATCATGCGTGTAGTAGGTGTTACGGTAAGTGATAAATTTCATTATACTTTGAGGCACAGTATCACAGTTTCAGCTCAAATGATCGTACTTGAGGTAAAAAAAACGTACGTCTGGCAGGCATTATCGTATGTGTGAGTGCGATTGTCGTACGCGTTACCTAAATTGCACATGTGGACTAGCTGGACTTGATTTATCTAACAATTGAAAGCTCCATTTCTAGACCCAAAGACATAATTTATTCACTTTAATGTCAAAGCGTCATAAGGAGCACCACCAGAAAGAGAGAATTATCCATAACATTCCACCTTAACTAATTCACACCTTCTCTAGTTACCCAATTCTCCTTGAAGAATGCATTTAAGTCTATTCATTGTACTAACAGAATCGCAACGACTCCAAATCAACAAACTTTTTTGTTTTCGAATTCCTTGAACTGTATTGATAATTGTTACACGTGGGCGCTTTGAGTATTGACTTGACGTGCTTAGTTATTCTCTCTCTCTCTCTCTCTCTTCTCTCTCTCTCTCTCTCTCTCTCTCTCTCTCTCTCTCTCTCTCTCTCTCTCTCTCTCTCTCTCTCTCTCTCTCTCTCTCTCTCTCTCCTTCTCTCTTTCTCTCTCTCTCTCTTCTCTACTCTCTCTCTCTCCCTTTCTTCTCTCTTCATCATTATTCGTGTTTATTTTTTTTTATAAATAAAATTTATCGATCATTTTCATTTACTATCATGTTCTTTTCTCTGTTATAAATAAACTTATACCAGCCTCTCTCTCTCTCTCTCTCTCTTCTCTCTCTCTCTCTCTTCTCTCTTCTCTCCTCTCTCTCTTCTCCTCCTCTGCTTCCTCTCTTCTCTCTGACCTATCCACCCACCTCTCACCAATGCCTCATCCCATTATACATATATGAATATTTCTCGAATTTCTCCATTTTGACTTTGCACAAGAGACCTTCCTCTACATCATTATCCGGCAGACTCTTCCACTCTCCCTTTACACCGCAGCCATGGCGTCCTGCTGCTTCATTAAAATATTCCACTTGGTTGAAAAATGATAAGACTCGATGTATCAAACCCTCGAACTGAACCGTGAGGGACTTCGGATTTGATGTCTCCTCCTCCTCCTCTTCCTCCTCCTCCTCCTTCTTTCTCATGGTCCTCTCTCTTCCCCCACCTCCTCCTCCTCCTATGCACCTCCTAATACTTCTCTCTCTCTCTCTCTTCTCTCTTCTCTCTCTCTCTCTCTCTCTCTCTCTCTCTCTCTCTCTCTCTCTCTCCTCTCTCTCTCTCTCTCTCTCTCTCTCTCTCTCTCTCTCCCTGCTTTCATCCTTCAGCTTCGTTCAGGCAGCACAATTGCATCCTCCTCCCTCCTTTCCTGTTCCTTCTCCCCACCCCCTAGTTCTTCCTCCTCCTAGCCTCTTCCCCTTCCCCCTCTACCCCCTCTTCCTTCCTCAACTCCTCTTCCTCCACCTCCTCCCTCCTCCTCCTGCTGTCCTCTACCCTCCCTCCTCCTCCTGCTGTCCTCTACCCTCCCTCCTATACCCCCCCTTCCGGCTCCCCCTCCTTCCTTCCCTCGGCGCTCGTCCACTATTCACTACATTCGTCCTTTATGAAGCTGAATCGATGTAGTACAGTCGTCTCGGGATTCAGGTTGTGGTAGGTAGGTAGGTGGGTAGGCAGGTAGGTAGGTAGGTGGTGTGGTGGGTAGGTAGGTGGTGTGGTGGGTGCTTGTCATGTAATTAAACACCTTTTGGGTCCTGGTATTGAATGAGGCTTCGATTCAGAGTCGCGGTGAAACTCGGTGATTCTTGGTGTTTTATTTTTTACTTTATTACTTATGTGGCATATGTATTTTGCCAATTGGTCAATTATATAAGCATACATACTAACTAGTACGTAAACAGTAATAAATACATATCCCACAATTCTAAGTGTACTGAATCCATAATACGGATATCATGAAAATTTAGGATCGAAAAATATTATAATTTTTTATTTTTTATTGTTATTATTGTCATTATCATTATTGTCATTATCATTATAGTCATTATCATTATTGTTATTATCATTATTGTTATTATCATTATTTTTTCAATTTTATTATTATTTTCATTATTATTATCCTTATCAGCATCTAAGAATATTATTACTGTTGTTTTCATTGCTACTTTTGTCATTATCATTATTGTTATTGCTATCATCACTTTTATCATTATTATAATTTTTTTTTTTCAATATTATAATTTTCATTATTATTATCCTTATCAAAATCCAAGAATATTATAATTGCTGTTTTTATTGTTATTATTGTCATTATTATTATTATTATTATCACTTTTATCATTATTTTCATTGTCATAGTTTTTTTCAATATTTAGTATAATTTTCATTATTATTATCCTTTTCATTATTGGTTATCATCACAAATAATTCCTATCGTAATTCAATTCCACTTCGGTGCTCTATTAGGCATCGTAGAATATCTTCAGCCAGACTGACATAACCTGCGATACCCGCTTTAATATGCTACAACTTCTACTTTACGAACGATAACTTTTCTCATAGCAACCAATAACTTCTGTCAGTCCAATACCTTCTGTCAACGTTCAATATATATAATCAGTCACAAACCTCCATTGCTATCACGGTCTTTCTGCTACTGCTGCTTCATAGGACATGCCGCGTCAGAACGAATGAATCTTCCATAAATAAAACTAGAAGTGAAGAAATATAAGCTTAAAATCTGAGGCTAACTTACTGCACTAAAGTTAAATACAAAGATAGTGATGTGTTATACAATCTTACATACCACATGACATGACACACACGACCATGCAAGACCATAAAGAAAAAAGGGGACGTGTGATGGACTCAGTCAAGGTAGTTAGTGTTAAGGTAGTTAGTGTCAAGGTAGTTAGTGTCAAGGTATGTTAGTGAGTCAATAGGGGGTTTTAAAAGGAGGTTAGACAATTTCATGGATGGGGATGAAAGGTGGATGTAGGTAGTGTAAAGTAACAGGATTTACCACGTGTAGGTCTCCCGGCTTCTTGTAGCTTCCTTATTTTCTCATGTTCTTATGATGTCACAAAACACCATCACGGACACCCAAGAGGCGAACACGCCAACACCCAACGGTCATAGCGTCAGGCAACAGACTGGAAACGCGGCTGAAACGTTTCATCAATGTTCCCGCGCTCAACTGGTAGACGCCTCAACCCTTGATCAGGCGCGACGAAGATCTTGTTTGCTGAGGAGGAGTGGTGGTAGTCGTCCCTTCCGCCTTACCTCATCTTGCCCCCTGGCGGTAAACAATTCCCTTAGAATAACACCAACTCACGTGTCTCTTCCAGTCGGTCTCTACACTCTGCGCGGTACATGCTGTAGGAATCTCTGCCAGTGAAACGTTTCATTCTCCCTCTCATATGGTCTAGACACTGCCTCCTTTGAGTCGTTGTTCTCTCTTGTCTTACGTCTCGCTCTCTTTCTCTCTCTCCTCTTACCTCTCTCTCTCTCTCTTACTCCTCTCTGCTCGGCCTCACTCTTCTCCTTAATCTCCTCTCATCTCCTCTCTCTCTCTCTCTCTCTCTCTCTCTCTCTCTCT
>JACEEZ010018895.1:215000-222500 GCA_016584305.1 Chionoecetes opilio | reverse complement strand
TTACACTTAAATCTACATTGAATTTAATGGATATTTTTACATAAACACTAAATTTAAACACTCAACAGCTTTATTCTGGTGCGATGAACATTTATGAAAAAAACATCCATCCATTAAAAGCTTAAAGAGTTTATTGTATTTTGTACTTCCAAGAAATACATTAGTTTCAATCACTTAAGTTAGGTTAAAATCAATATCACAACCTTAGGAACAAGGCTTCTATAAGGGAAAGTTTTTGTTTTTGAAAATAATTAAGATTCACGCCTTTTTTTTTCTTCTTAACCCCTTGGGGCTCAGAACGTAATTTCCATTGTAATTTGACCACCATTAGACGATTTTTAGTGAATATAAGCAATATTTTATAGATATGACTTGCTTAGTATCCTTGTCGACGAACTAATTTGGTATATTAAGTGACTTTTCTTAATTTTATGGCTCGAGAACATAAATTTTTTTATAACAAAGGAAAGATCTAGGCGTGAAGGGGTTAAACACGAATTTTTCCCTGTTTTTTTTCAAGTGTTGTGGTGAGAGCAAGTTTCCAGATGTGAGTGAAAAGTATGATCCACCTTACTATCCATTTCAGACCCCATGAGGCATCGTTTTTCGCAAATATCTTCTAAATAAACAGTCGGATCAAAATGACAGTTTGGCACAGCCTGTCTGAGACCGTCCCCTAATTTATGGCAGTAGAGTGCATTGCCAAGTGTGTTTAATGAAGGAGTTTACTCCTGGCTTTGACGGCGAAGCTGGCAAGAGCCGGGTAGACATTCGGACAGGGGTAGGTGTCAGGTGACGTACTTGTGACGTGTATCAAGCCACGCCCTCATCCTCCCCTCCCGGCTTCCCCTCCCTCCCTCCTTGCCTTCCTTCCCCCCCGTACCCCCACTTTCCCCCTCACTTTCCCATTTACCTATCCTCTCTCTCTCTTACACACTCGGCCACTTGCGTTGTACATTAGATATTATAACGCCATGCACATGTTACTTGTCTATAATGGCAGATAACCCGAAAGTATATGCTATGTATGGTAGGGTGCTTATGCACACGACAGTGATACCTGTTACAGCGTAATTAATTGGCTGTTGTTTAAGTTCTGTCTGATTTTTGTTGGGTAATTATACAACCATTGAAAGTTGTATATGACCCTCTTTCCCTGAAGGGCACGTTGTGCGTATGATGGGATGAGGTAGCTGTGGAGTCGGAAGGGAATAAGGGTGGAAATGGAGTGGGGATTCAAGAGCAGAGCAAGAACGTAAAACAAATTCAAATAATAAATACATAAATACATTAATACTGACGTTAGGAGCGTCGACAGCGATGACGGGGATGAGCTGTTTGAACTTGTTTCTCGATAGTGATAATGATTAGAATACAATATTTGGTCAGTTATATGCATTATTAATCCACCCAACATATACCCGCTGTCTATCTTTGTCTGCAATGAATTTTTAAGACATGTCTACAAGAACGCTATTTGTATGAAACTCCTCGTAACATCAGAATTAATGTATTTATGTATTTCTTATTTGACATTTGTTTTACGTTCTTACCCTGCTCTTGAATCCCCGCTCCATTTCCACCCTTATTCCTTTCTGACTCCAAACCGATGTCCTATAAATGATCAAGTCACAGCTACCTCATCCCATCATACGCACAACGTGCCCTTCAGGGAAAGAGGGTCATATACAACTTTCAATGGTTGTATAATTACCCAACAAAACTCAGACAGCACTTAAGCAACAGCTAATCAATTACGCTGTAACAGGTACCACTGTCTTGTGCATAAGCACCCTACCATACTTAGCATATACTTTCGGGTTATCTGCCATTATAAACAAGTAACATGTGCATGGCGTCATATCTCATGTACAACGCAAGTGGCCGAGTGAGAGAGAGAGAGAGAGAGCAGAGAGAGAGAGAGAGAGAGAGAGAGAGAGAGAGAGAGAGAGAGAGAGAGAGAGAGAGAGAGAGAGAGAGAGAGAGAGAGAGAGAGAGAAAGAGAAAGAGAGAGAGAGAGAGAGAAAGAGAGAGAGAATAGGTAAATGGGAGAGTGAGGGGGAAGTGGGGGTACGGGGGGGAAGGAAGGCAAGGAGGGAGGGAAGGGAAGCTGGGAGGGGAGGATGAGGGCGTGGCTTGATACACGTCACAAGTACGTCACCTCAAACCTTCCCCTGTCCGAATGTCTATTCGGCTCTTGCCAGCTTCGCCGTCAAAGCCATGAGTAAACTCCTACATTAAACACACTTGGCAATTCACTCTACTGCCATAAATTAGGGGACGGTGTCAGACAAGCTGTGCCAAACTGTCATATTGATCCGACTTTTTGTTTAGAAGATATTTGCGAAAAACGATGCCTCATAGGGTCTGAAATGGATAGTAGGGGTCTCTTAATCTTAATATAATAATGCCTGTCTCCGATATTTTGTTGATTATACAGGTAACTTGATTAATTAATCAGTTGTAGGTAGAGGTGGTAAAGAAGGGAAGGAGGGATAGGTGAGACGCGAAGAGGAGGGATAACTCTCTCTCTCTCTCTCTCTCTCTCTCTCTTCTCTCTCTCTCTCTCTCTCTCTCTCTCTCTCTCTCTCTCTCTCTCTCTCTCTCTCTCTCTCTCTCTCTCTCTCTCTCTCTCTCTCTATATATATATATATATATATATATATATATATATATATATATATTATATATATATATATATATATATATATATATATATATATCTTTATCTCTGTATCTGTCTATTTTTCTCTCTCTCTGTCTGTTTCTCTCTCTGTTTCTCTCTGTTTATTTCTCTCTCTATCTCTCTCTCTGTTTCTCTCTCTTCTCTCTCTCTCTCTCTCTCTCTCTCTCTCTCCTCTCTCTCTCTCTCTCTCTCTCTCTTCTCTCTCTCTCTCTCTCCTCTCTCTCTCTCTCTCTCTCTCTCTCTCTCTCTCTCACATCTCCGGCTTCTCCCAAGTTTTCACTATAATACGCTTAGTTCGACAATAATTAAGTGACATATTGTGAAGCAAATTACACACTCGCTTGCAAGCTTCCGAGCCCATTATTATGACGGAACGAAACTTACTCAGAAGACCCTTTGACAAACTTCTATAAATCTAAGCTCCTTCGGATACCTTACCGTCTCCAGACAAACCTTGGAAATTTCCCTGCTGGGTCATTGTTTCTATGCGAGTGAAGATGGTTTTAAGTTTGTTTGGGAAAAGGTTTTATATAGGACGGGTTATAAGGTTTTGAAAGAAGGATTGTATCGGAGAGAGGACTGAAGAGAAGCTCATTATCTATTTTTCATTATTTTATTTTCATTCATTCACCATTGACTTTGTGGGTGGTGGTTAAGGTGGCATGCTTACCTATGGACAGAAGTCTAAACTCTACCACCACACACACACACACACACACACACACACACACACACACACACACACACACACACACACACACACACACCACACACACACACACACACACACACACACACACACACACACACACACACACACACACACACACACACACACACACACCACGCACGCAGACGAGAGCACGCAGAGCACGAGCAGACGCACGCACGCAGACGAGAGAGACGAGAGAGCAGACGCAGACGCACGCAGACGCACGCACGCAGCAGAGAGAGACGCACGAGACGCAGAGACGAGAGCACGCACGCACGGACCACGCACGCAAGCACGCACGCACGCCGCAAGCACCCGCCGCCGCACCACGCACAGCATACGTTACGCACGCACGCCCCACGCACGACGTCTCCACGCCCGCAAGAGAGACGACGCACGCAGAGAGCAGAGAGAGAGAGACGCAGAGACGAGAGAGAGAGAGAGAGAGACGAGCACGACGCATGCACTGTTCCAAGTTTATCCTACGTAACAAAACCACACATCACACAGCTAACAAACAACAAACCACACACAACACTCCACACCAAAAAAAGTTGAGAAGAGGAGAAGAAGACAAGAGTAGGAAGAGGAGGAGAGAGAGAGAGAGAGAGAGCAGGGAAGCCGCAAGCACCTCCACAGCCCAACACAGCTGCGCGACTCACAGCATTTATTTTATTTTTCCTTGACTCGCCCACGGTCTCCCATTTTCTTTCCCGCTATTAGAGAGAGAGAGAGAGAGAGAGAGAGAGAGAGAGAGAGAGAGAGAGAGAGAGAGAGAGAGAGAGAGAGAGAGAGAATGCTACTGTTCCTATAGTTTTTAATTCTAACGTAAATATAACCTGATATAAATGGTAATTTAGGCTAGAGAGACAGGTAAATGTTGGAACAGGTAACAGGTAATTTCCATGCTCCTCCAAAGTTTTCTGGAATTTTACTGTCGTGAAATAAAATCTTTAAATTAACGCAGCATTTTCCTGTTTTTTTCCCTTAGTGAATGTGTGTAGTGTGTGTGTGTGTGTGTGTGTGTGTGTGTGTGTGTGTGTGTGTGTGTGTGTGTGTGTGTGTGTGTGTGTGTGTGTGTGCAGCCACGACCCCAAAAACCTGAGAAGTGTTAATTAAAAGTAGATGGAAAAAAGAAAGTATTCATTATGTGGGGGTTTTAGTGAATTGCCTTGTATTTGTGTTTTTCATTTTATTTTCCGAGTGTGTGACGAGCAAAGTTTGGCTTATTTTTATCTCTTATTTGATGTTAAGCTTATTATTTTATCCATTTTTTACCATTGAGTATATTATTTGACGTATTTTATCGACTTATATGAAGAGTGAAACAAGAGTTTAAGGAACCATCAAACAAAGCAAGACACAAGTTTTATTAAGGTCAAGTATAGACTATAATGACTGACTGACTGACTGACTGACTGACTGACTGACTGACTGACTGACTGACTGACTGACTGACTGACTGACTGACTGACTGACTGACTGACCGACCGACCGACCGACCGACCGACCGACCGACCGACCGACCGACCGACCGACCGACCGACCGACCGACCGACCGACCGACCGACCGACCGACCGACCGACCGACCGACCGACCGACCGACCGACCGACCGACCGACCGACCGACCGACCGACCGACCGACCGACCGATTAACAGAGTGACTGACTAAAATGTTGACCTATTTACTGACCGACTGATTAATTGATTGATTGACTGACTGACTGGCTGATTGATTGACTATCTGACTGACTGATTGACTGACTGATTGATTGTCGAGACGAACATGAAAAAGTATTGTTAGAAAAGTATTGTATTAGTTTAACCAGGTATCAACCTTCCTTTCTTGGATAAAACTTTGTACAGTGCAGATCCTAAAAAATAATTTTTTTTTATATAATTGGAGAACCCGTATTACATCAGGGAATATTTTGTGATTAGGAAGATGAAAGAGAAGGAAATTATGTATAGTTCAGTTTTGCGTTACCCCTTCAGTCCCAGAACGTAATATTCATTGTAATTTGACCACAATAAGATGATTTTTAATGAATATAAGCAATGTTTTTTATAGATATGACCTGTTTAGTATCCTTGTCCACTAGCTAATTTGGTTTATTTAGTCACTTTTTTGTAATTCTATGGCTAACAACATACGATTTTATATAACAAAGGAAAGATCTGAGCGTGAAGGGGTTAATAACTAATGTCTACTAAATTGCAGCGTTGTTTTTTTTTTGGGGGGGGGGGGGGCTGCGCTATACATTTTCTTAGACGATTTTTTCTGGGTTTTCTTTCACAACTTTTCTCCTTTAATCTTTTTTCTTCCCATCCCACGCGACACTTTTTACCTCCCTGTGTCGCCTCGTTTCCCCTCCAACTAATAATCCTCATTTCCGCATTCAAAAGCTTCATTAGCTGGTTAATTCGGCCAAATTTCGGTCAAAAAATGATAAGATCAAAGTTTGTGACGCGCAACTTTTGTTAACCGCAGGGCAACCGAGCAAATAAAAATGAAGGCAGAAAGGACCTCATTTTCCTTTGACTGGAGACTTAATTTCCGTCTGTGTCCCTGCGTGCATAGATTTCTGTTAACTTCTTCGTGCCACTAAATTAAGGGACTCCTAAAATCAACACTTTAACCCCTTGAGACCCAGAACGTAATTTCCATAGTAATTTGGGTACCATTAGACGATTTTTAGTGAATATAAGCAATGTTTTGATAGATATGACCTCTTTAGTATCCTTTTCGACTAGCTAATTTGGTATATTCAGTTAATTTTCGTTATTTTATGGCTCGACAACATACAATTTTTTATAACAAAGGAAAGATCTGGGCGTGAAGGGATTAATCAGTTTTCTTCGTCATATCAATTCACTTTTAGGAACGAAAATTACGAAAAATCCGATGATCTTCTTAACGGCTAACTACTTCTTGTTACTAAGTTAACGGACCCTAAAAACACCACTTGTAAACTCCCATACCTAGTTATTTTTCTTGGTCATAAAAAAACCACTTAACTTGTAAACTCACACACTTAAAGTCAGTTTTCTTCATCATAAAATTACCACTTATAAACTCATCCATATCTCCATCCTCCAACCTAAGATTATCCCAGCCGCCCCTGACCATCATCACTTCTGTAATGCTTCTTCCTCGCCAGGCTCCACCCGAGGTTCATTTCCTCAACCCTACTCGCATTGTAAGTCACTAGGAATGAGGATGATTTTTCACTCCCCTCCGCTGGCGAGAGTCCCGAGTGTTGGCTCCACTCTCGGCAGTTTTTACCCATTGCTCCCCGCCACTCCTGCTTTATGTTGGGTGATAGCTTGGGCTGGTGTCAGGAGGAGTCGCTGCTTACCAGAAATTGCGACGTAATTTTGCTGTTTGAAGAAAGGACATCAAATGGGAAAAAGAGAGAGGAAAATGAGAGATAAAGCAATAAATCTGGGGATGTGACGGAGTGGCAGGAAAAAGTCAGAAAGGAGAAAAGCAAAGAGAAGAGAAAGACAGAAAAGAAAGGACAGGAAAGAAAAGGAGAAAGCAGGAAACATGACAGGACGAAGGAGAAAATCATGGGCATTATTATTTTTTGTTATGTTGGCCATGATATTTTTTTCCCTTTTACAGCACAAACGTGTCATTTATTTCTTTATTTGAAACTTGTCTGAGTCGTAAAAAGAAGAAGGAAAAATATCTGGATAGGGATTTACTTGAGTTAGCCGCTGCCTGAGAGCTTCATGAGTTGTAAATTATCTTCTTTTATACGCTCTGTTATTGAAAGGAACATTTGCACTTTAAGTACCTGAAGAATACTGTCATTTTCCTTCCTAAGAATATATTTCCCGCTGCATTTTTGGAGTCAGACATTGTTAGTTTGCATGGAAGAAAAAAGACGAGGAAGAAAAAGAATGAAAAGGAAAAATTTACTCAAACAAGAAAGAAGGAAGAAGAAAAAAAGAGGAAGAAGAAAAGAAAATTATAAAGAAAAAAAAAGAGGAAGAGGAGAAGGAGGAGGAGGAGGAGGAGGAGGAGGAGGAGGAGAGGAGGAGGAGGAGGAGGAGGAGGAGGAGGAGTTATTGTTGCATGGCTGTCCAGAAGT
>JACEEZ010018895.1:205000-210000 GCA_016584305.1 Chionoecetes opilio | reverse complement strand
CTCTCTCTCTCTCTCCCTCTCTCCCTCTCTCTCTCTCTCTCTCTCTCCCTCTCTCCCTCCTCTCCCCTCTCTCCCTCCTTCTCCCTCTCTTCCCTCTCTCCCTCTCTCCCCTCTCTACTCTCTCTCTCGTCCTCTCTCTCTCTCTCTCTCATCAGTCTCGTCTTCTCTCTCATCTCTCCCTCTATCGCATTCCTCTCCTCTCTCCTCTCTGGTCTTCGTCCTCTCTCTCTCTCTCTCTCCCATCCGTCTCCGCTTCTCGAGCTCGCCACTCCTCCTCGCTCGTCCTCCGTCTCCCCTCTCTCCCACTCTTCTCTCTCTCCCGGTCTCTCTCTCTCCCCTCATCTTCACCCTCCCTCTCTCTCTCCTCCGCTCTCTACCTCTCCCATCTCTCGCTTCATCTCACTCTCTCCTCCTCTGTCTTCTCCCTCTCTCTCTTCTCATCTCCTCTCTGGCTCATCTCCCCTCCCTCTCATCCTCTCTCTCTCATCCAGTCTCTCCATCGTCCTCCTCCTCTCCTTCCCCCTTCCTACTCTCTCTAATCTCGACCTTTTCACTCCTCCTCCCCCTCGCTCTCTTCCCTCAGCTCCGTGCTCCTTCTCTCGTCTCAGTCCTCCTCTCCTCCCTCCTCTCCTCTCCTCATTCCGACCTCCCACCTCCTTCAAATCTCTCACCTCCCTCTCCCCTCGGTCCGTCCTCTCTCTCACCTCTCCGTCTCGTCCTCTTCTCCGATATCCTCTCAAATCTCCTCCTCTCCCCCATTCTCCTCCGACACTCCGCCATACCTCCCTCTCTCGTCCTCTCTTCACTCTCTCTCTCTCTCTCTCTCTCTCTCTCCCTCTCTACTCTCTCTCTCTCTCTCTCCTCTCTCTCTCTAATCAAAATCAACTTAAACATTCTCAAGGAAATGTCAATGCTACGTGGAGCCTAATAAATGACTTACTTAACAGGGAGACATTGCATAACACACTAGGGATATAAGCTAAAAACACAGTGAAAATGCAGCACAGTCTTCTTCAACCTTTCTTAAACAAAATCAAAACTCATCTCAAAATGATAATGAACAACGTAACTCGCCTAAACAATTCCTTTAATAACTCAACAGTATTTTTCTCTTGTTCTGGTAATCCCAGCCACTACTGCTGAAAGTTCAAACTTACCTAAGACCTTATAAGATACAGCTGCGGGTATGATGATATTACCCACATTTACTCCATCTACACTGCACAGTGATGTGGATTGTTTGCACTCACTCGTGTATTATCAAATTAAAAGTATCAAAGTTATACCTAGACATAAAGTCCGGTGCAAAAAGAAGATGTAAATAATTACAGACCACTATCTATTCTGCCTTCAATCAGCAAAGTTTTGGAAAAGCATAGCTACAGACTTACTGGTTTTTTTAATATTATATTTTGTTTATCTGAGAGCCAATTTGGTTTCCCTAAAAATAAGACAACGGAAAAAAAACATATTAAATTTCACAACCGAGTGCATCAAGAGTCTGGAAAACAAGTTACATGTTGTTGGATATTTCTTGATTTTGAAGTAAAGCTTTTGGACTCTTATCATACCCTATTATTGGATAACCTTGGCAATATTGGTATCCGAATGAATAACACTAGAACTGTTTTCTCGTTATTTGTCAGATAGAAAAACAGGCTGTCTACTGTAATAACAATCGAATCTCTACACTGAAAACATTGACAGGGAGGTGCCACAAGGATACATTTTGGGAACCTTTGTTGTTTTTGGTTTACATTAATGATATCTAACGCTAGTGAATAAATTCAATTATGTTTTCAATTTTCTCAGAACGACAACCAATCTCCTCATCACAGACAAAACATTTAGAACCAATTGCAATTGGCCATGTAAAGTGTAATACCGAACCGGGAGAAAATAACGAGATGGGTTTTTGGCAACCAAATTAGCTGTTACATAAAAAAGACCTAATAATATTTTATTATCAACGTCGTTCTATTACTAATAACTTAGAATCAATATTCTTGAGAGGGTTGAACTACAACGAGTGGTCCTAGTAACAAAACTCTTGGGTGTTAATAATTGACGAAATTGAACTGGAAAATCATATTCAGCGAGAGTCTGTGGTGCTTAAATTTAAATCAAAAATGTGTGGAATCATAAGCAAAATTAAAATTCGACCCAACTAACGATTGAGGCAAATTACGGAACATCTATTATTCTCTTTTGTTGCTACCCTTACATTATATATTGTGTATCTATCGGGGATGTACTTGGCCTACTCATAAAAGATGTTTTTGTGTCTCAGACAGAAACTCATCATAACAATTTGCTTCAGAGGTCATAATGATTTCTACTGCGTATGTTTATTTAATGATTTAGGGCTGCTAAAATTTGATCTCGTTGGAAATACTTTTTTTTGTTACTAACTATTTTTAAATGATATAAATAAAGTGATCAAAACAGTAAAATTTTACAAGTTTATCTCCTTTTCCACCCACAGTCCAGGTCAAGGGGAAATAATAGTGCTCTGATGTTTGCACATCACGGTACAACACTATATAGACATTTTTTCTTTACACTGTGTTGGGCCCACAATTTTGGAATGCAATAATACCTAATGATTTGAAGGCAATTACTAATGTCAATGCATTTCCAAAGTTAAGCTTAAAAGATACTTATATAATTTTCAAATCAAAATACCAGGGAATAAGTATTAAAATATATTTGTTTAATAATTTTCGTATTTTGTGATTTGTTAATGGCTCGTATATAGAGAAAATTTATTGCTTGGTATATATCATACTAAGTAATATTTAGGATTAAATTGTTTAATATATTGCCTTGCCGAGCCTGCCCCTCGATATATTTTCATAGCTGTAATAAATTATGTTCTGTCCGCTAGGAGCGGACAGCGGGCGGACTTTCGCGGACTAATTCCATCTACTGATTTTTGTAAATTGTGTATGAATTAATGTTTAACTTGTAACTTTTGGCAATAAAACTCAATCAATTAATCAATCAATCATCAATCAATCATAAAATCAAATCAATCAATCAAATCATCAATCAATCAAATCAATCAATCAAATCATCTCAATCAATCAATCATCATATCCTCTCTCTCTCTCTCTCTCTCTCTCCTCTCTCCTCTCTCGTCCATCCGTCTCTCTCTCTCCGCTCTCTCCTCTCTCTCTCTCTCCTCCTCTCTCCCCCTCTCCCCTCTCTCCCTCTCCTCTCATCCTCTCTCTCCTCTTCTCCTCTCTCTCCTGTCGATCGCTCTCTCTCTCTCTCTCTCTCTCATCCTTCGTCTCCCCCTCTCATCTCTCCTCGTCTGCATCCTCTCTTCCCTCCTCCTCTCTCTCTCTTCCCCTCTCTCTCTCTCCATTGGTCTCTGCTCCTCTCTCCTCCTCTCCTCTCTCTTCTCTCTCGTCTCTTCTCTTCTCACTCCTCTCCCTCTCCTCCTCTCGTCCGCCTCTCTCTCAGCTTCTCTCTTCTCTCTCTCGCTCTCTCTCCCTCCTCATACGTCTCTCTCTCCTCTCTCTCTCCCCTCGTCATCTCTCGTCTCTCTCTCCATCTCTCTCTCTCCCCTCGTCTCCTTCTCTCCTCTCTCGTCTTCTCATCTCTCTCTCCTCCTCTCTCCGTCCTCTCTCTCTCTCTCCTCTCTCTCTCTCTCTCTCTCTCACTCTCCTCCCCTCCGTCCTCTCCACATCTCTCTCTCTCTCTTCCCTCCCATTCTCCTCTCTCTCTCTCTCTTCTCTCTTCGTCTCTCTCTCGGCCTCTCTCTCTGCCCTCTCTCTCTCCTCCCTCTCTCTCTCCTCTCTCTCAATCCTCTCTCTACCTCTCTCTCTATCTTCGTATCCCTCTCTCTCCCTCCTCTCTCTCTCTCACTGCCTCCATCTCTCCTTCCCTCTCTCTCTCCTCTCTCTCTCCCCATCTCTCTCTCTCTCTCTCTCATCGTCTCCTCTCTCTCTCCCTCTCTCTCTCCGTCCTCTATCTCCTCTCCCTCTCTCTCCCCCTCATCCTCCGTCTCACTCCTCTCTCGCTCCTCTCTCTCTCTCTCTCCTCCTCCCTCTCTCCCCGTCTCTCTCTCTCTCTCCTCGTCTCCCTCTCCCTCATCTCCCCCTCCCTCTCTGCTCTCTCTCCCATCTATCTCTCTCTGCTCCCTCTTCTCTACCTCTCTCACTCTCTCTCTCTCCTCTCCTCTATCTCTCTCTCCTCTCCGGGCCTCCTCTCTCCCCCCCCCTCTCCCTCATCTCTCCTCTCTCACTCTCTCACCCTACTCTCTCTCCTCTCTCTCGATCCCCTCCATCTCTCTCTCTCCTCATCCAGTCCTCTCGTCTCCCTCACCTCTCCTCTCCTCTTCTCTCCTCTCTCTCCTCTCTCCCTCTCTCATGCCTCTCCATCTCCCCTCGCTCTCTCGTCGTCTCTCTCTTCCCTTCTCTCCTCTACTCTCTCCTCCTCCTCCTCTCTCTCGTGCGTCTCCTCCTCTCTCTCTCTCTCTCTCTCTTCTCTCTCTCTCTCCTCCTTCTCTCTCTCTCTCCCTCTCTCCCTCTCTCTCCTCTCCTCTCCTCTCCTCTTCTCTATCCCCTCTCTCTCCTCTCTTCCACTCTCTCTTAGTCTCCTCTCTCTGCTCTCTCTCCCTCTCCTCTCTGCATCGATCTGCGTATCCTCTCTCTTGTCCATCCCTCTCCCCTCTCTCCCGTCTCTTCATGCCCTCTCTCTGCTCTGCTCTGCCTACCTCTCTCCCTCTCTGCCCCCTCTCCTCTCGTCCTCTCATCTCTCCTCTCTCTCGCTCCTCTCCCCTCTAAAGGGATTCTCTCTCTCTCTCTCCTCTCTCTCTCCCTCTCTCTCTCTTCCCTCTCTGCCCTTCTCTTCTCCGCTATCCCCTCCCCCCTCCTTCTCTCTCCCCTCTCTCGTCTCCTCTTCTCTCCTCTTCTCTCTCTCGTCTCTCTCTCTCTCTCCTCTCTCTCCCTCTCTCTCTCTCTCCTCTCTCATCTATCCCTCTCTCTCATCTC
>JACEEZ010018895.1:192500-200000 GCA_016584305.1 Chionoecetes opilio | reverse complement strand
ATGTTTTTGTGTCTCAAAAGAAACTCATCAGAACAATTTGTTTTATGTTTTAGGGGTAAATATGATTCTACTGATATGTTATTTAATGATTTAGGGATGCTAAAATTTGATCTCGTTAGGAAATACTTTTTGTTACTAACTATTTTTAATCATATAAATAACAGTGATCAAAACAGTACAATATTTACAGTTTTCCACCACAGTCAAGGTACAAGGGGAAATAATAGTGCTCTGATTTTTCCACAAGCACGTACAACACTATAGAAATGTTCTTTACACTGTGTTGGGCCACAATTTTGGAATGCAATACCTAATGATTTGAAGGCAATTATAATGTCAATACATTCAAAGTTAAGCTTAAAAGATATTTATATAATTTTCAAAGTCAAAATAGCAGGGAATAATATATGTAAATATATTTGTGTAATAGTATTTCGTATTTTGTGATTTGTTATGGCTAGTGTATAGGGAAAATTTATTGCTTAGGTATATATCATACTAAGAAATATTTAGGATATAAATTGTTACTATATTGCCGCCCTCGATATATTTTCATAGCTGTATAAATTATTGTTCTGTCCGCTAGGGAGCAGATGCTCAGCGGACTAATGCCACTAACTGATTTTTGTAAATATGTATGAATTATGTTAACTTGTAACATTTTGGCAATAAACTCAATCAATCAATCAATTAACCACCACCACCACCATTCACACCACTTACTATAAACACCAGAAACGGCAAGTCTGTCTGTCTGTATCGAAGTGAAGGAATAAAAAGTGACTTCCTCTGCAGATATTTGATATAGTGTGCGCTCGTGGACTGAGGGATGAGGGAAGCATGAGTGGGGGTGAGGTGGTGAGTACTAGACTATACTCGCCGCACGTTAAGTTGGCGAAAATGTGGCCCCTTTACTTCCCCTTCCGAATGCACGGGGGATTGGTTGAGGTGTTGGGTATTGGGTGAGAATGCCTTACCCCAAGTTCCGCCCTAAAGCCCCAACACCCAACACCTCACCCAATCCCGTACGTTCGGAAGGGGGGAGTGAGGGGGCCCTATTTTCGCCAACTTAACGTGCGCTGACTATAATGACGTTGGGAGGTGGTAGTAAGGCTAAAGAGGAGACTATTGTTAATCTCCGTCGGGGTATGCACGAATGAGACGAAAGAGGAGTTTCGGGAAAAAAATGAATAACTGAATTGTAAGTTTTTATTCGGGGAAGAGCGAGTGTCACGGATGAGTTGACAGAGGAAGACAAATGAATACATGAATTTGAGAGAGAGAGAGAGAGAGAGAGAGAGAGAGGAGAGAGAGAGAGAGAGAGAGAGAGAGAGAGAGAGAGAGAGAGGAGAGAGAGAGAGAGAGAGAGAGAGAGAGAGAGAGAGAGAGAGAGAGAGTACTGTATCACTTATTTTAATAGATACAAGATCAAAAGAACGACTCGAAAAATAGAAAGGCTAGATTATTTTTTTATTGTGTGTGTGTGTGTGTGTGTGTGTGTGTGTGTGTGTGTGTGTGTGTGTGTGTGTGTGTGTGTGTGTGTGTGTGTGTGTGTGTGTGTGTGTGTGTGTGTGTGTGTGTGTGTGTGTGTGTGTGTGTGTGTGTGTGTGTGTGTGTGTGAGAGTAAGAAAAGTATAGTTAATGAAGCAATTACTAAAGGCATTTTAAGAGGCAATTCACTTCATGACATAAAATTGACGGTCCGGAACGAAAGAGACGAAAACCCATCCAGCAGTCCCGTTTTATTTCCTCCTAAGATTACAGAAAAAAAAAGATGGTAGTGAAATCAGTAAAAAGAATAGATATGAAGACATTTTAGTTACCTTTCCTTCCTTCCTTCCTTCCTTCCTTCCTTCCTTCCTTCCTTCGTTCCTTCCTTCCTCCTTCCTTCCTTCCTTCCTTCCTTCCTTCCTTCCTTCCTTCCTTCCTTCCTTCCTTCCTTCCTTTCCTTCCTTCCTTCTCTCCCTCCTTCCCTCCTTCCTTCCTTCCTTCCCTCCTTCCTTTCTTTCCTTCCTTCCTTCCTTCCTTCCTTCCTTCCTTCCTTCCTTCCCTTCCGTTTTTCTTCCTTTCTTTCCTTCCTTCCTTCCGTCTTTCCCTCCCTCCTTCCTTCCTTCCTTCCTTCCTTCCTTCCTTCCTTCCCACCTTCCTTCCCTCCTTCATTCTTTTTTAGCGGTTCGAGTCCACCAAGTTCGTCCTGGCGTGGTGGCGCTTTGTATAGTCAATAACCTTGTAGTTGGTACTTGCTAAGTGTCTAGATAGGATCAAAGTATATATCCTTCATTCTTTCATTCCTTTCTTCGTCTCCTTCCGTTTTTCTTCCTTTCTTTCCTTCCATCCTTCCTTCCTTCCTTCCTTCCTTCCTTCTTTCTTTCCTTCCATCTTCCTTCCTTTTTTCCCTCTTTCCTTCCTTACTTTCTTTTTCTTTCTATTTTCCTTCCTTATTTCCTATCCCGCCATTTGCGAGACAAGTTCTTGAGTCATCGAGTATTCCTTATATAAAAAAAGAATCAGTTTTCCCTCATTTTCTTTATATCAGTCTGGTACTTTTGTGACTTTTTTTGTTTTGTTGTGTTTTTGAAGACATTTATCTACCTTAGTTACTAATTGAGACGAGAGAGAAAGAGAGAGAGAGCGCCTTATCTGCGATGGGAAGACGCTGGTGCCCCAGGACGAGGTAGAGGTGCTGGGGGTCACCTACGACTGCAGGCTGACCTTCAGAGCCCACATCGAGCGGCTCGCCAGAGAGGTTTCGGGGAAGCTGGCATCCCTGAGGAGGATGTCATGGCTTATTGACAGCAAGGGGTTGGAAGTCCTCTACAAGGCGCAGGTTCGCTCTTCCATGGAGTACGCGTGCCTTGGGTAGGGCGGCGCGGCCAACAAGCACCTGGCTCTCCTTGACAAGGTACAGGGTCGCGCGATGAGGCTCATCAGGGACAGCGGTGCCGGGCAGGAACCACGACTCCACAGCCTTCAGCACCGCCGAGACGTAGCGGGCCTCACCGTGATGTACAAGGTGCATCACCATCGGCTGCCTCACCTACAAACACTCCGGCAGCCCCTACGGCGGGCCCAGGCTACCACAAGGGCCGTTGCCCTTAGCCCCCACAGAGCTACTACAGCCCCGCCGTCAGTTCGTCTACGTCTACGTCGGCTGGTGGAATGCTCTCCTTGCCTCGCAGCCACGCCTTGGCGGTACAATCAATCAATCATTGGGGGCATACGCTGGGGGGCGCGTCGCCTCGCCCACCCTACGACACCACTCCCGGGGGTCACCACGCGCGAGTTCCCATGCAGGCTCCTGTCCCATACCAAGCAGCTCTCGACAAGAAACATCAACTTGCCCCAGCCACGAGCCTTGTGGGCGCCCCCTTGGCCTCCTCCACGCCGGATTGTCTCTTACAGATACAACCCGATGGGAAGGATCGGTTTCAGGGTAGCGTGCCACATGCCCATATAGCCAAAGTTGGCGCTGACGGACTATGCAGGTAATAGGCCTCGATTCAGTCTCACGATTGCACCGTGAGACTTGGCGGTACAACTGTTCAAGAATTCAACAAGGAATTTGTGAACGCGTGGCTGCTGAGGTGAAGACAAGGAGATCACAATTATCTAGAGTTGGGCTTTTAGATAGGGAACATATCGATATTTTAGGATATGTCTCTTTTAGCCTGTAAATGTTACAATTTTTATGTAATGTGAATAGTAACATACTCTGTATGATGTTTTTGTAACTCGGTATAAATAAAAAATAAAGAGAGAGACAGAGAGAGAGAGAGAGAGAGAGAGAGAGAGAGAGAGAGAGAGAGAGAGAGAGAGAGAGAGAGAGAGAGAGAGAGAGAGAGAGAGACGAGTCGAGCGATACGGCTTATTAAAGTATTTGCAAATCATGTCTGCAATACATCTTTCTCTCTCTCTCTCTCTCTCTCTCTCTCTCTCTCTCTCTCTCTCTCTCTCTCTCTCTCGCTCTCTCTCACTCTCTCTCTCTTTCTCTCTCTCACCCTCTCTCTCTCTACTCTCTTACTCAGCCCTCAGTGTTACAGTCGCATTGATACATAAATAAAAGTGTTCTGTAACTCCACATAAAAACACAAAGAAAGAAAGAAAGATCGAGCGAGCAACTTTTACCGAAATACTTAAGGCAGCATTACTCTTCGTGTGGCCTGATCCTCCTCCTCTGGTATTTAGGCGAACGTGAGGTGGGTTTCCAGATATTAGTTTTTCTTGTTGCTTTTGCCTCCTTCTCTCCTTCCTTCTCTCCCTCCTTCTCTCCCTCCTTTTCTCCCTCCTTTTCTCCCTCCTTTTCCTCTCCCTTCTCTCCTCCTATCTCCTCCTCTCTCTTCCTCCCTTCTCTTCCTCCTTCTCTACTTCCTTCTCTCCCTCCTTCTCTAAGTTCTCTCCCTCCTTCTCTCACTCTTTCTCTCCCTCCTTCTCTTCCTCCTTCTCTTCCTCCTCTCCCTCTTTCTCTCCCTCATTCTCTCTCCTCTCTTTCTCTCACTCTCTCTCTCTCTCTCTCTCTCTCTCTCTCTCTCTCTCTCTCTCTCTCTCTCTCTCTCTCTCTCTCTCTCTCTCTCTCTCTCTCTCTCTCTCTCTCTCTCTCTCTCTCTCTCTCTCTCTCTCTCTCTCTCTCTCTCTCTCTCTCTCTCTCTCTCTCTCTCTCTCTCCTTCTCTCCCTCTCCCTCCCCTAGTCTATTGAATAAAGGATAATGGAGGCGGGTCACTCGAACAGTCTGAGAAGTATGTAGGTATGTATGTATGTACGTCTCGTGGAATTATATATTTAGTTAATTTTTGTTACATGAAGTGGTTAACGATTTTAGTGAATTGGCTGGAATCTCATCTGGTTTTTGTCTTTGTTGTTGTTGTTGTTGTTGTTGTTGTTGTTGTTGTTGCTGGTATCGTTTTTGTTATTGTTGTTATTGTTTAAATATTCGTTATTATCGTTGTAGTTGTTAACATCGTAGTTATTATCATTGTTGTTCGTTGTAGTTGTTATCATTGTTGTAATTATCGTGTTATTAATTATCGTGTTGTTATTTATATCATTTTCCTTTTTTTGCGCTGTTACTCACACACACTCACACACACACACACACACATACACACACACACACACACACACACTCACACACACACACACACACACACACACACACACACACACACACACACACACACACACACACACACACACACACACACACACACGGGAGTTAGCTTCACTTAAGTTACGTTAAGTTATAAGTTGACGTTTACAGGAACTACCTTGTGTAGGTCTCACGGCCTCTTGTAGCTTCCTTTTTTTCTTATGTTCTTAAATTTGCGTTAAATGACCTGTACATGGGAAGCAAATCATGACTCTGCTCACATGAACATAACACGTGGTCATCTATAAGTCCGTAGTTGTGTTAATTTCTATGGGCAGCAAAAAATATACATCCGGGGACTTATATAAAAGGCCTACTGCTTTTTTCTTTGTTTTTTCCCCGCTTTTTTGTACTTTTTCTTCGCACTTTTTCTTTTGTATCACTGAATTCGTCGTAGTTGAAGTCGTACATTATTGAAAGGAAGGAAGGAAGGAAGGAAGAAAAATGGAGGGGGAGGAAGGAAGGAAGGAAAAAAGGAAGGAAGGAAAGAAGGAAGGAGGAAAGGAAGGAAAGAAGGAAGGAAGGAAGGAGAGGTGACATTGTTGCGTCTTTTTGTTCGTATTTTGTTTTTCTACAACTACGCGTTTCCATGTTTGTTGCTCTTTTGAATTTGCTCACTACATGCCCTTTCTTTCGCAGACTAAAGAAATGTCAGCAGCGCGTGTTGTCTAACTAATGCAAGAAACTAACTAACTAAAGCAAGAGTTAACTTTACAATATTCATCTATTTTCGCTATTTTCGTCTTTTTTTCTACCATTTTCTCTCATTTCTCTCTCATCTCTTTTCTCTGTCAGTCCATTGTGTCTATTTTTACTGTAATCTCTGGAACGCTTTGTCTTTTTTTTTTACCATTCTGTATTTGTTTGACATGAATTCCTACCCGAGTATTAAGACACCACGATAACTTTATTACCTATTCGAAATTACTTTAAATTGTCCTTTTTTATGGTAAGAGACGCAGGTAAATCAGCCTTTTTTTTCTCTCTAGATTTTTTCAGTTGCCTTGAATCTTCTCTTGTAGGTAAAAAAATAAAAGAATGGTTACTTATATCTGGTGCAAATGGTCAATTATTATTATTATTATTATTATTATTATTATTATTATTAGATTATTATTTTTTATTTGTTTTGCTCTATATATTTTAACAGTAGCCTTTTACATGAATATTCTCTTGTAGGTAAAAACAAATGGTAGGCTATTGTCCCTTATATCTGGTGCAAATGGTCTTTTGTATATATATTTCAATGTGTGTGTGTCTATGATTTGTGTAGGTTTGTAAAGTTTTGTCATATATTTTGTCCCTTATATCTTATATCCGGGGCAATTGGTCATTTTTTTCCATTTTGTGTGTGTGTGTGTGTGTGCGCGTGTGTGTGTGTGTGTGTGTGTGTGTGTGTGTGTGTGTGTGTGTGTGTGTGTGTGTGTGTGTGTGTGTGTGTGTGTTATAAATTGTGTTATTTTAGTATTCTTGGTGAAATTTATTATTTGCGTTGGAATATATTGGTTATCTTCAGCTGGTTGAGTAAATGTCTTTAGATACTTTGTACGTATATTGAATCATCTGAAATACTTAGTTAATTTTTTTTCTATTGAGTTCTATTGAGTTTTATTGAGTTCGTTGGTATCTTATTGAGTTCCCTTGTAAATACTGTGGTCAATAAAGCATTTACCTATTTATCTATCTATATATATGTGTGTGTGTGTGTGTGTGTGTGTGTGTGTGTGTGTGTGTGTGTGTGTGTGTGTGTGTGTGTGTGTGTGTGTGTGTGTGTGTGTGTGTGTGTGTGTGTATGTGTGTGCGACTGTGTGTGTGTGTGTGTGTGAGAGAGTGTGTGTGCGTGTGTGCGTGTGTGACTGTGACTGTGACTGTGTGTGTGTGTCTGTGTGTCTGAGCCTGTGTGCGTATGTGTGTGTGTGTGTGTGTCTAAGTCTTGTGTATGAGATGTACACTGCCACCACCTTATTTCCTCGCACCACATGTAGTGAAATAGAAATATGCGTAAAAATATTGACCATAAATATCCGCGTCGCGTCAAAAGGGGCTCCGGAGTGACGCCCCCGCGGCTTAGGACTAGAAAATGTGGCCACACTTTCTTGTTGTTATCAGGTGTTCTTTTTTCATCACTTTAGTATTTTTACCTTCACCTTTTACTTGAACTATGTGGAAAGGGCAAAATGAGGTGGTGGTGGTGGTGGTGGTGGTGGTGTGGTGGTGGTGGTGGTGGTGGTGGTGGTGGTGGTGGTGGTGGTGGTGGTGGTGGTGGTGGAGGAGGAGGAGGAGGAGGAGAAGGAGGAGGAGGAGGAGGAGGAAATGCATGACTGGGGAGATATCTTGTACCTTTGTTCTTCTTACG
>JACEEZ010018895.1:167500-185000 GCA_016584305.1 Chionoecetes opilio | reverse complement strand
TATTGTACTACTGGCTTATTGGCTTTAAAAAGGAAATATTTCGTTAAATTGAACACTGTTTCGCCTATTTCCAAATGCTTGTACATACTTTCCTAGCAACCTCGTCTACCATACCCACACACTTAACCCTTTGAGGCCCAGAGCGTAATTTCCATTGTAATTTGGGTACCATTAGACGATTTTAGTGAATATAAACATTATTTTTATAGATATGACATGTTTAGTATCCTTGTCGACTAACTAATTTGGTATATTCAGTTACTTTTCGTAATTTTATGGCTAACAACAGACAATTTTATATAGCAAAGGAAAGACCTGGGCGTGAAGGGGTTATTTATTTTGTTCTCCTTCAGTGATAACATTCAAAGACACAAGGGGAACAAAATAAGAAGCATCATAGTTAAAAACGTTCACATTCTTTCCTAAATTATGACAAATCAATAACAAGTTTTCTTCCGACGTGGATCTCACCTTTTTTTTTTTATTTATAGAGAAACCTACACTGACTACACTGACACTTCGAGTTCCTATATATTCGAAAACTCATTAAGCTACTTTTTCATATATTTTTTATCTAGCATTTCGAATTTCTTTCTGTTATTCAAAAACGTATTACTTATTTGATTCTTCTTTTTTTCCAACATTTCGAATTTCTATGTGTATTCAAAATCAAATCTTATTCAAATCTACACTGACCATTCTTGTTGTTTTTCTGCTTCCTCTCCCACGCACGTTTGGAGGTCAGGAATATATAGATAACGAGGTCAGTCAAGGAGGTCAGAAATATATTATGTTATAAAATGAGCAGTCAAATAGTGGTATAAATGACACTAGACCTAATCAATCGCCCCTCGACTTACTTACAGGTGCTCAGGTCTTTGATATAGTGACACGCAACCCAACACCATTATCTCTGTGTTGTGATGTAATGTTTTTATTCTCGTGGTTGTCAGAACAAAAATAGATCAAATGAATAACTCGATACTTTGTAGTGAGTTCGAATTTCTATCTGTATTTCTATCTATTTTCTATCTTTCCTCTCTGCCTCCCTCCCTTTTAGCCCCTTTTTCCTCCTCCCCAACCCCCCTATTTTCCTCTATTTCTATCTGTATCTACTAATATCTATCTATCTATCTATCTTTTGACACACATTAAATTTTACTGTACCAGAAAGACGTATTATTCTTTTTTTCGTATTCTCTTCCTATTCTTCCTCTTCCTATTTCCTATATCCTCCTTCATATTTCCTATTATTCTTACTTCCTATGTCCACTTCTTCCTATTATTTCCTATTCTTCTTCCTGGTCTCAGTTTCTATTGCTATGTATATGTTTGTCTATATATTGCTACCTACTAATATTTACCTTATCTATCTACTGACACATATTTACTTATTCTACGACTTATTATTTTTTTTTCTTATTATTTATGATTTCGAATTTTTTCTGTTATTCGAAAACTTATTCCTGTGTTATTAATTTTTTTTATCTAGCATTTCGATCTTTTTTCATTTTTCGATCTTTTTATTCATTTTCGAAAGTTTATTACTTATTTGATTACTAATTTCTTATCTAGCATTTCGAGTTTCTATATATTCGAAAACTCATTAGGCTACTTTTTTACATATTTTTTTTATCTAGCATTTCAAATTTTTTTCTGTTATTCAAAAATGTATTACTTATTTTTTTTCTAGCATTTCAATTTCTATGTGTATTCAAAAACTTATAACTTACATGGATATTCTTGGTTTTTTTATCGAGCTGAATTATCATATCTTCATCATTCTGTTTCATCATTCAAATCTTATCATATCTTATCTTTATCGTTTCTCTATTTATATCTAAGTATCTAAGTGTCTCCTGTTTTCCTCATATTCAGTCAGGAAGAAATATAGATTGTCACCTGTCACCGCGGCATTGCCAATCGCGGCTATAAATTCACGTTTCTGGTGACCCCAACACAAAATTTCCTCATTCTGATTTACGGGGCAGAGCTGACGAGGCAGAATGAGGGAGCGAAGAGGATCAGGGGCTGGCAGGCTGATTGAGTGTGTGGGTAATAATGAATACGTACCCGCCAGAATGACACACACTCAAGGGTTTTCATAAATAATTACAAAGCCATTCCTTCATAAATCACGTCACCATCACCATTATAATCATAAGCTATTCATCTATATTCAGAATTTAATCAGAGTTTAAAAAAAGTAGGCCTACCCCCCTTCAAAAAGTATAAAAATGTACCCTCCTTCAAGAAGTTGAAAAAAGTACCCCTCTCAAGAAGTTAAAAAGTACCCTCCTTCAAGAAGTTTAAAAAAGTACCCCTCTCAAGAAGTTAAAAAAGTACCCTCCTTCAAGAAGTTTAAAAAAGTACTCCTCTCAAAAAGTTTAAAAAAATACCCCCTCAGAAAGTTTTATAAAGTACCCCTTTCAAAAAGTTTAAAAAGTACCCCCTTCAAAAAGTTTAAAAAGTACCCCATTCAAAAAGTTTTAAAAAGTACTCCCTCAAAAAGTTTTATAAAGTACCCCCTTCAAAAAGTTTTATAAAGTACCCCCCTTCAAAAAGTTTTAAAAAAGTACCCCTCTCAAAAAGTATAAAAAAGTAGCTCTCTCAAAAAGTATAAAAAAAAGTACTCCCTCAAAAATTATGATAAAAGTACCCCCTCTCAAAAAGTTTAAAAAGTACCCCCTTCAAAAAGTTTAAAAAGTACCCCCCTACAAAAAGTTTAAGAAAGTACCCCCTCGATAAGTTTAATATCACGATTATAGTCAATTTCGGTGATAAAAAGAAGGAAAAAGATCATTCACTCACCGTTTATTTAGTTTTTTGGTTGTTAAATTTAGACCACTTCAAAAAAAGTACCCACAAAAAGTTAAATAATATCACGATTATAGTCAATTTCGGTGATAAAAAACGGGAAAAAATCGTCCATGTATCTTCATCTCTTGGTTCAAGGTTTTGTTAAATATACATCACCAGAAGGGCGGCGTCTGAATTTGGGTGATAAAAAGAAAGAAAAATCGTCCTTGTCTCGTTTTTAGCTCTTGGTTAATTTTTTTCGTTGTTAAATTCAGACCAACAAAAAAAAAATACCTCCCTTTCAAAAAAAAAAAAATCATGGTATCACGATTATAGATAGCCAATGTCGGTGATAAAAAGAGGGAAAAAAATCGTTCACATATCGTTTTTAGTTTTTCGGTTATTGAATTCAGACTAGTTAAAAAAAAGTACCCCACAAAAAAAAATTATAATATCACGATTAAAGTAAATTTCGGTGACAAAAAGAGGGGAAAATCGACCACGTATCTATCGTCTTCAGTTCTTGGTTAAATATTTTGTTAAATTCAGACCAGTTCAAAAATGTACCCCACCCCCAAAAAAAAAATAATGTTAGTCAATTTCGATGATAAAAAGAAAGAAAAATCGTCCACGTCTCGTCTTCATCTCTTGGTTCAATGTTTTGTTAAATATACATCACCAGCAGGGCGGCGTCTGAGGGAGGTGTTGGTGTTGGTGTTGGTTCTCCCTCTCCAGGAAGTCGAGGGCTGGACGTGTGGATAGGACAGGACACAATGCCACTACCACGGTCACCACTTTACTCGCCTTCCATATTTAAAAAGACCTGACACTCATACTGAAGGTCCAGTGCGAAAGTGAGAGAGTTTTGTCTTGTTTTCCTGCACGAGAGAAAAAAAGAAAAAAAAGGCAAAAAAAAGGCAAAAAAAAGGAAGAGAGAAGACAACTAAAAACTCTCACACAAAAACAAAAAAAGGCAACAAAAAGAGAGAGAGAAGACAACTAAAAACTCACACAAAACAAAAAAAAGACAACAAAAGAGAGAAGACAACTAAAAACTCTCACACAAAAACAAAAAAAGACAACAAAAAGAGAGAGAAGACAACTAAAAGCTCACACAAAAACAAAAAAAAGAGAAAGAGAGGAGACAACTAAAAACTCTCACACAAAAACAAAAAAAAGACAACAAAAAGAGAGAAGACAACTAAAAAATCACACAAAAACAAAAAAAGACAAGAAAAAGAGAAGACAACTAAAAACTCACACAAAAAAGAAAAAAAAAGACAACAAAAAGAGAAGACAACTAAAAACACACACAAACAAAAAAAGACAACAAAAAGACAGAAGACAACTAAAAACTCACACAAAAACAAAAAAAGACAACAAAAAGAGAAGACAACTAAAAACTCTCACCCAAAAACAAAAAAACAAAAAAAAGAAAGAAAGAAGACAACTAAAAACTCTCACACAAAAACAAAAGACAACAAAAAGAGAGAAGACAACTAAAAACTCACACAAAAAAAAAAAAAAAAAAAAAAGAGAGAAGACACCTCAAAACTCACACAAAAACAAAAAAGACAACAAAAAGAGAGAAGACACCTCAAAACTCACACAAAAACAAAAAAGACAACAAAAAGAGAGAAGACACCTCAAAACTCACACAAAAACAAAAAAAAGACCAAAAAAAGAGAGGACAACTAAAAACTCACAAAAACAAAAACAAAAAGACAAAAAAAAGAGAGAAGGCACCTAAAACTCTCACAGAAACAAACAAAGAAACGGAAATGACGTCATATATGCAGGCAATAACGTATATTTAGGCCTTACAAACTAGAATAACTTATTACTTATTTGATTTTGTTTTCTCTACCACTTCAAATTTCTGTCTTCAAAAATGTATTACCTTACTAATTTTTTTTTTCGGTCTAGCTTTCCGAACTTCTATCTGTATTTGAAAATGTATTACTTATTTGATTTTTCTTCTTTTTTATTTAGCATTTCGAATTTATATCTGTCTTCGAAAATTCATTACTAATTTGATTATTCCTGTGTATTTGATTCTTCTTGTATATTTGATTCTTCTTGTGTATTTGATTCTTCTTGTGTATTTGATTCTTCTTGTGTATTTGATTCTTCTTGTATATTTGATTCTTCTTGTATATTTGATTCTTCTTGTGTATTTGATTCTTCTTGTATATTTGATTCTTCTTGTGTATTTGATTCTTCTTGTGTATTTGATTCTTCTTGTATATTTGATTCTTCTTGTATATTTGATTCTTCTTGTGTATTTGATTCTTCTTGTATATTTGATTCTTCTTGTGTATTTGATTCTTCTTGTGTATTTGATTCTTCTTGTGTATTTGATTCTTCTTGTGTATTTGATTCTTCTTGTATATTTGATTCTTCTTGTGTATTTGATTCTTCTTGTGTATTTGATTCTTCTTGTGTATTTGATTCTTCTTGTGTATTTGATTCTTCTTGTGTATTTGATTCTTCTTGTATATTTGATTCTTCTTGTGTATTTGATTCTTCTTGTATATTTGATTCTTCTTGTGATATTTGATTCTTCTTGTATATTGATTCTTCTTGTGTTTGATTCTTCTGTTATTGATTCTTCTTGTTATTTGATTCTTCTTGTGTATTTGATTCTTCTTGTTATTTGATTCTTCTTGTGTATTTGATTCTTCTTGTGTATTTGATTCTTCTTTGTATTTGATTCTTCTTGTTATTTGATTCTTCTTTGTATATTTTTTGATTCTTCTTGTATATTTGATTCTTCTTTGTATTGATTCTTGTGTATTTGATTCTTCTTGTATATTTGATTCTTCTTGTATATTTGATTCTTCTTGTATATTTGATTCTTCTTGTATATTTGATTCTTCTTGTATATTTGATTCTTCTTGTATATTTGATTCTTCTTGTGTATTTGGTTGAACTCTGAACTCTTTGCTTCCCACTGCCTCTTTTATCTTGCAGTTTTTTTCCTCTCTCTCTCTCTCTCTCTCCTCTCTCTCTCTCTCTCTCCTTCTCTCTCTCTCTCTCTCTCTCTCTCTCTCTCTCTCTCTCTCTCTCTCCTCTCTCTCCTCTCTCTCTCTCTCTCTCTCTCTCTCTCTCTCTCTCTCTCTCTCTCTCTCTCTCTCTCTCTCTCTCTCTCTCTCTCTCTCTCTCTCTCTCTCTCTCTCTCTCTCTCTCTCTCATTTCAAATTTCTTTCTTTATTCATTGCATTTCCCCTAAACAAAATACATAATTCTGTAAATACATGTAAGAGTTATCAGTATATAATGTATACTGTTATACTATATATAATGATATTGACCAGAAAGGAGTGAGTTAGGGCAAACAAACAGAAATTAACTCCTATATTATGCAACCTAGAACAAACCGCTTGGCATTTCCCCTAAACAACATATGAGTCAGCAAATACATGTTAATAGTCTCAGTAACTGAATATGTTGACCAGAAACGAGTAAGTTAAGGCAAACAAGCAGAAATTACCTCCTTTATTATGTAAGCTAGATCTAGATTCCCCTTAATAACATTATATGATTCTGTAAATACATGTTAATAGTCTCAGTAACTAAATCTGTTGACCAGGAAGAGTTCGGGCGCCGCAATGCACCACCGTTGGCGAGGCCCTTGAGACCAGTGCAGCAGAACCAGGCAAAGCACACGAAGACTCGCAGACGTGACACACGTGGCCACGTAAAAAAATTTCAGCCTCGCGACCTTGACTTCTAATTGTGAACAACACCATAAAAGGAAAAGTGACCATTGCACTGAACGCTTACTCTTTGCTTCCCTCTGTGTCTTTTATTCATTTTTTTTCTTGCTCTCTCTCTCTCTCTCTCTCTCTCTCTCTCTCTCTCTCTCTTCTCTCTCTCTCTTCTCTCTCTCTCTCTCTCCTCTCTCTTTTCTCTCTCTCTCTCTCTCTCTCTCTTTGCTTCCCTCTGTGTTTTTTATTCTGTAGTTTTTTTCTTTCTCGTTATCTCTCTCTCTCTCTCTGTTGTTAATATTTTGTCAACACTTTTGGTTGACGCGAGCTTTTGCCTATAGCAAAGCCAGTCGCCTGTGGAATGATGGCATTACCATAAAAAAAGGCAGTGTGTTGGAGCTACCTTGGGGGTTGGTACTCCCGAACGGTGGAGGTGAGAGTGGCCAGAGGGACAGATCTAATTACCGCAGCAGCAGCGGCGGCGGCACCTGGATGTCCGGGCTGCGGATGAGGTGGGAGGCGTTCCCTGAGGTGGGACGTTGCCTTGCACTTCAGGAGGTAGTGTTGGAGTGCAAAGGGGGAGGTGACCTGGCAGTGATCACAGGTGATGTCCACATCGCCCTGGCGGATTTCCTCAAAGCAGGGAAAGCCGAGGCGGAGACGGTGTAGTCGGTCCCGTAAGTGTGGGGGGATGGATGGGTCTTGGGGAAGTGGGTGGTAAGCTGTTGCAGCAGCGTACCAGGAGGCAGAGGGTGATGATAGGGCGACTGTGGCCTCGTGTTTCTGGCGGGACAAGGCGTGCGAGGCAGACTTTATTTTGAGTAGAGTTTGGGAGAGGCTGGGCAGAACAGCCGTGGTGGGGCTGGGAAGGGCAGCGGCTGATTTTGCAGCTCTGTCAGCTGCTTCGTTGCCACTAAGGCCTACATGGCTGGGAACCCAATTGAGGGTGATTTTGCAGCCACGTGCAGCCAGTCGCTGGGCCAGAAGAAGAGTGGAGGTGAGGAGGTGAATGTTATCCTGTGGCTGTGTGTCTCTGAGGGCTTGGATAGAGGATTTTGAGTGTGTGTATGATGACATGAGGGGAGTGACTCTCCAGGGCGTGGTGAAGAGCGCCACGAATGGCGACTAGTTCAGCCTGGAGGCAGCTGGCGCCATCTGTTAGACGCCATTGTTTCTTGGTTTGTCCGCTCACAAAAGCCGCTCCCGCTGCTCCTGTAGCAGGATCTACTGACCCGTCTGTGTAGATAGTGAGGGAAGCAGGGGTCGTCAAGTCATCCATGACCTGTAGCATTTCCAAGCGTAAGGCAGTGGGGAGCCAGTGTGCCTTTGGGCGCTCAAGACTGTGGAGTGATGTGATGATTGGAGGAGGGCTCCAAGGCGGTGGTGTAGCGAAACTCGGGTGAGGGAAGTCCTCGCCCTTATTGAGGAGGGTTTCGTGAATTCCCATAGTGAGAATTGCTTCTGCAGCGCACGCTGGCCAACATTGCCGCCGAAGGTTGTTGCGGGGCCTGGCAAGATGAGTTGCAACCTTGGCGGGAGGTTCGTAGGGGTAGGGCAGATGGGTCATTTTGGCGAGCAGGCAGGCGGTCCGTTCTTCGATACGGCGCCGAGTCGGGACTACCTGGCACTCCTGCTGCAGGTTGCAGACCTTAGTCCATCTGGGGGCGTTGATGATGACTCTCAGGGCGCTGTTTTGTGTGGCCTCTAGTTTTTGGTGTAGGGTGTTCGTGAGGGAGATAAGGCATGGAGCGCTATAATCCAGGAGAGAGCGGATGGTGTGAATGTAAAAGTTGCACTTCACCTGGAAACTGGCCCCCCCTTTTAAGCCAGTGATTGCCCGTAGGACGGAGATCCTGCTGTTTTCACGCTCCTGCAGGTAAGCTACGTGTGTGCGGAGGTTGAGACGGTTGTCGAGCCAGATGCCCAGGTATTGGTGCGACGTGACCCAGGAGAGTGGTGTGTCCAGGATATAGAGCGGGGCGCGCGGCGCGTCACACCCAAAGGCCATGGCCTTGGATTTTGCCACATTCAGCTTCAAGCCTAGTTCCCTACACTTGGTGGTTATATCAATCAACAGGTTCTGGGCTCGTTGTGCGTGGGCGGGTCCAGTGCAGTAGAGGGCAAGGTCGTCCGCATAGCAGAGAAGCTTAGTTCCGGGTGGGAGTGGGAGAGAGATGAGTTCTTCCATTAGTATGTTAAACAGGAAGGGGCTCAGAATGCTGCCCTGTGGTGTTCCGTTTTCGTGTTGATGGAGTTGAGACGTCTCCCCCTGAAAGGCAACTCTAGCCGCTCGGCCCGAGAGGAAGTCTTTGAGCCATATAAGGAGTCTGCCGCATACTCCCTTGCGGACCAGAAGCGAAAGGATCACTCGGCAGTTGGCGAGTTCAAAGGCTTTCTCGAGATCGAGGAAGGCTACTGTGGTACCTCCGGAACTGGCAGCGCATAGAAGAGTGGAAAGGCATTCAGCTGTTCCCATGCCCCGCCTGTAGGCAAAGAGGTCTTGATGGAGCGGACCGACCGCCCAGGTTAGCCTGTTTAGGACTATCCGCTCCATGGTTTTGCCCTCTCTATCCTCTCTCTCTCTCTCTCTCTCTCTCTCTCTCTCTCTCTCTCTCTCTCTCTCTCTCTCTCTCTCTCTCTCTCTCTCTCTCTCTCTCTCTCTCTCTCTCTCCAGAAAAGCCATTGTACATTAATGGAATAAAGCATTCTGATTCTGATTCTGATTCTCTCTCTCTCTCTCTCTCTCTCTCTCTCTCTCTCTCTCTCTCTCTCTCTCTCTCTCTCTCTCTCTCTCTCTCTCTCTCTCTCTCTCTCTCTCTCTCTCTCTCTCTCTCTCTCTCTCTCTCTCTCTCTCTCTCTCTCTCTCTCTCTCTTGTTCTCGATTTTTTTTGTTATAGCGGACAAAAAAAAAATCCCCATGGTGATGCCAAACCTTTTCAGACGTGTCAGAAACCAAACTTTTTTCTATGCGCGTCAGAAGCTCCAAATATCACTCACATGACTCCTAAAACCACCCAGAATATCGAATAAATTAATGTCACACGATTTTCTAAAGTAAAAATGGACCTGAAAATCTACTCCTGAAGGTCAATCAATACACGCAAGACCATAAGAATATAAGAACATAAGAAAATAAAGAAGCTACAAGAGGCCGTGAGACCTACACGAGGTAGTTCCTGTAATTGGCAATGCACAAAGAAGAAGATAGGACAGGAGAGAAGTGAGGGAGGAAGGACGCTACACTTGCATGTCGTCAGGACTCTTATGGTTGGAGAAGCACAGGGTAAATAATGTTATTAGTAGGATTAACAACCAGAGACAAGGAAAACCCACCGTGCACCAAATAAAAATTAAGCTAAAACAAGTAAAAACAGTCGCCAACAGTTACTTGAACGTCCTGGTATACAGTCGGACACTCACCACTTACAATCTCCTGTATACTGAGAAAGAAAACATATTAAACAGTCAGGCAAGAGAGTCCAGCTAGGGGCCCCATACACGTTACGATCTACCGTCAGTTTTTGTCCGAACGCTTGCATGCATTGACTTCCAACCGTCGTATCACCAAAGTTTTGTCTGTTTATTTGGTCAAAGCCTAGTCACTATGCAAGGATACGCTTATGTGACTAAACTATGATAAATTAATATAAAGAGACAAGAGATGTGATACGATGGCGCCGTCTACACTCTACAACAAGGACGTTATAGCATGCAAGCGTTCGGAGGAAAACTAACGGTAAATCGTAACCCTGAAGATCGTTGAGGGAAGCACTCGCCACACAGGAGCATCGCCAGGGTTCCCGCCCCACAAATTATCCCTCAAAACAGCTCCAAAAAGGAAGAAAACCCGCTGTGAGGATGTTTATTCTTCTCGTAAATATTTATACCCCATGGGCGAGTCTCCCCCTCAAGTTGTAATATGTGTGCGAGGAATGGGACGCCAGATGTCGCTAGGTATGCAAATGATCTTTCTGAAACTCGATTACGGCTGCATAATCGGACAGATATGTATGTCCTCATGAATAAGTAAGAGAGAGAAAGAACAAATATGACAGCCTACCCTGCCCTGGTTTCTCCTTGGCGTTCATTTTCTATTAATCAGCGCTGTGCTACGTGTGTGAATCGTGTATCGTGTGTGTTTCTTGAGGCGGGATGGGTCCGTGGTTGTGCGGTGGGGCGTCCCTTGGAATATTTGTGTTCGTGGTGCTCTTAGGAAATATTTTTAGTGTATCTTAAACGATGATCACATTCATTGTTCTTTTCCTCTTCGCTTCTTGTTCCATTGTTTTCTTGGCCTGTTTTCTCTTCTTCCTCTTTTTTCTCTTTCTTCATCCTCATAATCATTGACGTTATTATTATTTTCATCATTGTTGATATTGTTATGACTAATATTATCATCATTCCCATTATTATAAACATTATTATTATTGTTTATCATTCACGATCTGAAGCATCTCGTTCAGTTGTTCCAATGCAGTTGCCTTTCATAACCATCAGCAGATCTTAACAATGCTGCGAACAATATAATCTTCTTCTATAATTTACACCCTTCAAGTATATATAAAGTAAAAGATAGCTGCTGGAAATTGTAACATCTACGTATAGTCATTAAGCCACAGCGTTTTTATTATTGATTTTTCTTATGCTTGTGCCATGACTTTTTGTTCGTATTTTCCCAGCTTTCTATTAGTGTTTACATGTATTTGAGTAACTGGAAATCGTATGTATTTTTTTTTATATATCGCCGGATTTAATATTGAGTGTAACATTTCCATATATTTTGTCAGTTTAAGTCTTTTATTGGGATCGGTTCTTATGTTTTGCATTTTAATGAAGTCTAAGGTTTCGTCCTAAGTAAATGCCGACACTCTTTGTAATGATGTATGGTGACGTAAGTTTTTTTTTTATTATTTAACATTGGGACAGCAATAGTGAATGTAAGAATAAGAGTCATAGTACGAAATAACATTAGCAGTAATACTAGTAGAAGTTAAGATATAGCAGCAGTAGTTGTATTAGTTGTCGTAATAGTAGTTATACGGTTGTGTCCTAGCTGTGGTATTTGTCGTAGTAGAAGAACACAATAATAATTATTAATAATCATTTTCGTCATTATCACACCACTTCACTATCAATATTATCATCAGCATCAACAGAAACAGCAACACCACAACCGTAATCATCACAACTATATCACAGTGATGAACAATACCACCACCATCACCACCACCACCACCATCACCACCACCATCACCACCACCATCACTACCACCATCACCACACACCACCACCATCACCACCACCATCACCACCACCATCACTACCACTACCACCACCATCACCACCACCATCACCACCACCATCACTACCACTACCACCACCATCACCACCACCATCACCACCACCATCACCACCACCATCACTACCACTACCACCACCACCATCACCACCACCATCACCACCACCATCACTACCACCACCATCACCAAGAATAAAAGGTAAATAAACAACCTTGCATTCTAACAAACCATCATTGTCCACGCGTTCATTAACCACACCTTAGCTTATATACGCACCGCCTCGCTCTTTACAAACACAAACAATAACACCAATTAACAAAGAAAGAAAGATTTAGACAGACAAGGAGGGCCACCAATTACGAAAGAAAGAAAGATTGAGACACAGGAACACAGATGATGAGGATAATGCATTTCAAAGACCTCACAAGGACACAGGAAAAGAGATGATGATGTTGATGATGTATTTAAAAGATCCTAACCCGAGGCAGGCGTCCATCTAGCAGTAATTAGGCAGCGCGAGTTGAGTTTCCTTCCGTGGTTAAGGCGAAGTCAAAGCCACGAGGATGCAGTGTTTAGACCCCCATCAGGAAGGACGCAATTAGGGGGAACAGCGGTGGTCTTTGTCGCGCCTCAAACTCCTGCCGGGGAAGCCAACACCAGGCGGCGCTTCTGTTGTCGTTGTGGGACCAAAGACGCGATACACAACGACAGGTCTCCGGTACATAATTATCCTTCCTCCGCCGCCGTCACCGTCTGTGTTTTTTTTATTGAAGTTTTTTTTGGGGGGGTGTTTTGTTTATGTTCTTCATGTGTTCCGTTTCTTGTTTTATTGTTAACTTATTTTCTTTGGTGCTCTCTGTGTGTTTTCTTAGATATTCTTGTACGTGCACAGACACACACACACACACACACACACACACACACACACACACACACACACACACACACACACACACACACACACACACACACACACACACACACACACACACACACAGATACTCGTATGTACGTAGTAGATAGATAGTAAGGTAAGCAGATAGATAAAGAAGATATTTCTTTGTTATAGATCAACAGAGATTTTCGAGGTCTCAATGTTATAGGAAATATTTTTGTATCCCTCCACTCTCAAAGTTGTGGCGGGAGAAACTTTACCTCCTGTGCACAACTAAACAACTTTTCCTTTATTTCAAGCACAACTACTGCCTAACTATCAACTACTATTCCTCGAGGCATTACTGTACAGGAGGAGAAAGGTAACCATCACAGCACTGAATAATAGAACTACAAATAATACATGACTAAAACTACCCTTAAGGTGACCAACAGATGGTTCCTTCATGGTCATTTTGTTTATCAGACAATAAAACATTTTTTTCTCTGATATCTATCTATTTTTCTGAGTTTTGGAAGAATAAGAATAAAGATAAGAAAATATAAAAGGGGAGGAAGGAAGGAAGGGAGGAAAAAGATGAGTTGATTCATTTATTGCGCACAAGGCGTCAGTCTATTATAGTACATAAGACAGCATAATGATAAAGGAGACAGCAAATACTTAGTTTAGGCTAGATAATTTCATTGAGGTTAGATAATTTCATGGACGGGGATGAAAGGTGGAAGTAGGTAGTATTAAGTAACAGGAACTACCACGTGTTGGTCTCACGGCCTCTTGTAGCTTCTTTAATTTCTTATGTTCTTATGTTCTAAATACACCAAATGGCATAATTGTAATACGTTACCAGCGTTAACATAGAATAATACAAAGCAAGTGAGTCAAATAAATGAATGACCTTCATGGTAAAAGTGTAGGGCGATAGAGAGACATAACCTTTGTCGCGCGTGATGCAGGCTCTCAAATCCCTCTCCTACACGCCTGAATCTGCAGCAGAATATTACCTCAGTCTCGTGGGACGCAGAGCCACTCACCTTCCTTCTGTGGGTGTTCCTCAGGGCACTCATGGACTGTGGCGCTTTGGCAGAGGATGAGTGGCTGAGTGGTGAAGTCGTCTGTTGTACTGCTTGCCACGTGGATCACAGACATAAAGACAGAAGGGGTCCGTGTTCTTGTAATTAACAGTTTATGAGAGATGTGTTCTTCCAATTAGCTTAAATCCATCAGCTGGCAAAGACACCTATCAGCGCCATAATTTTTTACCCCTACAAGCTCAGTTCTTTCCTTTGCTACATTAAATCGTCTGTTGTTAGCCATAAAATTACGAAAAGTAGCTTAATATACCAAATTAGATAGTGGACAAGGGTATTAATTAAACAGGGTCATATCCTTAAAATATTGCTTTCATTAATTAAAATAGTCTAATGGTAGCCAAATTACAATGGAAATTATGTTCTGAGCCTCAAGGGGTTAATTCATCCTCAAAACCTTGGGCAAAGAGTAACTAAGCTGTTTTCAACGCCAATTTGCAAAGAGAATTTGACATTGATTGCAATGATAATGTAAGATAATAATAAAGACATGTTCATATGAATAGAATTCGTGCTTACACGTGTATAATGAAACTGTCTTTCCCATATAAGATATAACCTTCAGTACCTAAATGTTTTATTCTGCTATGATTACAAACAAATAGGACATGACACTGATTTTTAGGTGCGTCGAGTTGACTTGAAAAATGATAACATCGAAGGCCCTTTGTCATACTGTTCATATTTACCTGCAGAAATTGTTTTTCTTCTGTAAGTAGATGACTGTTTGTTAAGCGTCGTAGTGTTGCTATCGCGTGCTCAGTTACAACAATAATACGTAAAGTGTGATAATGAGTGATTTTAACAATCGATTGGACGTACGCTGACTAGATCTGTGGTGCATTAGGCACCTTCTTCTTCTTCTTCTTTTTGTGACCTTTGACGGTTAGTATCGCTTCATAGGTCCTCTTCAACTTCGTCTCCTTAGTTAACAATTTTGTCAACTCTTCCCTTAGTTATTTCACTTGGGATCTTAATTCATTGTCTCCTTGGTGTTCTTTTCTCCCAGCACACCAATTTACTCTATGCCTCGCCACCCTTTGATTTGTTAACCCCTTCAGGCCCAGATCTTTCCTTTGCTATAAAAAATCGTATATTGTCGAGCCATAAAATAACAAAAAGTAACTGAATATACCAAATTAGCTAGTGGACAAGGATACGAAACACGTCATATCTCCTAAATATTGCTTATATTCACTAGAAATCGTCTAATGGTACCCAAATTACAATGGAAATTACGTTCTGGGTCTCAAGGGGTTAACATGGCGTAAGTAAATAACAGTCTGTTCTCCTATCACCCTTTTTCTCGCTCGACACTCAAGCTCATGATCTGTGCAATCACCAACAAACTGTCCCCCACGATAGTTACGAGGTGGCTGGTTACGCGTGTTGTTGTTCAATGTTGTAGTTGTTGTGGTGTTGTTTTAATGGTGACAGTTATCGCCTCTATCGTGCATTAGTAGGAGGCTTAATGTTCCATGGATAATTTCATGATCACCAAAGTATTCAATGTTTCTTCAAGTTATTGGTAGATGATACTAGTTTTGTTGTTGTTGGTGTGTTGTTGTTGTTGTTGTTTTTGTTGCTGCTGTTATTGTTACATATACAGCAAAAACAATTATAATTTATATTGCAAGTGTTACTTCTATTTCTGTTTCCACTACTACTAGTACTACTACTTCTACTACTACTATTACTACTTCTACTGCTACTACTACTACTTCTAATACTACTACTACACTACTACTACTACTACTATACTACTACCACTACTACTACTACTACTACTACTACTCCTACTACTACTACTACTACTACTACTACTACTACTACTACTACTACTACTACTACTACTACTACTACTACTACTACTACTACAGCATTACTACTGCTGCTATTGCTGTTTACTACTACTAATATTACTTACATTATGTTTTCTTAGTCATTCATTTTTTCTACATGTATGTATGAGTGTGTATATATCTGTCTGTCTTTTTTTGCGTGTGTTTTGAGATGATTACGCCTTATATACAGCTACGTAATAAAAAAAGGTTGGTAAATTCTTTCATTCATAACTATATATAGATAATCATAACTGTTCTATGTAGGGACTAAATACACAAATTAATCTTATAGTTATTTATAGTTATACTTATACTTAGTATTACACTTATACTTATTATAGTTACCAACCCGCACATACATTCATCCACACCCGACATAGAAAGAGGAGTTCGGAAGTAGTTATTATGCGAGTTTTCCATTCACACCCAAATCTTCCTTCCTTCCTTTATTCCTTCTATTCTTCCTTCACACCAGCAGGATAGACGCGCCCTGGTGGCAGTGACCCGTCCATACCCGCCCCGACCTGCTCCGACCCTCTCCCAACCTGCCCCGGCCCTACCCCGACCATCTCCCGACCTGCCCCGACCTACTCCGACCCGCCCAGACCTGCCCCGACCCGCCCCGACCCTCTCTCGTCTCTCGGTCCACAACATTTGCATCACAATTGAAAATGTCGACCATCACCGTGAAGCTCCCATTCTCACGACCTTCTTTGTTACTCTACTGAAAATTTTATGCCTCCCTTAGGACTGTGTGTGTGTGTGTGTGTGTGTGTGCGTGTGCGTGTGCGTGTGCGTGTGCGCGTGTGCGTGTGCGTGTGTGTGTGTGTGTGTGTGTGTGTGTGTGTGTGTGTGTGTGTGTAGAATGATCAATAGTTATAGCGTTGGTATTGACTCTTTCCTTCCTATCTGACGCGACGTAATACCTTTTAAAACCGAGGCTAGAACACTTGTATACTGGACTTGCGCACGGAATTGCGCCTGTCGCGAAGGGCCTGAAGTCGGAGGGCCGCTCGGTTCTATATATATATATATATATATATATATATTGATATATATATATATATATATTATTATTGATATTATATTATACGGATCATATAGATGGTTTATCAGTATATATGATATACTGTAATTTTCGTAATGTTTGTTCTATAATGTATCAATAAAAATAGTAAACACGCTAAAGAAATTCCATTACGAGACTGAGAAATATGCATGAACTAATATTCACTTCAACTCTTCGCCATTTAAAACTTTGCCAGTCAACTTTTATCATGAGGGTATCAAATAGAAGCGCATTTTTATTAGCTTTCCATTGCTATATTCGTTATCTGATAAATTTAATTAAAACCATGCATAAATTAGCGTTAACTAATAATAAAATCATCAATCGGGTAATTTCCCGATTGATGAGGTTATTATTTAGTCAACGCTAATTTATACATGGTACTAATTCATTTATCAGAAAACGAAATATATGAGCAAATAATAACATCATAATCGGGAAATTACGATTGATGATTTTATTATTATTTAATGCTAATTTATGCATGGTTCTAATTAATTATCAGATAACGAAATATAGCAATGGAAAGCTAATAAATGCGCTTCATTAATACCCTCATGATAAAAGTTTGACCGCAAAGTTTTAATGGCGAAGAGTTAGATGATATTAAGTTCATGCATAATTTTCATAGTCTCGTAATGGCATTTCTTTAGCGTGTTTTACTGTTTTTTATTTGATAATTTATAGAACAAACATTTACGAAGATACAGTATATCATAATACTTAAAAAACAGTCTATATGATAGTTCATAGACACTATATCTCTTTGCGGGCCCGCAGGCCCCTATGCAGTCC
>JACEEZ010018895.1:112500-162500 GCA_016584305.1 Chionoecetes opilio | reverse complement strand
GAGAGTGTACTGTAGGATGGAAAGCAATAAGGAAACAAAGTATGGGAAGTAAGAGAAAATAATAACCTAACTTAACTCTTTCTCCGTGGCTTTTTTTTAATCCTGATCCTTTCTTTCCTATTGCCGTATGTTTGTAGCAGCAGGTGTGTTATTTTGTTGCCTACGTGTGATTTAATAGGTGGACAATAAAAGATCGTAACTTAGTGTTGAATGGACGCACATCCCACGAAAGTAACCCAGGATAATTACTGAGGCGTTTTAATCATACTTTAGAGACAAAAATATCAAAAGAATAGAATCTCGGCCATAGGAAAAGACAAATATATATATATGAAAATAAAAAAAAGTCGGTCATAGGAAAAGACATATCATAAGAAAATTGTCTGCCATAGGAAAAGACAAAAATATCAAAAGAATATTCTCGGCCATAGGAAAAGACAAAAATATCAAAAGAAATTTGTCTGCCATAGGAAAAGACAAAAATATCAAAAGAAAATTCTCGGCCATAGGAAAAGACAAAAATATCAAAAGAAAATTCTCGGCCATAGGAAAAGACAAGAATATCAAAAGAAAATTGTCGGCCATAGGAAAAGACAAAAATATCAAAAGAATATTCTCGGCCATAGGAAAAGACAAAAATATCAAAAGAAAATTCTCGGCCATAGGAAAAGACAAAAATATAAAAAGAAAATTTTCGGTCATAGGAAAAGAAAAAAATACAAAAGAAAATTGTCGGCCATAGGAAGACATATGATAGGAAATGTTACTGATGCTAAAACATGTCGAACTTTCCTTACCTGCATTTGTGTAGAAAACTTCATGGATGACTTCACAAATTTGACAAGCATCCTTACAACATATAACTTGTAAAACCTTCGCAAACTGATAATTTCTGGGTCATTACACACGGATATAGTCTGACTGGGAAGGAAGGAAGGAAGGAATAAAGACTGGCAGACGATGCATGTGTATATATTAGATATTTTATTGGTGTATTTATATTTTACATAACGTAGGGAGGTCACAGTGCAAAGGTTATGGTGCGCGAGGACATGGCTTACACAACGACATGTTATTATTGGTACACGTGTGGCAGAAAACAGGAAAACAAGACACACAACAAACAAACAAACTCACAAGTCAGTGGCGCCGACACACACACACACACACACACACACACACACACACACACACACACACACACACACACACACACACACAACACACACACACACACACACACAACACACACACACACCACAACACACACACACACACAACCACCACACACACACACACACACACACACACACACACACCACACACACACAACACACACACACACACACACACACACACACACACACACACACACACACACACACACACACACACACACACACACACACACACACACACACACACACACACACACACACACACACACACACCACCACACACACACACACACACACACACACACACACACACACACACACACACACCACACACACACACACACACACACACACACACACACACACACACACCACACACACACACACACACACACACACACACACACACACACACACACACACACACACACACACACACACACACACACACACACACACACACACACACACACACACACACACACACACACACACACACACACACACACACACACACACACACACACACACACACACACACCACACAACACAACACACACCCCACACACACACACACACACACACACGGGAGAACCAAAATATATTGATCCCTCACAACACAATGATTAACCCGACAGTACACGACACTTAAGGATAGAAATGTATATGTATGTATGTACGTATGTCTTGTTTTGATAGGTGTTTATATAGGGACTCACATTCACTGTCTACACATGAATAGGTATAAGGGAGAGATGTAAGGCGATGGAATAGATAATAATAATAATAATATAATAATAATAATAATAATAATAATAATGATAATGATAATAATAACGCCACAAACAGTCTACATGAATGGGTAAAGGGATAGAGAGATGTAAGGTGTAACGATGGAATATATAACTAATACTGATGATAATCGAAATAATGATAATAATGATAATGATAATAATAATCACATACGCCACAAATGTCACGTAACGTCACGCCGATGTCCAAGTAATTATCACGTCAAATCCATGAGCTACTGCCTTGCATGATGAGCGAATCACGTATGCAAGGCAGGACAAAAAATAAACTAATTACATTTCATCAATTACATCTGAAACACACTAGGTAATTTTTTTTTCAAACCGTTCGTACAGCACAAAAAAAAGGTAATTACAAGCAATCACACAGTGATATGTCACAAAAAGTACCTAACGCATGTATGAGTCACTTTTGTCATTACTACTTCCTTCATCGTGACCATCATGACTTTTGTCATTCTATTTCATCAGAGAATCATCATTGATTTTTTTGTCATTTACTTACTTTTCCTTCATCCAGAGACCATCATTGATCCTTTTTTTGTCACTTTCTTATTCTTCATCCAGAGAACATCGTTGATCCTTTTTGTCACTTTCTTACTTTTCCTTCATCCAGAGAACATCATTGATCTTTTTTTTGTCACTTTCTTACTTTTCCTTCATCCAGAGAACATCATTGATCCTTTTTTTGTCACTTTCTTACTTTTCCTTCATCCAGAGAACATCACTGATCCTCCATATATCAATGCCCGTAAGGATGTGGAGAGCAGGTGGTGGTTAGTCTGAGTGAGGTGGATGTAAGGGAACGCTAGGTGACTCTGGGTGACTGTGATCTCTGTGAACTTGCTGTGGCTGTGGCTGTGGCTTGGTTAAGAATACTACCTTAGGCTCAGTTTGGGCTTCAGAGATTGACGGTGTATATCTGCAAGCTTGATTTTTAGGGCTTTGGCTTTGAGAGAGAGAGAGAGAGAGAGAGAGAGAGAGAGAGAGAGAGAGAGAGAGAGAGAGAGAGAGAGAGAGAGAGAGAGAGAGAGAGAGAGAGAGAGAGAGAGAGAGAGAGAGAGAGAGAGAGTTTACTGTTGTTTTACTGTTTCGGAGGGTGAAGGGATTGGTCTCACATTGTTTTCTCACACTTGTAGTCTCGAGGAGCAGCTTTCAGGCCGTATCGATGCCATAATACATAGCACTGATCAGGTTATTGGAGAGACAAGACGAGTACACAAACACAGATCAGCACATTAACTAATTATTTCACAAGTAACTATTAAATACGATGCGAAACAGTCAATCACGAACACACACTCTCTCTCTCTCTCTCTCTCTCTCTCTCTCTCTCTCTCTCTCTCTCTCTCTCTCTCTCTCTCTCTCTCTCTCTCTCTCTCTCTTTCCCTCTCTTTTTCTCTCTTTATCTTTTATCTTTTATCTTTTTCTCTTTTTTTTGTTTTCTCTCGCTCTCTTTTCTCTCTATCTATCATTTTTTCTCTCCGCAAGACAATAAAGACGCTCATAAAAGTAAGATTTGCAACTCTCCACCACCGCCACCACCGCCACCACCACCACCACCACCACCACCACCGCCGCCACCACCACCACCACCACCACCTTCCACTACCTTACTTGTCTCGCTACCTCGGCCACGTGCTAGAGAAGGCGGCGGTTCAGCAGGAGTGACACCAACCCGAGGAGCGTCCAGGCAGCTGATAACTTGCAGCCTGACGAAGAGAAGACATCATTAGGACGCTTAGGAGGGTAGTAACGCGGCTAGACCTAACCTAACCTAACCCTTTTTTTTTTTCTTCTTTAAAATATTTTCACAAAGGACTGACCAAAAGCAAAAAAAAAAGACCTAACAAAAAGCCCGATTAATTGCCAGTCCGATTAAGACCGATTAAAAAGACCGATTAATTGCTAGAAGACAGTAAGAAGATCTCAAAAGGGGGGATGGGCCAATTTAGTTCGGGAGGTATTTTGTTACTCCTCTCTTGAAAAGATTGAAGTCGTAGGAAGGTGGAAAAATAGAAACAGAAAGAGAGTTCCAGAGTTTATCAGTGAAGGCGATGAAAGAGTGAAGATATTGGTTAACTCTTGCATTAGGGAGATGGACAGAATAGGAATGAGAATGAGATTTGGGGTGAATGGAATGTATTTTACGATGTAGTGATTTTTTTGTATTGTGAAACTTGGAAGTGAATTTATGTTAGTAGAGAATCAGGAAAAAATGTTAAATCATGTTGCATAAGTCTATAAAGAAAAGAATAGGATTGTTATATTGAAATGTTCCTAAGGGTATGTAATTAACCCTTCATGCCCAGATCTTTCCTTTGCTATATAAAATCGTCTGTTGTTAGCCATAAAATTACGAAAAGCACCTGAATATACCAAATTAACTAGTGGACAAGGAAACTCAGCAGGTCATATCTATTAAAATATTGCTTATATTCATTAAAATTGTCTAATGGTACCCAAATTACAATGGAAATTACGTTGTGGGCCTCAAGGGGTTAATATGTTTCTAATTTTAGTCAGTAGGGAATCAGGGAGAAATGTTAAATAATTTTGCATTAGTTTAAAAAAGGTAATAGGATTGTTATATTGATATGTTCCTAAGGGTAGAATTGTCGTATTGATGTAGAGCGATAAATGAAGACTGAATCCATCCGTGACAGGTACTATGCATGGTGGTTACTATGGCGTGAAGGCTTATTAAATGTCCCAAGTCATTTTTTTCAAGGCAGATTTTCCAGCTAGTGGTTGCGGAGGGAAGGGCGGGGAGGGGAAGGGCGGGGAGGGAAGGAGATGGGGAGGAAGGGGAGGGAGGGGAAGGGCGGGGAGGGAAAGGGTGGGGAGGGGAAGGGATGGGAGGTGAAGGGCAGGGAGGGGAAGGGACGGGAGGGCAAGGGAAAGATGGGAAGGGCAAGGGAAAGATGGGGAGGGCAAGGGTAGGGAGGGGAAGGGCGGAGAGGGGAAAGGCGGGAGGGGAAGGGAAAGATGGGGAGGGCAAGGGTAGGGAGGGAAGGGGGAAGGGCGGGAAGGGCAGGGAGGGAAAGGCGGAGAGGGGAAGGAAGGGGAGGGGAAGAGCCGGGAGGGGAGGGGACGGGAGGGAAAGGGAAGGGAGGGGAGGGCCAATTACAACGCGAAATCATACGGAAAATCATGTTGGAACGAGAGGAAACCGAACTCCTCCCGACCGCTTGCCGAGGAAGAAGTAAGTCTATACCGACCTGTCTAGTCTGAGGCTCGTTAAAAAGAACTTATTCTATGATGCGTTTGTTGATGTAATAAAGTGATTGCATATTTCCGATTTTAACCTCTCCTGCATTCAGGTAACTAATTAATTACAATAACATATGACGCTTTCCTCCTTAATGAATGTATAGTAATATAAGGCGGAGATGAAAAATCGATCGCAGGCCTAAGTTGAAGTGAAGGAAGAGAATATTAAGAGTAGTAACTTGGATATTTGCCCCGCCACCCATAGATGGAGGCGGTAGCGGAGTGGTTAGCGCCTCCGACTGGCGTTCTCGGTGACCCGAGTTCGATCCCCGAAGAAAACCAAAACCTTTCTGCACCGTCGAGTGGCCTAAGAACACCCACATGCCCTACCCATCAACTCTACCTTCGATTGCGAGTACATCGGAGGACACAGGGGGCGGTATGAGCCTCTAATCACAGGCGTCACTATAAGAATCCTGCCTGCGCCACCACGGGCGAGGACCAACCATCAGAGCCCTCAAGTGAACCTCCAGAGCCTACCATCCGAGCCTTGGGTCACCACTGCCTACAGGCGCATATAGGCACAGATGTAAAAAAAAAAAAAAAAAAAAAAGCATCAGTGCTATAACTTTACATAACATAACTTTATTATCTATATTCTTTTATTGTCTTCTCTATAGGGACTGGCAACTAAGTGGACTATTTGTTGCTTTTTTTCTTTTTTGCCCTTGGCCACTCCTTTGTGATGTTAGAAAAAATATAAAAAGACATAACAGCGCACCCCCACCGCATCTCCACCCCATCTCTCTCTCTCTCTCTCTCTCTCTCTCTCTCTCTCTCTCTCTCTCTCTCTCTCTCTCTCTCTCTCTCTCTCTCTCTCTCTCTCTCTCTCTCTCTCTCTCTCTCTCAAAAAAAAAAAAAAAAAAAAAAAAAAAAAACATACCTGCGGAGGCGTACAGGTGGTTGAGGGCGGCGGAGGAAGCGGGGTCAAGGTAGATGTCCTTGGTGCTGGTGGTCCTGTGCTCCCCCACCAAGGCATGACACGCCACCCGCGCCTCGTTGTCCTTGAAGTAGGCTGGCGGGTCCCACGAGAGGCTCAGGGTGGAGGTGACGCGCCCTCGGTGGTCCTCGTAACCGGCTCTGGGCTGCACGTCGCGCTCATTCACCTGAAGAGACAAGTACAGGACGTGTGACAAATCATTCTGTGTCGATCAAGAGGTTAATTTAATTCTAATCAGCCTTAACGTAATGCGGCGAGATAGTTAGGATTGTCATTTAGTGTGTCAGCGACGTAGTTTGACAAGGAAAGAAAGAAAAATCTTCTTATAGTTTGTCAGAAAAAATAAAGAAGAGGAGTCACAGTAGCATTCTATTGTGGTAAAGTTGTAGTTGACAATGGTGGACAGTTGTGGACAGTTGGATTTGTTGACAGTTAGGATTGTCATTTAATGTGTCAGAAGAAAGAAAGAGGAGCCGTCACAGTACTATTGTGGTCTGCAAATTTTACAAGTTTATTGAAGAAAAGGGGTGAAGATTACAGAGAAGGGGGGGGTGTACATTTGTGGTGTATGTTGTCAGTATAGCGAGGAGGGTTTGTGTTTATGTCTCACCGGCGTGTTGTTGATCTCCCAGTAGAGCACGGCGCGAGGCTTGGCGCCCTTCGCCGTGCAGTTCATGTGTATCCTCTCCCCGATGTGGTAGACGGGGGGGTTGGAGGACGGCCGTAACAGGATCTGCACTTGTGACGGGGGAACTGTGTAGGGCAACAACAACAACAACAAAAAGTTATTTAGTTATATATACACTTGAGTACGGTGGAAAAGATTGACATTCATTCATCATTCAAAATTCTATATCAGGATCTGCACTTGTAACGAGGGAACTGTATGGCAATAACAAAGACGTTATTTATAGTCTATATTTTTTTACGAGGCGAAAATTCCATTCTATCTTAAGGTCTCATGCTCAAAATTATGCGTATGTTTACCTGATAATATGGTTAATTATGATAAAATACAGCTGAAATTAAGAAGAACCGTAGTATTCCCTTCTCCTGGCATCAAATATCAGTCAGTAAACAACCAAGTATCAGGATGTTTTACCTCGTTAAAAAAATTAAGTTATTTACACATGAACAGAACGTAGCGAATAATATCAGTAGTGAATGAATATCGGTAACGTGGCGACTATACCATTACTTTATCGGAACAAAAATGTAGATATTTACACACGAGTAAAACGCAAAGAATAATTCCAGTACTAGCGTGATGACTTCCATTAATTACTCTTCCTCAGCAGATGTACTTAAAATTGTAATCAAAATGGTATACTTTTACATAATTCATCAGTGCGGTCATGTTGATATATTAGACCTCATGTCATTGATGGTCAGTGAACAGTAAAGAGAGAGAGAGTGGCTCGTTAACCACAACAACTGGACTCATCTTTCTATTCTCTCTCTCTCTCTCTCTCTCTCTCTCTCTCTCTCTCTCTCTCTCTCTCTCTCTCTTCTCTCTCCTCTCTCTCCTCTCCTCTCTCTCATCTCTCTCTCTCTCTTCTTCTCTCTCTCTCTCTCTCTCTCTCTCTCTCTCTCTCTCTCTCTCTCTCTCTCTCTCTCGAGGTCATTTACTCCCACACTGCATTGACGTCAACTGGCTTTATACATTCAATCAACAGACTTAACAATATCAATCACGTCATATATTGCTTCATTATACTCATTCATTCAACGCATGTCATTAATTTCTTCCTCACGCAGCCACATCATCCACACATCACATCAGCCTCATCCAGCCTCATTGCCTTCATCACATTCATCACATCCTTTCTACCATCATTCATTCCTGCCTTCTCCCTTCTCTAAATAAAGTTTGTATCCCGTGACCGACACACAGCTCGAATTTCAACTCCTCCCTGTAGTATAAATGCCTCAATACGCACACTTAAAAATATAATAAAGTGATAAGTAAGTCTCAGCTGTTTGTTAGGGTCATATTTAGTATAAGTCATTAACGAAAGGTTATTCTAGGCACGTTTTTAGGGCGTTTCGGTAATAGTGTCGGACGCTCATGAACTGCTCGGTACTTGTTCGAGAGGAGATTCGAGCATGATGACTGTGCTTCGCGGCGGTGGCTGTGACGGGGAGGTGAGGGTGGAAGATGCCATATATCACCATGGACTGTCTTTATATCTATTTTAATTCCTTTCGTACCCAGTTGTTTGTCGGTCTGCGAGGCGAGTGTGCGTGCGTACCTTAGTGTCGTTAATTAATGAAAAGTGAAGTGTTTTGAGGTAGCGAAGGAATACTCGAGTGTGGTAATAGGAGAGAGAGAGAGAGAGAGAGAGAGAGAGAGAGAGAGAGAGAGAGAGAGAGAGAGAGAGAGAGAGAGAGAGAGAGAGAGAGAGAGAGAGAGAGAGAGAGAGAGAGAGAGAAAAAAAAAACGTAATAGAAAATAAGACAATTGTATGGTGATGCGAAGTGTGAAAGGAAATACTGAAAAGTTTATCACAACATCGGCACAGCAGATTATAAGAACAGCCGTAGGACAGAACATGGAAAGGAAAATAAGTGGTCTGTATGTGCACTCAGCCGCCAACACACACACACACATACACACACACACACACACGACACAGACACAGACACAGACACAGACACAGACACAGACACACACACATATATTGCAACACAGCAGTTTTAAGCCTCCACCTATTCGCTTAAATGTGTAACGTTATATAAAACAACTGCATGAAACTGAATTGGCGTTGACATGAGTGAGAGCAAAAGGAGTGAGCGGGAGGAGGTATAGAACGTTGTAGGCTGAAAGACTAACCAGTATAGTGTTGGTAGCGCCTGGTTGTTGGGTGGTGGTAGTGGTAATGGTTGGTGGTGGTGGTATTGTGGTATTAGAGTAAGATGATTGATGGACTGATGGTTGTTTTGCCTCACCGTGCATGCAGAAGGAAGGCATAAAGAGCGTTGTATTGTGGGTAAAACCATGCATGACAAAACCGGTATAGAACGCGTCACATGAAAGAGAGGACGAAGGGAAAGTGTTTGTTTGTTATAGTTTGTCATCCGTAATGTTAGTGCAGCGTTTGTGAATAGCTGATGGCATCTTTTTTACATACGTAGTAAGAAAGAAAAACAACAACTGTATTTGAACTCCTAAAAGAGAAGTGGGAACCCGCAGAGCATTCCCCGCTTCGGTAAGGTGAGTCCTCTGTCCCCACTTTATATTTTTACATAGCGTGTTTTTATAATACCCTTTGCAGCCAAGGTATAAAGGTTCCTCTCTGTTCCTACCTTTACCTCTAACATATCTAACTTTTACTCTTTATGCCACAAGGCTTTTTTGTTTTTAGTATTTATATCTTTCTTTAAGATGAGCTCCCGGTCCCCACTGTAAAGTTTTACATATGTAGTGGGTTTTTTTATTAATTATTTTTTATTTAATTTTTGATTAATACCAATTGTATCGTTATAAGATAATCTAATGTTCCAATACTAGTAAAGATTATGATTAAATAATTCATAATTTCACCGAGGGGCAACCGCGAGTACACATTGCATACCTCCATACGCCGCCTTTCGCTTTGAAATTGCTAGCCACCGTGATTATTCTCATTTCATCTCACGTTTAAGGGAAGTCTCAAAAAGCATATGTGTATAGAACATTTTTTACTTAGAATAACACGTTCTTTCTCCTGTATCAATATTTGCAGAAACTCGTGTTACACCCTTGTATTGTTTTTTTATACCCTTTACACCCAAGGTACAAAGGTTCCGCCCTGCTCCTGCCTTTACCTCTAACTTATCTATTCTTTACTGATTACACTGGGGAACAATTTGAAGAAAAAAAAATTGTTGAGTTAGATTTTTGAGCTTATTTAGACTAAAATTGGCATGCTGATTCCAAATCTGTAGTCAGTTTTTTTCTAGCACGTCAAGTTTTTTTCTCCACAGCTTACCCTCCAATAAGCAAATTTCCACTTGTGAGCTGTAGTAAAACTTGCAGCTGATTACGATTTGACTCATCGAGAACTATGTGGCAACTTTTTTTGTGCATTTTACAATTGAGACAGGCGGTGAGGGGTTTGTGTGCAGCTCCCAATAGGCCCAGTACTATAAATATCTGCAAACAAAAAAGCTAGGATAGTAGGAATTGGAGGATTTGTTATGGCTTTTTCTCTTAACCTTGTAAAGCATACCTTGTAATTTTCTATTTCGTTTTATGCTGGGTTTTTTTGTTTTCAAAGTTTTGTAACTATTCCAGCTTAGTGTTTTATTTACTAGGTATATATTTCTTTTGTTTCAGATCATGTCTGCTCCTGCTACGTCCTCGTCGTAAATGCCTAACAACCCTGACTCCTTCTGCTATATATGTGGTAGTTTTAAACCATTCCAACCCAAAGTCAGAGGGCAAGCATCAGCGTATTTGTCAAAAAAGCATATTTCGCATATTTTTTAAAATGAAACTCGGGGATCAAGACAAGCTATGGGCCCCTCACAAAATGTGCAAGCAGTGTGTCGAGAGATTACGGATGTGGACCAAAGGAACACGTGAAAAGTTGGCATTTGGGGATCCCCATGGTTTGGCGAGAGCAAAAGATCATTCCACAGACTGTTACTTTTGTTTAGTGAAAACATCAGGATTTAACAAGAAAAAAAAGTAAAATAGAATATCCTAATCTACCGTCAGCTATAAGACCAATGCCTCATTCAGCTGAAATTCCAGTGCCATTTTTCGAACAACTACCTCCTCTAAAATCTGAGTGATGTTTGAAGACGCAGTGACAGCAATGATGCGATTTTGACATTTACGAGGATTCAGTTCGTAGGGGATTTTTATCAGCACGGTTGAATGATTTAGCACGTGATTTGGGCCTATCCCAAAAAGCTTCAGAAATACTAGCATCAAGACGAACGAGAAAAACCCTACTTGAACAAGGAGTGAAGGTATCATACTTTCGAACCAGAGAAAGTACATTTCTGCAGTACTTTTTGAAGTGCCAGCGGTTTTGTGTTTTGCCATAACATTCCCGGTTTACTGAAGGATTAGGGCTTTCAATCTACAATCCAATGAATGGCGATTGTTTTATTGATAGCTCAAAGCGGAGCTTGAAGTGTGTCCTTCTACACAAAGGCAATTTGTTTGGCGCAGTCCCTATTGGGCATTCGTCTGTCTTCGTGAAATATGGAGATGTAAAGAGAGTCATTGAGTTATTGCAATATGACAAACACAATTGGATCATCTGTGTTGACCTTAAAATGGTGTCCTTCCTTCTTGTCCCAACGTGGGATACACAAAATATCCCTGCTTTCTCTGTATGTGGGATAGCAGAGCTCGAGAGAAGCATTGGGTTCAGACGAAATTTGGGCCCCCAGATCTGATCTTAAACCTGGAGATCCTAACATTGTACATGAGCCACTTGTTGACAGGAAAAATAATATTCCCACCTCTGCACATAAAACTAGGTCTCATGAAACAATTTGTAAAAGCATTGTCAACTGATGGCGACTGTTTGAAGTACATCATCTTGGCATTTCCTGGACTGTCAAATTTAAAAAAACAGCCGGTGTGTTTTGATGGGCCCAAATTCGACAGCTCATCAAAGATGAACATTTCAACGGTACTATGTCCCAACCTTGAAAAAAAATGCTTGGCTATCATTCAAAGACGTTCGTCAAGAACTTTCTTGGAAATACACTTTCAAGTAATTACACAGAAAATTTTTCAGAAACTATTGGAGAGCTACAAAGCGCTTGGGTTGCAACATGAGTATTAAAGTACATTTTTTGCATAGCCATCTTGCCAACTTTTCCCGGGAAAAACTTGTGCTGCTAGCGACGAGCAGGGTGAACGATTTCACCAAGATTTGAAGGTTATGGAAGAACGTTTACCAGGGTAAAATGGGATGTGCATATGATGGCTGACTATTCTTGGAGCATCAAACGCGATAGTCCTCAAGTTGAACACTCCAGACAAACTACAAACGTAAATTTTTTACCTTAACGTGCACCAAATTAGCCTTATCCTTTCTAAAAACATGATAATGTTAAAAAACATTCTATTCAGGCCTATTTCTTTCATTTTTCATTGTATGTTAACATTTGCCCAAATTTTATCAAATAAGCACTGGTTACTGTTATGTACATATTTTTCATATTTTTTAAAAAACGAAATCCTACAGTTCAAAAACTTGACGTGATAGAGAAAAACTGAGATCAGTTTTGGATTCAGCACCCAAAAATTACTTAATAACAAGTGTCAGACCTAACTCAACAAAAATTTGTTCCCCAGTGTTATACCACAAACCATTTTTCTTCGTCTTTAGTATTTATATCTTACTCTTAACGTGTTCAGTCTGATAAACCTTTTTTTTTCTTCTTTAGTTTTACTTTAGTCTTTAATTTATATCTTTCTTTTTACGTGTTCAGTCTGGTAACCTTTTTTTTCTTCTTTAGTATTTATATCTTTGTTTTTACGTGTTCAGTCTGGTGTAGAGTTCGCATGTTGAGTGGCTGGTGGGTCTTTGATGCGATGTATTTTGTGTGCCGGCCGTTCTGTCTAAGCGTATTGATGTATTCTTTTCATTAAACATCACAAACGTTTCGGTAATTTGGAAGGGAAATAATCGGTGTACAGTAAACGCCCTGAAATGCCTCCCCGCTCCTATAAAGACCGGTTTCTATGATGGTCCCAGTTGTGCATAAAAGTAAAACATGTGATTAAGTTGTTTTTTCTTATCGCTCCAGTACATTATGGTCGCGACAAATCACTTTTATTTGAGAAACTATGAAGTCGTGGAAAACAATAGTATGTGATCTCTCAATGGGGGCGATTTTACGTCATTCCAAAACAATAACACTTAAAACTGCACGTCATGAAATACCGCGCGCGAAACAGATATGTGAAAGATATTTGAGTAAAGAAAACATTAATAAACAGTTAATTTGTGTCTCGATAAACTGAATAATTACCCTGCGTGAATTTTTGCTGTTGTGTGTAGTGAGTGTGTGTGTGTGTGTGTCCTTGATACGACTCACGACAGGCACGATCTCTATCTATACTCGTACCACACTGGTCTCGGACAAATACGAACTCAATGCCTCGTTCTGTACTGGTATCAAATCGGTCTCATAATAACAACACTCAAATTCTTGGTTTGCACAAGTACCACACTGGTCTCAGATATGCACAACAGACAATTTTTCGGTCTCAATAAGCAACATATACTGGTATCAGACATGTACAATACAAAGTTTCGGTCTCTACTGGTATATACGACTCTGGTCTCGGAAATGCACAACAAGTAAGGTTTCGGTCTCTACGCGTACCACACTGGTCTCGGACATAGGCAACAAGTAAGGTCTCGGTCTCTACAAGTACCACACTGGTCTCGGACATAGACAACAACAAGCAAGGTCTCGGTCTCTACAAGTACCACACTGGTCTCGGACATAGACAACAACAAGCAAGGTCTCGGTCTCTACAAGTACCACACTGGTCTCGGACATAGACAACAACAAGCAAGGTCTCGGTCTCTACAAGTACCACACTGGTCTCGGACATAGGCAACAAGTAAGGTCTCGGTCTCTACAAGTACCACACTGGTCTCGGACATAGGCAACAAGTAAGGTCTCGGTCTCTACAAGTACCACACTGGTCTCGGACATAGACAACAAGTAAGGTCTCTGTCTCTACGCGTACCACACTGGTCTCTGACATGCACAACAAGTAAGGTCTCGGTCTCTACGCGTACGATACTGGTCTCGGACATGTACAACAAGTAAGGTCTCGGTCTCTACAAGTACCACACTGGTCTCGGACATGCACAACAAGTAAGGTCTCGGTCTCTACAAGTACCACACTGGTCTCGGACATGCACAACAAGTAAGGTCTCGGTCTCTACAAGTACCACACTGGTCTCGGACATAGACAACAACAAGCAAGGTCTCTGTCTCTACAAGTACCACACTGGTCTCGGACATAGACAACAAGTAAGGTCTCTGTCTCTACGCGTACGACACTGGTCTCGGACATGTACAACAAGTAAGGTCTCGGTCTCTACAAGTACCACACTGGTCTCGGACATGCACAACACTTAAGGTCTCTGTCTCTACAAGTGCCACACTGGTCTCGGACATGCACAACAGGCAAGGTCTCGGTCTCTACAAGTACCACACTGGTCTCGGACATGCCCAACACTTAAGGTCTCTGTCAGTACTTACTCACGACGATCATGGTCTTGTTGGCGACGGCGGTGCGGAAGGAGGGACCCTCGCCCATCACCTCGCACTTGAACAAGCCCGAAGTCTCCTCGGACACGTTCTGCAGTAGCACAGACTCCTCCGTGGACGCCTCCTCCTGTGTGGGTGCCAAAGCACAAAGACAGGGAGAAGATAGCATAAGACAAAGAAGACAAAGACAAAGAGGAGAAGACGTGAAGATAATATGCATCGCCTGAAGGTGACGAGGCGAAGTTGAGAGCCACGCAGGAGTAGCAAAGAGAAGGTTCCTTAAACTTTGATGTAGCGGGAAATTGCAGAATAATGCGAGAATATCAAGAAATGTGCGTGTTGTGAATATTAAATTGTGTACTTGAGTAGTGATAGAGAGGTGGTAGGCGAGAGAGCGAGGCATTAATTGACGCGGGTATCCAATATCAATCGGGTACAAATGTTTCCTCACTTGTTCTCGCCGTGAATTACCTCATGACTTGAGATAATGATATACAGCTGGGCTTATATTTCAATGTATTAAGGCACATGAGTAGCCCCTGCGGTACATATGGTATGAGTTAAACATTTTGGGGATTATGTTGTAATAAAGATTAAGTTAAAAACAGTTGAATGTGTTTTCAGAAAAATTGATGTCATAAGAGCTTTTGATATTTTTACAAAAGTCAGAGCGATGATTGTAAAAATAAATAATAGGTAAGCTTAGATTAACCCAGCATTTAATTAGAGTTCCAAAAAATACACAAATTGAGTTATTAGCGATGAAATACTTTTTGATCTTGATTCATTAAACCCGACGATTTTTGTTCTGTGTTTAATTTTTAATATATACGTGATTTTTTTACGTATTTTGACATTATACCTTGGCGTGGATGCCGCTGATGGTATAGGCGTGCTTGGAGTAAACGAATAACCTCCCCTCTTTTCCCCTCTCTTCCTCTCCCCCTCATTCCTTACGCCTCCTCCCTTCTTCCTATTCCTAGTGCATATACGTAATTTTTTTTGACGTTTTTTGACATTTTACTGATCTTTTGATTTTGATTTAGATTTTTTGACTTTTTGATCTTGATTCATTAAACCCGACGATTTTTTGTTGGTTTGTTTTTGGACTTTTTTGCTTTGTTTTTTTTTTGTTTTTTTTTGTTTGTTTATGAAATTTTTTGTTAATGTTTGTTTTCGAAATTTTGAAAACGTGATTCACATTTTACCTTGACGTCGATGCCGCTGAAGGTGTAGGCGTGCTTGGGGTTGGTGTGCGCGGTGCCCTTGTAGGTGTAGAACTGGTCCTTGCCGCGCCACCAGTTGACGGTGTAGAGGCGGTGGTTGCTGCCCACCAGGTGGAAGCGACACGTCAGCGTCACGTCCTCGCCCACCTTGGGGGACTCCGGCACTACCAACTCCACGATCTCCACCGTCTTGTCGCTGTACCCCCGCACCCCTGCCAACCACAGATACCACACCCCTGTATATATGCACCCCTGCCAAACACAGACACCACACCCCTGTATTGCACCCCTGCCAGGCACACACCACACCCCTGTATTGCACCCCTGCCAGGCACACACCACACCCCTGTATTGCACCCCTGCCAGGCACACACCACACCCCTGTATTGCACCCCTGCCAGGCACACACCACACCCCTGTATTGCACCCCTGCCAGGCACACATCACACCCCTGTATATATGCACCCTGCCAAACACAACACCACACCCTGTATTGTACCCCTGCCAGGCACACACCACACCCCTGTATTGCACCCCTGCCAGGCACACACCACACCCCTGTATTGCACCCCTGCCAGGCACACACCACACCCCTGTATTGCACACCCTGCCAGGCACACACCACACCCCTGTATACCTGTACCCCTGCCAGGCACAACACCACACCCCTGTATTGCACCCCTGCCAGGCACAGACACCACACCCCTGTATTCATGTAACCCCTACCAGGCACACACCACACCCCTGTATTGCACCCCTGCCAGGCACACCCCAAACACCCCTGTATTGCACCCCTGCCAGGCACAGACACAACCCTGTATTCACCCCTGCAGGCACACACCACACCCCTGTATTGCACCCCTGCCAGGCACACACCACACCCCTGTATTGCACCCCTGCCAGGCACACACCACACCCCTGTATTCCTGTACCCCTGCCAGACACACACCACCCCCCTGTATACCTGAAACCCCCTGCCAGGCACAAAACCACCCCCTGTTTTCATTCCCCCCCTCCGGCACAAAACCGCCCCCCTTTGTTTTCATTCCCCCTGCCGGGGCACACACCACACCCCTGTATTGCACCCCTGCCAAACACAGACCCCACCCCCCCCTTATATTTTCCACCCCTCCCAAAACCCCAGAAAACCACACCCCTTATTGCCCCCCCTGCCAGGCCACACCCAACCCCTGTATTGCCCCCTCCCAGGCCCCCCCAAAACCCCCCTTTGTTCCCTTGCACCCCTGCCGGGCACAGACACCACACCCCTGTATTGCACCCATGTATTGCCCCCCGGCCAGGCCAGACCCCAAACCCCCCTGTATACCACACCCCTGTCAACACACACACACACAAACACCCACACATACACACCCCCACACACACACACAAAACACACAAACACACACACACAAACCACGTCTTGTACCCTTCTTCAAATACCTTGTGCATTTTTTTTATCTACAATACATAAATTTTAGTTCTCACAGCGACGGGAGGGATGGTTAGGCCAGTGTTCAAAAATATATAGATAAACTTTAAACAGACAGTTTCGTAAACGTCTATGAGAAAAAACCGCTCAAAATAATGTTTTTTCGATAAATGAAAATAAACAATCGAAAAAAAAAAGAAGAAAAAAAAAGAACTTAGTTTGAAAAAAGAAAAATAATAATAATAAAAATTTAAAAGAAATTAAAATTTAAAACTTTAGAAAAATTTAAAATGGGGGGCTAATAACCTACCCCTGGGGTTTTAAAGGGCCCCCCCGTCCCCAAAAAAAGAAGGGGTGGGGGGGTTGGATGTCAGCGGTGACTTACCGGGGGCCCGGGGATCAGCGGGAGAGCCACCCCGAAGCAGCCCAGGCAATCCATCCTGGGGCGCCTCAACACACCTCCCAAAGTTGTGTTCAAAAAGATTAAGGTCTGGACCCCGGGCCCATTTTTTTATTTTTTTTTTTTTACTCAAAAAGGGACGGCCAAAGAAAAAAATAAAGTAAAAAAAAAAGCCCTTTTTAAATTGCCAGTTCCTATGAAAAGACAGTTTGAGAATAAAAAAAGGGTGGGGGGGCCCAAATTTTATTTTCGGGAGTGTTTTGTTATTCCTCTCTTCCCAATATTAAGTAGTGTAGGGAAAGGGAGAAAAATAGAAAAAGAGAGAGTTTCAGATTTTTTCAGTGAAGGGGATAAAGGGAAGATATTGATTAACTCTTGCTTAGGGGAGGGGCAGAAAAGGAAAAAATGAGAAGAGGGGTGAATGGGGAAAGTTTTTACGAAAGTAGTGATTTTTTTAGTTTTGTGAAAATTAAGTGAATTTAAGTTAAAAAAAGGTAAAAAAAATTTGGAAAAATAAAAACAGTACCCCCGGGGTTTTATAGTGTACGGTTTTTTGACCTTCCCCAAGTTGTGTTATTTTTCGTCAAACCCTGACAAAAAGTGTTGGGTAAAAATCAAAAGGATCTTTATCCTTAATCAGCACAACTTTTTATTTCCCCGGAATGGCTTTGTTTTTAGCTTATAAAATTTATTTTTAAATTGTTTGATGGGAAATTAGGTGAGGGCCCGAGGCCCCGCCGGGTTCCCACAAGAGGGGTTCCCCTTTTTCCAGCTATAAAACCAGACATTGTTTAAAACAGACAAAAAACCTATATAAATTTAAATTTACAGTACTAAAATCAATGGGCCCCCGCGATTATTTTTCGCTGAAATGGGGTACAAAGGGGCAATACGAACGTTAATAAAACCCAGTAACCCGAATGAAAACCCGTAACCCAAAGAAAACCCCTAACCCGTTGAAAACCCCGTAAACCCCAAGGGAAACCCAGTAAACCCCAAAGAAACCCAGTAACCCCAAAGAAACCCAGTAACCCGAATGAAAACCCCGTAACCCCAAAGAAAACCCCCTAAAAAGAAAGAAAACCCCGTAAACCCCTAAAGAAACCCGTAACCCAATGAAACCCAGTAAACCCCAAAGAAACCCATAGCCCAATGAAAAACCCCGTGACCCCCAATGAAACCCAGTAACCCGGGACACCTTGGGCCCAACCTTGTTTTTGCCGAGAAGCGGCTACCAAAATATGCCCAAAAAAAGGGGCGACCAGTTTAAAAGTTTTTTTTTCACTCCGTTTGGGAGCTCAGCTTGGGAATAATATAATTTCAACGTAATTGGGTCACCTTTTTTCGACAGATTAACGTATTTATTATTTGGAATAAAAATTCTCTTTTTCGAGTAAAGACACCCATGGGGGGAGGGTCAATGGACCCCCTATAAATAAAAAAAATAAAGGGAGTACTGTACAGCTACTAAAATTTAAAAAAGAATGAAGGGTTTTTATAGACTTTTGGATTTGGGAAAAAAATATATAAGGTCATAGTATAAATCGTTATGAAATAATAACAAAAATACACAAACACTCACACTTCTCTCTCTCTCTCTCTCTCTCCTCTTCTCTCCTCTCTCCTCTCTCTCCTCTCTCCTCTCTCTCCTCTCTTCTCTCCCCCTCCCCTCTCTCTCCCCTCTTCCCTCTCCCCTTTCTCTCTCTCTCTCCCCTCTCTCTCTTCTCCTCTCTCCCTCTCTCTCCCCTCTCTCTCCTCTCTCTCTCTCCCCCCTTCTCTTCTCTTATCCTCCCCTCTCTCTTCTCTCTCTCTCCTCACACAACACCAACCCACAACCCCTGGACTGAAAAATATACAATTTTAAACCAAACAACCCCCCCTTTCCCATATACCTTTAAAGTCCCCCTTCTCCAAAACCTCTCCCCCTCCTCCTCCTCCTCCCCCCTCCTCCTCCCCTCCTCCTCCCTCCTCCTCCTCCTCCTCCTCCTTTTTCCCTCCTCCTCCTCCTCCTCCTCCCCCTCCTCCCCTCCTCAATAGTATCCAATTTAGTTTTCACTACCGACATTGATCTGATTGATTACTGCGTATTGGTGAACATTTGGAAAACATCATACAGGTTAATCAATGGGGCAAAAATTGCAATGTAACATCACAAAAAATCGGTTATTATTTCCCCAAATTATAATAAAAGCGTTTTCACGAAGCAGCGGTACTAACAATTTTTGTTTGGGATTGACCTACTAAACGGTAAAAAACGCGAAAACATGTGTAAATTTTTAAAAAATAAACTCCAATCGGGGGTTGAAAACATGTTCCCATGGTAAGAAACGTTGAAAACATAAAAAAACCCATTGGATGACTAATGAGATTCAAAAAATCTTGGGCAGAAAGCGCCGAGCGAAAAAAAAGTTTAAAAGCGATCAAATGCGGACTCGATTTAGAGAATACTGACGTAAAACGCTTTGCAAGGATTAATTAAAACTAAAAAGCGCGAGTAAAAAGAAAAATTGAAAAGGAAACCAAATAAAAACCCGAAAAGGTTCTTTCAATACGTTCAAGAAAGAAAAAACTCAAAACAGTATTGGGCCACGAAAGAAAAAAATAACATTTTGGAAAATGAAATANTTTTCCAAGAAATTTTGGGTTGGGGGGGAAAAGGGGAAATTTCCCCAAAATTGGGTTTGGAAGATTGGAATTTTGGCATATAGGGCTGACTATTTTTGGGGCATAAAAACGCGATAGCCCCTCAAGTTAAAACACTCCAGACAAAGCTACAACTAAATTTTTCCCTTTAAAAGGCACAAAATTTATAGCCTTATCCTTTCAAAAAACATGATAATTTTAAATAAACTTCTATTCGGCCTATTCTTTCATTTTTTCATTGTATTTTAAACATTTGCAATTTTTTCAAAAAACACTTTACTGTTTATGTACATTTTTTTCATATTTTTTAAGAAACGAAAATCCTCAGTTAAAAAATTTGCGTGTGAGAAAAACGAGATCAGTTTTGGGATTCACCCCCAAAAAATTATTTAAATAACAAGTGTCAGACCTAATCAAAAAAAATTTTTCCCCAGGTTTACCACAAACCTTTTTCTTCGTTTTTATATTTATATTTTTACTCAACGTGTTCTCTGATAAACCTTTTTTTTTCTTTTTTTTTTTACTTTATCTTTATTTATATCTTTCTTTTTCGTTTTTCGTCGGAACCCTTTTTTTTTTCTTTATATTTAATCTTTGTTTTTACTTTCAGTCGGTGAGTTTTTCGCATGTTGAGTGTGTGGGTCTTTGACGTGTTTTTTGTGTCCCGGCCCGTTCTGTCTAAGCGTATTTGTTTCTTTTCATTAAAATAAAAACTTTTGGGAAATTTTGGGAAGGGGAAAAAAGGGTGTAATAAACGCCCTGAAATCCCTCCCCGTCCTAAAAAGCCTTTTTCTATGATGGCCCCAGTTGTGCATAAAAAAAAACAGGGATTAGTTTTTTTTTTATCGCTCCGTACATTATGGTCGCGAAAATCACTTTTTTTTGAGAACTATGAAGTCGGGGAAAAAAATGTATTTTTCTCAATGGGGGGCGATTTACTCATTCCAAAAAAATTTTACATTTAAAAACTGCACGTCTGAATCCCCGGCGCGAAACAGATAGGAAAAGATATTTGGTAAAAAACTTAATAACTTAATTTGTGTCTCGATAAACTGAAAAATTACCCTCTAAATTTTTTTGCTGTTTGTGTAGGGGTGTGTGTGTGTGTGTCCTTATACGACTCACGACGCCATTCTATCTATACTCGTCCACACTGGTCTCGGACAAATACGAACCAATCCCTCGTTCGTACTGGTACAAATCGGTCTATAATAACAACACTCAATTCTTTTTTGCACAAAATACCACACTGGGCTCAGATATGCACAACACAAATTTTTCGGTCTCAAAAGCAACTATATGGTATCAACATGTAAATACAAAGTTTTTGGTCTCTACTGGTATAACCTTGGTCTCGGAAATGCAAAACAGTAATTTCGGTCTCCCACGCGTACCACCTGGGCTCGGGCTAGGCAACAAGTAAAGGGCTCGGTTTTTAAAGTACCACACTGGTCTCGGGGATAGACAAAAAAAAGCAGGGCTCGGTCTCTCAATACCCCCTGGGCTCGGACTAGACAACAAAAAAGCAAGGTCTCGGTCTCTACAAGTACACACTGGTCTCGGGCATAGACAACAAAAGCAAAGGGCTGGTCTCTACAAGTACCCAAATGGTCTCGGCATGGCAACAAGTAAGGTCTCGGGCTTACAATACCACATGGTCGGGCATAGGCAAAAATAAGGTCTCGGTCTCTACAATCCACACTGGGGGGGGGTTTTCCTCCCCCCCCCCCCGGGAAGACAAAAAGTAAGGTCCGGGTTTTACGCGTACAACTGGTCTCGACATGAAAACGTAAGGTCTCGGTCTCTACGTACCAACTGGGCTCGGACAGACAAAAGTAAGGTCCGGTCTTACAAATACCACACTGGTCTCGGACATGCCAAAATAAGGGTTTGGTCTTACAATACCAAGGTCTCGGACAAAAAAAAAACAACAACAAAAACAAGGGCTCTGTCTCTACAAATACCACACTGGTCTCGGACATGAAACAAGTAAAGGTTTTTCTGTCTCTACGCGTACGCCCCTGGTTTTCGGGCATGTACAACAAGTAAATCTCGGGCTCTAAAGTACCACACTGGTCTCGGAATGCCAAAACTTAAAGGGCTCGTCTCTACAAGTGCCCCACGGGGTTTGGGCATGCACAACACAAGGTCCCGGTCTCTACAAGTACCACACTGGTCTCGGACATCACAACGGCAAGGTCTCGGTCTCTACAAAACCACCGGTCTCGGGCATGCCCCAAACCCTTAGGTCTCTTTTAGTACTTACTCACGCGACATGGTTTGTCGACGGCGGGGCGGAAGGAGGGACCCTCGCCCCCTCACCTCGCACTTTAACAAGCCCGAAGTCTCCCCGGACACTTTTTCAGTACACAGATCCCCCTGGGCGCCTCCTCCTGTGTGGGTGCAAAGACAAAGAAGGAGAAGAAGCATAAACAAAAAAACAAAAACAAAAAGGAAAACGTGAAAATAATATGCATCGCCTGAAGGGACGAGGCGAAGTTGAGAGCCCCGAGGGGTACAAAAGAGAAGGTTCCTTAAATTTGATGTACGGGAAAAGCAGAATAATGCAGAATATCAAGAAAGGCGTGTTGTGAATATTAAATTTTGTACTTTTAGATGATAGAGGGGGTAGGCGAGAGACAGGCATTTAAATTGACGCGGGTATCCCATTCAACGGGTACAAAATTTTTCCTCACTTGTTCTCGCCGAATTACCTCATGATTGAGATAATATATACGCTGGCTTATATTTCAATGTATTAAAGGGCACATAGTACCCCCCTGCGTACATAGGTTGAGTTAAACTTTTGGGGTTTTATGTTGTAATAAGTTTAAGTTAAAAACAGTTAAAGGGTTTTTTTCAAAAAAATTGATTCATAAGAGCTTTTTGATATTTTTAAAAAAGTCAAGCGATGATTGTAAAAATAAATAATAGGAAAGCTTAGATTACCCCTTTTAATTAGAGTTCCAAAAAATACAAAAATTGAGTTATTTGGCGATGAAATTTTTTTGATCTTTTTTTAAACCCAGATTTTTTTTCTGTTTTAATTTTTAATATATACTGATTTTTTACGTATTTTGACATTACCTTGGCTGGGTGCCGCTGATGGTATAAGGGGGCTTGGAGTAAAGAATAACCCCCCTCTTTCCCCTCTCTTCCTCTCCCCCTCACTCCTTACGCCTCCCCCTTTTCCATTCCTAGTGTAACGTAATTTTTTTTGACGTTTTTTTCATTTTTCTGATCTTTTGATTTTGATTTAGATTTTTGACTTTTTTATCTTGATTTATTAAAACCCCACGATTTTTTGTTGTTTTTTTTGGGCTTTTTTGCTTTGTTTTTTTTTTTTTTTTTTGTTTGTTTATGAAATTTTTTGTTAATGTTTTTTTTTTCGAAATTTTTGAAAACGTGATTCACATTTTTTCCTTGACGTCGATGCCGCGAAGGTGTAGGGTGCTTTGGGGTTTTGGGGGCGGGGTGCCCTTTTAGGTGGAACGGTCCTTGCCGCGCCACCATTTTACGGTGTAGAGGGGGTGGGTTTCTGCCCCCCCAGGTGGAAGCGGGGAAAGTCGCGTCACGTCCTCGCCCACCTTGGGGGACTCCGGCACTCCAACCCACGTTCCACCGTCTTGTCGCTGTACCCCCCCACCCCTGCCAACCAAGATACCACACCCCTGTATATATGCACCCCCGCCAAAAACAGACACCACACCCTGTATTGCACCCCGCCAGGCACCACCAAAACCCCTGTATTGCACCCCTCCAGGGACACACCCACCCCCGATTGCACCCTCCCCGGCACACACCACCCCTGTATTGCACCCCTGCAGGCACCCCCAAACCCCGTATTGCACCCTGCCAGGCAACATCACACCCCCTTTTATAGCACCCCTGCCAAACCAGACACCACACCCCCGTATTTCAGCCCGCCAGGAAAACACCACACCCCGATTGCACCCCCTGCCAGGGACCACCCACCCCTTTTCACCCCTGCCCGGCACACCCACCCCCTGTTTCACCCCTGCCAGCACACACCACACCCCTGTATCCTGTACCCTGCCAGCACACACCACACCCTGTTTTGCCCCCTGCAGCACAGACCCACCCCCTGTTATACCACTACCAGCACACACCAACCCCTGTATTCACCCCTAGGCAACCCCACCCTGTATTGAACCCCTGCCACACAGACCCACACCCCGTATTCATGTCCACTACAGCAACACCAACCCTTATTGCACCCGCCAGGCACACACCACACCCTGTATTGCACCCGCCAGCACACACCACACCCGTACCTTCCCTGCCAGACCACACCCACCCTGTTACCTTACCCCTGCCGGCACACACACAACCCGTATACCTCACCCCTGCCGGCACCACACACCCCGTATTGCCCCTGCCAGACACACACCACACCCCTGTATGCACCCCTGCCAGGCACACCCACACCCTGTATACCTGTACCCTGCCAGGAAACACACCAAAACCCTGTATTGCACCCTGCCAGCACAGACACCACACCCCTGTTTCATTACCACTACCAGGCACACACCAAACCCCTGTATTGCACCCCTGCCAAGGCACAAAACCACACCCCGGTAATTGCACCCCTGGCCAGGCACAGACCCACCCCCTGTATTCAGGTACCACTACCAGGCACACACCACACCCCTGTATTGCACCCTGCCAGGCACACACCAAAAACCCCTGTATTGACCCTCCCGGGGCACACCACCACCCCCCTGTATACCTGTACCCCTGCCAGCACACACCACCCCCCTGTTACCTGTACCCCGCCAGCACCCAACCACAACCCCTGTATTCATTACCCCTGCCCGGGCAACACCGCACCCCTGTATTCATGTACCCCTGCCAGGCAACACACCACACCCCTTGTATTGCACCCCTGCCAAACACAAACCCACACCCCTGTATATATGCACCCCTCCCAAAACACAGACACCCACACCCCGTATGCACCCCGCCAGGCCCCACACCAACCCCTGTATTGCACCCCTGCCAGGCACACACCACACCCCTGTATACCTGCACCCCTGCCAGGCACAGACACCACACCCCTGTATACCACACCCCTGTCAGACACACACACACACACACACACACACACACACACACACACACACACACACACACACACACACACACACACACACCACGTCTTGTATTCTTCTTCTATACCTCATGTGCATATTTATATCTACAATACATAAAATTTTAGTTCTCACAGCGACAGGGATGGATGGTTAGGCCAGTGTTCACAAATATATAGATAAACGTAAACAGACAGATCGATAAACGTCTATGAGAGAAACCGCCCAAAATAATGTGTTCGATAAATGTAAATAAACAATCGAAAAAAAAGAAAAAAAAGCAAGAACTTAGATTATGAAAAAAGAATAATAATAATAATAACAATTTAAGCAATTCAAATTTAAATACGTTTGTAAAATATATATCTGGGCTAATAACCTACTCTAGGGTTGATGGCCATACAAAAAAAGAAGGGGTGGCGGGTTGGATGTCAGCAGGTGACTTACCGCGGCCCAGGATCAGCAGGAGAGCCACTCGAAGCAGCAGCAGGCGATCCATCCTCGGCGCCTCAACACACCTGCAAAGTTGTGATCAAGAAAGATTAAGGTCATGGCAGCCGGGTCAGTTTTTTTTAATTTTTTTTTTATTTTACATCACAAAGGACTGGCCAAAGATAAAAATAAAGTAACAAACAGCCCATTTAATTGCCAGTTCCTATGAAAAAGACAGTGTGAGAATATAAAAAGGGTGGGTGGGCCAATTTAGTTCGGGAGATGTGTTGTTATTCCCTCTCTTCTTGAAATATTGAAGTAGTGTAGGAAGGTAGAAAAATAGAAACAGAGAGGAGTTTCAGAGTTTATCAGTGAAGGGGATGAAAGAGTGAAGATATTGATTAACTCTTGCATTAGGGAGATGGACAGAATAGGAATGAGAATGAGAAGAGGGGTGAATGGAATGTATTTTACGATGTAGTGATTTTTTTAGTATTGTGAAACTTGGAAGTGAATTTAAGTTAAAAAAGGTAGAAAAATGGAAACATAAACACAGTACCAGAGTTTAGTATAGTGTACGGTTATTGACCTTCCCTAAGTTGTGTTATTGCAGTCACCGTGACAAATAGTGTTGAGGTAATAACATCAAAAGGATCTTTATCCATTAATCAGCACAACAGTATTATTTCCTGGAATGGCTTATGTTTGAGCATTATAAATTGATGTATAAATTGTTTGGTGGGAGTTAGGTGAGCCATGAGGCCGCCGCTGGGTCACACAAGAGGGCTGCCTTTGTCCAGCTATAATCCAGACATTAGTAAATCAGACAAAACATATATATTAATTGACAGTACTAATATCAATGGCCACCGCGGATTATTTACGGCTGAGTGGAGCTACAAGGCGCTAATACGAACGTTAATGAAGCCCAGTAACCCGAATGAAACCCAGTAACCCGAATGAAACCCAGTAACCCGTATGAAACCCAGTAACCCGAATGAAACCCAGTAACCCGAATGAAACCCAGTAACCCGAATGAAACCCAGTAGCCCGAATGAAACCCAGTGACCCGAATGAAACCCAGTAACCCGTGTACGACCTTGCCTAACCTTGTTTATGCCGAGAAGCGTGCTACCAAAATATGCCAAAAATGTGACGACCAGTTTATGTTTTTTATTCACTCCGTTTGCAGCTCAGCGTTGGAGAATAAATATATTGCAACGTAATTGGATCACCTTTTGCGAGAGATTAACGTATTTATGATTAGGAATAGAAAATATCTCTTATTCGAGTGTTGACACCTATTGCGGGAGGATCAATGGACTCTATAAATAAAAAAAATAATATGTAGGTACTGTACAGACTACTAATTTAATAAAGAATAAAGGTTTTGATAGACTTCTGGATGAGCAAATACTATAAGGTCATAGTATAAATCGTTATGAATATAGATTATACGAGAAATACACAAACACTCCCTCATTCTCTCTCTCTCCTCTCCCTCTCTCTCTTCTCTCTCTCACATCCTCGCTCTCTCTTCTCTCCTCTCTCGTCTCTCTCCCTCTCTCTCTCTCCTCTCCTCGCTCTCTCTCTCTCTCTCTCTCTCTCTCTCTCCATCTCTCTCTCTCGGTTCTCTCTCTCTCTCTCCTCTTCTCTCTCGCTCTCCCTCCTCTCTCTCTCTCTCTCCTCTCTCTTCTCGGATCTCTCTCTCCCTCTTCTCCTCTCTCTCTCTCTCTCCTCTCTCCTCTCTCAACAAAACACGACACTACACACAATAATACACAGAACAACTGAACTGAAAAATATACACCTATAACCAAACTAACCCGCCCTTCCATAGTACCATTACCGTCACCCTTCTCCTAACAACCTCTCCTCCTCCTCCTCCTCCTCCTCCTCCTCTCGCTCCTCCTCCTCATCCTCCTCCTCCTCCTAGAGCTTCCCGACAACGGTAAGGTTCCGACAACACCTAAGCTCTGATTTCCTCGTCAATATTACGTTCCGTTCACTCAAGCACCAAAATTTGTGTGCCCGGCAAAGCCCCAACTACCCATCCGCGATATTAAAGCTTGTTTACTTTTACTGCCCGTATTATACGTAACAATTTCATGATTTAGAGGAACTAGTTTATTCAGAACAATACGACATCATCGGAATTTCAGGTCATGGAAATACGACAATAGAGATTTTTTTTGGCTGAATTTGCGATACAGGGGTATAACTTATTAAGTTTTCAGAAAGAACTACGAAGGAGCAGGAGGAGGTGTATTATTATAATATAAAGTCCTGGCCTTCATCCCTTGTAGTATCCAAACACGGAACTGAAAACAGTAATTTAATTTTTCCCGTTCAACTAAATCGTCTTTCAAAAGTAGTAATTGGCCTTGTTTATCGACCTCCAGCTCAAACAATACAATGACGAGAACTCTATGAACAAATATTGGAAATTAAGTTCTCAGAACGAAGCGTAATATTCGGTGATTTTAATATTCCCCGTTACTAGTTGGGGCGGCTCGCTTACAATACATTCTGGGCACACTCCTCTATTCAAATCTCCAAGAAAGTGCTTTTAACAAACACGTGGATCATCCAACGAGAGGGCGAAAATTTCTAATATCTTATTTTCACAACTAGCGAAAAATCTTTGTCAGTAACGTTAAACGTCGATCCGACATTTAGTAGCGTGACCACCGGGGCGATTACTTTCAGTATTAAATCAGTAAGACAAGCGTAAGTCGAAAGTAAAGAAAAAGTTTCACATCGAAAATTATCGAAAGGCCAGACTTCAGAAAACTAAAAAGAATCTTAACGAACACCGATTGGAATGTTTTATCTCAGAAAGTAGCGACATACATGTAGCATGGCATGGAATTCACCGGTAAGCTTAGCCTTAGCATACAATCCTCAATACCGATGCGAGATAGTGCGATCTTTTCAAACATTAAACCGAATGGTGGACCCGCGAAATCAAGGACCGCCTTGCAGCTAAAAAGGTGGCATATGAAAAACACATAGAAACACAAAATGAGACGACAAACCGAATCACGACAGAATTAAAGACGAAATATACGAAAAAACTCATAAACCCAGCGCAAGACACAAAATTTTGAAGTACGTATTGCCCGCCGAATGAGCAATCAAATCCCTAATAATTTCTACAGCTATGTTTAAAAGGACCAAAGTAATGACGGTCAACCATAGGACCCTGTGGAATGAAAATGGCGAACACACAGAAAATGAAGTTCTATGGCGGATGACTCTAAATAAATTTTTTTGCATCAGTCTTCACAGTGACAAACACGCAAAATCAACCCATCCGAAAACCCAGAACAAAAGGTACTGCCTCAGCTCGATTAACCTTTCAGGATGTGACATTTTGCTTCGCGAATAAATAACATGAAGATAAACAAGCTCTTGGTCCTGATAAAATTTCCGCCCGCATATTAAAAGAAGCAAACGAACGAATAGTAAAACCTTTTCTTTCCATCTTATTTATAAGTCTTTAACTCAACCGGAATATTGTACCGTGCCGGAAAAATGGAAATAGCAATGTCACAACCCATATTTAAAAAAGGAAGCAAGTCGCAGCCCGAAACCTATCGCCCCAATCAGTTTAACATCAGTTGCTGGAACATTAATGGCATCCATCATAAGGAGACAAATCGTTAAGTTCGTAGAAGAAAATGACCTATCAAGACTTCGCAGCATGGATTCAGAAATAACGCTCATGCCTCCAAAACTTACTTGATTTTTTACAATAGTTTAGTCAAATGTAGACAACACATGGCAGTAGACGTATTTCTCGATTTTTCAAAAAGCGGTTCGACAAAGTTCCTCATAAGCGTCTCATTAGCAAAGTAAAATCTCCTGGTATAACAGGCCCATCTTTCAATTGGATAGAAAATGGCTGTCAAATCGTAAACAAGGGTAGGTAATAAATAAATTCTTCTGACTGGACAGTGTAAATAGTGGTGTTCCTCAAGGATCGTCTTTCTCGGACCTACCTGTTTCTTATATACATAATGACATTGACGAGGGAATCACATCATGGGTATCGAAATTGCTGATGACAACGAAAATCCACAAACATACCTCTACGAAATTCAGCGCCAACTACATACAAAACGACTTAAACACGCTAAACGGGAATGGTCAAAACCTGGCAAACGAATTTCAACCTTGACAAATGCCATGTACTCTGACATATCGGTAAATAACACCCTCATAAAGTTCGTGATGAAACGATTTCAACTAACAAGTGTTGATAAAGAAAAAGATTTAGGCGTTATAATCTTCGAAAGATCTCAAACCGAATTAACCAAATTATAGAGGTAGTAAACTGCAAATAAATTGGTTGGGCTTTATTGGACGAACTTTCATGTTTTCAAATCTGAAAAAGTTAATACTCACTCTTTTTTAACATCGCTTGTTCGCCGCCATCTAGAAATACTGTGTGCAATTCTGTCACCTTTGATAAAAAGGACTAGACATACCCTAGAAAAATACAGCGCAGAGTAACCAAATGATACCTAGAGTGCGAAATACATCGTAACGAAAATCGGCTCAAAGAACTTTAACTTATTCCCACTGAACAAAAACGAAGGATAAGAGGTGACCTCATCGAATTATTTAAAATCTTCAACGGATTTACGAACGTAGTCCCCAGAAAATCTTTTCACGCTAGACGCGGTCAAAGCGCAACTAGAACAAACAGGATTTAAAATAAGCAGGAAACGTTTGTAACGAACGAAAGCAAAGTACTTCTTCACAAACCGTTTTGTAAACGTATGGAATGGGCTGCCGTCCAGACGTAGTACTCAATACAATAGATCATTTAAAAAGTCGCCTCGATAAATATTTCATATCCTCCCCGTTGTCACTGTTTTATATCTCGGAATAATAAATTTATCTCGCGGGCCTCTGAAACTTACTCTCATTGCGTTAAAATGGATTGCGAGTTCCGCGTCTACACAACCCCTCCCACACGTCTCAGACAGCCCCGAGTAAACGGTCACTACTCCAAAACTTTGACCCTTTGACGGGCTGTGGTTCAGTAAGGGCCCCCTGTCAGTTAGTGACCTACCATCGGGATTTATATACCAGGGGGTCACTGCTGCAGGGGGCATTGAAGTGCGCGCGTCCTACACTTGGAAATTGCACTACCGCAGTGGATTTGAAACGGAGCTGGGGCCTGATTGACGGCTGCCTTCCCCAGAAGCGCCAGTCAAGGCTCGCCGCACCACCCGTTCACTTCACACTGAGCCTACACCAACACTACATTTAGACCGTCATACACACCGGATCACCCGAGTGTAACGGTTAACCACTACTACTCTCGACCTTGACGGCTGTGGTTGTTAGGGTCCTGAACAGTTGTGACCACAGTATCGGGATTTAGGTACCAGGGGTCACTGCGCAGGGGCATGAAGTGTACGGCGTCCTACCATGGAAAGTACACAATCCTCAGTGGATTGAACGGAGCTGGGGCCCTGATTGACTGCTGCCTCCCCAGAAAGCGCCAGGCAAGAGCTGCCGCTAGTCCACCCTTGAACCCCACACTGTGTTCACACCATTCCAAAACACACATACATTACCTATCTTATCAGCACTAAACCTACCCCCACAAACTAGTAGTAGTTAGCCATAGATTTACAGCTTTCACTTTCCTCACAAATTCCATGCAGTTTTTTCTATATTGGTTCATGGTAATCACTTTCTTTTCCGGCCAGCTTCGGCTGGAGGGATGTGGTGGTGAGAGAGCCCTTCTACTTCCCTAGACTTTCTCTCTTATTCTCTAGTTGTGTAGTGTAGGTAAGCAAAAAGTCCTTGTAAGGACCTATCGGGTCCTGTTGCTGTTTGTGTTTCCTTTGTATTCCTTTGTATTCCTTCCTCCTCCTCAATAGTATCCTAGATTTAGTTTTCACTACCGACAATTATCTGATTGATTACTGCGATATAGGTGACCATTTGGCAAACAGTCATCACAGGTTAAATCAGATGTCGGGCATACATTGCAATGTAGACATCCAAGAAAATCGGTTTTATTTTCCCCATTAATAATAAAGCGGATTTCACGAAGATCGCAGGGTACTAAACGAAGTTTGATTGGATTGACCTACTACAACGGTAATAACGCCGAAAACATGTGTAATATATTCACGCATAAACTCCAATCGGTGTTAAAAACATGTTCCCATGGTAAGAAAACGTCGGATAACATAAACAGACCAGTTGGATGACTAATGAGATTCCAACAAATCATGCAGCAAAGCGCCGAGCGTATAAGTTTACAAGCGATCAAATGCGGACTGCGTTCTAGAGAAATACAATGACGTAAAACGACGTTTGCAGGGGATTAGTTAAGACTAAAAGCGGCGAGTATGAAGAAAAAATTGCAAGGAATCCAATCAAACCCGAAAGGTTCTTCAATACGTTTCGGTAAGAAAAACGTCAAAACAAGTATTGGACCCTGAAAGATAATAATAATTATCTTGGTAATGATAATAAGAGTATGCGTTTTCGTACTCAATGCTTACTTTAATGCGGTATTTATTAAAGAAGCTCCCATTACCAGAACCAGTAAACATGTAATGCGGGACTCGAAATGTGTTTTGGGGGGGGGGATAGATTGTAATAGGAGAGATAACAGCACGAAGTATCAAAAGTATTTGCAGAAACTTGACCCAGCAAAATCCGTGGGTGTGGACGAAATTTCGCTCGCGATTACTTCGCGAATGTCCCAGTAAAACTTTCGCTTCCACTAAAGATTATCCTCACATAAAAATCGCTAATGGACAAAAATGTTCCTAAGTATGTGGACAATTAGCTAATATTACACCATATTCAGAAAGGGAGTAAGAGCCTCGCAAGAATTATTCGCCCAATTAGTCCTAACGTCCTGTGATGTTCACACTGTTTGAGAAAATATTGCGGGAATAAAATAGTGTCTTTTTCTCGTTGAAAATAACTCAATATAAACTCGCAGCATGATTTCGAAATAATAGATCCTGCTTAACAAACCGACTGGAGTTTTTTATATGTCATTTATTCAAACTGGACGCTAAAATTCCCTCGGATGTAATTACCTTGATTTTCAGAAGGCCCTTCGATACAGTTTCCCCATAAAGCGACTTTTGAACCACGCTAAGGGCACATGGACTTAGGAGAGCAATTATGTCTGGATTGGCGATTGGCTTTCAAATCGTACAACAACGGGTAGTAATAGATGGCAAATATCTGGATTGGTTGATGTTACTAGTGGGGTGCCTCATGGGCTCGGTCTTGGGTCCCCACGTCTTTTTTTTGATATATATCAACGATCTGGACTGCGGACTTGTATCTAAAATATCGAAATTTGCAGATGAACACCAAATTAGGCGGTAAACATATACTAGAGAAAAACTGCGGAACTCATACAAAAGTGATCTCGACAAACTATCAGACTGGAGTGATAAATGGCTTAAAATTCCATTCCGAATAAATGTGAAAGTATGCCTAGCAACGATAACCTCAAATATACTAATCAAACAAAAATAATCGTTAACTGAAGTACAGCAGGAAAAAGGATTTAGGTGTCATCAGCAATTAATGATCTTAAACCAGTCCGCATTGCCTTTGCTCAGTAAAAAGGCGAATATGATGTTGGGCCTTTATTAAACGCACTTTGAACACAAACTTCGAACGTAATGACACAATTTATCCACGTCCTTGTTAGGCCGCACTTGGAATAATGCCGTTCAAATTCTGGTCGCCTGTTTCGTAAAAGACCAATCAAAATTTGAATCAGTGCAAAGAAGAGCAACCAAACAAATTCCATCTCTGCGAAATTCATCTTATGAAGGAGAGACTGCGGGAAACTTAATTATGTTTTTCCTTAAAGGTCGTAGAATCCCGTGGCGACTTGATAGAAACCTTTAAGATCCTAAAAGGATTTGAATTTCATTAATCAAGAGAACCTACTCGAGCTTTCAACTCAAGTGACAACAAGAAATAATGGTTTTAAAAACTAACGGGTCAACGTTCGCATCCTGATCTCCGTAAATTATTTCATGTGAAGAGTCGTTGATCGAATGGAACAGGTTACCGCAAGTGGTTTGTCGAAGCCACAACAATAACTATCCATTTAAAAACAGGTTGACGCGCACCTGTAAAGTAATGGGTATTAGATAGTGCACCTGCGAATTCATATTTAGGTCCCCCGGATCGATTAGTTGTAGTGTAGTGTAGTTGTAGTTAGTATAGTTTTCATACCTATTTTTTCGCACTACGAACTTCCATGTTTTCCTATCTTCTTTTAAAGGACATGGTATAATTTTCCACTGTTTTCTTACAAGTAGTTGATGGTATAGTATGTTTCGCAGATACCCTCGTCATGGACCAATAGGTCTCCTGGTGTCTGTTATTCCTATGTAATCCTCCTATTCTTTTCCTTCCAGTTTCTTTCTACTTGTTTTTTTTCTCGTTTTTTTCTATTTTAGTTTCCTTCTTCTATTCTTCCCCTCGTTCTTTTCTTCCCTATCTGGCGTGTTGCCCTGTACTGGAGCCAAAGAGGAGAAGAAGAAGGAGGAGGAGGAGGAGGAGGAGGAGGAGGAGGAGGAGGAGGAGGAGGAGGAGGAGGGAGGAGGAGGAGGGAGGATAGGAGGAATGATGAGGAGGGGTGCGGGGCCTCCTCAATATTCATGAGTCTAACCCTTGCGTCTCAGTCTCTCCATCATCACCTCATCCCAAGGCGAAGAGGAGAAAGGAAACATCGGCCTCCGAGTGTCTCATATTTCAAGGTTATGTTTCCTTGTCTCTTGTTCTCGCTGACGCCGAGGAAACGACCGATGTGTTGACGAATGTGTGTGTGTATATATATGTGTGTGTATTCATCTAGTTGTATTTTACAGGGCCAGAGCAACGCTCGTATGGCCCCGTCTCCATATCAACATTTATTTTTTCTCATTCATCTTTAGTATTGGCCGAAGCCACCACCCCGGGAGGGGGGTCACAAACCCCCGGCTAACACCCGGTACCCATTCACTGCTGGGTGGACAGGGGCTCGGGTTTTAAGAAGACCGCCCGTCTTCTTTGCTCCCCCCCGGGGATCAACCCGGTTTTCTCGGTTGGGCGGCGTGCAACCCTTACATATGGAGTTCCCTTGGTGTGTGTTTGTGGGGTTTTTGTGTTGTGGTGTGTGTGTGTGTGTGTGTGTGTGTGTGTTCCTTTTTCTGTTACTTTTCTTTCTTCTTCTTCTTCTTTTTCTTCTTTTTCTTTTTTCTTCTTTTTTCTTCTTTTTCTTCTTTTTTTTCTTCTTCTCTTCTTCTTCTTTTTTTTCTTCCTCCTCCCCTCCTCCTCCTCCCCTCCTCCTCCCTCCTCCTCCTCCTCCTCCTCCTCCTCCTCCTCCCCCTCCTCCTCTCCTCCTCCTCCTCCTTCCTTCCTCCTGTCTCAAATGGGGCGTCATTTTGTAGTGTGTTAACGAAGGATTGTTTGGCGTTTTTTATAAAAAGACGTTGAGGTGGGGATTTTGTAAGGTTTGTTTTTGTTTTTTTTTGTTGTTTTTGTGATATTATTTTTCATTATTACTATAAAAATGTTCTTTTTATTTTTTTCGTTATTCAATGATTTTGTTTATATTAATTTTTATTTTTGATATTTTATTATTTGTTTTTCCATTAAATGCACCATTTTCTTCTTTTCCCTCCCCTTTAAAGATCATTATGGATTCGTTCTTTAAAATCAGAAAACCCATTCGAGTTTTCCCTCCTCAAGGACAACAAGAAAAACTTTTTAAAACTTAAGGGGTCAATTTTTCATCACAGATCTCCGAAAAAAATTATTCAAGTTGAGTTGTTGTCGATGGAAAAAATTTACCAGCAAATTTTGTCGAAGCCAGAAAAAATAACTTCATTTAAAAACGACTTGAGCGCACTGAAAAGTAAATGGGTTTATATTTTCCCCGCGAATTTTTATTAATCTCCCCCCCATCGATTGTGTTTTGGTAGTTGTAGTTAGCAAAGAAATTATCCTATCATTCTTCATCGAAAATTCCATGTTCCCATCTCATTAGGGGAAAGGTATCCTTTTCCAAAGTCCCCCTTACAGTAGTTATAGTTAGTAGTTGTAACGGTCAGCAGATACCCCAGTTATGGCCCAATGGGTCTCCGGGGTTTTTTATTTTATGTATTCCTCCTTTCTTTTTCTTCTTTTCCCTTTTCCTCATCTTCTTCTTTTTTTTTTCTTTTTCTTCTCTTTTTCTTTTTTCTCTCTTCCTTCTTCTTCTCCCATACAACTACACACATACTATACACTACACACACACACACTACACTAACAACAATAAGCCACAACCCCCACCACAACACCCAAAACCACCAGACCACAACCCCCACTACTTTTCCAAAAAAATCCCATACCAATATTACTATATACTTTTCATTACCACTACATTTTGCTGCTGTTTGTATTCCCTTTCTCTTAAACCTGTGAAGAACAGCATTTCCGCGGCACGCACACAAAGGGGGTTTCAAGCAACACTAGGCCCGGGGGTTTTCGACCCAAGCCCCCAAAAGTTTTTGCAGATACACTTACAACGATTTAAAATTTAGAAATATTTTTAAAATTCCATTACTTGCCTTTTTTCCCCCCCCTTTTATTTCCCTTTTCCCCTTTTCCTTTTAAAATTTCCCTTCCCCTTTTTTCCTTTTTAAATATTTCGTGAAAAATTTTTATTTTCCTTTGAAATTTTTTCCCCTTTCTTTCCTCCCCCCTTTTCCTTTTTTTACAAACTATTACTACTATTTCCTACTATTTACACATTTTATTTTTTTACTACTACTATTTTATTTACTATTTTATTTACTACCTACTTTTTTTTTTTAAAAAATACCTCCCCCCCGCCCCCTTTATTTGGGGGGGGGGTAGCCATAGACCCCCCACCTCGGCAAATTGACTTGTCACCCAAACCCTTACCCCTAACCCCTAAAAAATCAAACTTTTCCTAACAAACTACCCCAAAATTTATAAACCTACTCAAATTCCCTAACCTGCCCCCCCTTTTATCCCCCTCTCAAACCAAATGGGGCCCCCTGGGAAATCAAAGGTCCCCAAAAATTTCCGTTTTAAAGGGGGAGGGGATTTTCGTACCCCTGAGAAAACAGGAGGGCAAAACCGGAGAAAGGGAAAGGGAGGCGACACCTCTCCGGGCGGCGACAAACCCTTTGGGTTGGTGCTTTTTTAAACTGACATCAAGTCGCTACCCTTGAGTAAAGCCCCTACCCTTTGGGGGGCCATCCCGCCAGAATGTGGTGAAACCAGGGGGGGTGAAGGTCCCCAGGGTCAATTTTGCAGGACCCTATCGCCATGGCCCTAAATTTTCCCTCCAGCTCGTTCCTGTGGGGGGCAGCCTCGAGGAAGCTCACGATGGGAGGGGGGCCATCGGGTCGAAGTTTTCCGGATGCCCAAAAAAGGCCCCGCTGCCCCCCTGGTCCAAACCCCCCGGGGCCAAAAGTGTCCCCGCGGCCTCAGGGGCGGTTTGGCGGGTCCTGTCCGCAGGATTTTCCCAAATATAGGCAGAAGGGTTGGCTGGGTTTGGGGGACGTCTGGGAAACGCCTCCCTGAGCTTTTCTGGCTGTCAGGTCCCTCACCCCCGTCGGGCCTGATACACCCGAATCCCCCTTTTTTGGGAAACCGTTCAGGGTTTTGGTCAAACGTTGTTGGGGTTTAAAAAAAAAAAAAACAAACGGGTTTGGTTGGGGAGTCCTTCCACGGGCCACCCCTTACCCTAAACCCAAACCGGCATCGAAAAATTTTTGTTTGTTGGGTTGAAGCCCCTTTGCTCTGATTGGTAGTTTTTTTAACCTTGGGGACGTTTCCGTCTCCTGTGCGATGGGGAAATTTTTCCCAGGGGTTGTCTGGAGGCAGGATGGTCGAAAGGTTTTTCCCAAAGGCTGGTCTTCTCCCCTTTTTCTCCCCTGTCTCGTGAAATCTTTTTCTTTTTGCTCAGCGATCCCCCTTTTTGGTCGTTTTAAACCTTGGTCGTCCTGGGCGATGATCTTTTCCGGGGAGGGACGGGAAAGGGTTTGGATGGAGTTGAGGTTCTCCAAACCTAAAGCCACCTTCTCGGGAAAGGGGGTGTTTCCCCTCCCCCCTAGTCTTGGGGGAAGGGGGTTTTCGAAGCAAGGGCCCTGGGCGTCCTTTTCCTCAGGACGGGAGATTTTCGAAACCGCTGGAAATGAAGGTGTTCTTTATAGATTCCTCCAGCGGTCTGAGGAAGGGCTGATGCCCCGGGGGTTTGGTGCCCCTAACAAATTCCACCGATGTTTGCGGGGCCCTTGCGTGTATGCCGCGTAAGGCTGCGTGAGGCTGGGTCTTGGCCTTTGGGCTGACAGGAAAAATCGACCTCGGGGCACCCCACTCAGACTTTTTCCCTCTCCCGAGGGTACTCCTTTTTATACTCCCTGTTCCAATAACAGCCCCCAAAAGTGCCGCTGTCCTTTCCCCTTCGTTACCCACAACCCCTCCCACTGAAAATTTTTTTAACAGCCCCCGTCATAGTGCTCTGGCTTGACGTTTGGGGGAAGGTTTTAGCGGCGTTGGTGTGTATCCTATTTGGGGGCCCTTTGGGCCCTTTTATTAACCCCCACCAGGGGCTTGGGTTCCTTTTAATTTTTCCCCCCCCTTTAAGGGTCGTCAGAAATTTTCCCAAAACCTGTTTTCCCCCTTGGTTTTTTTCAAAACGAAATCACGTTTTTAAAGGGGCTGACATGCCAAGGGCGTACATCCCCGGGCCCCCTGGGCCCCCTTTTGAGTTTTTTTCCTTTCCCCTTTGGACTCTAACCCCCTAGCCTTATTGCAAACCCACTCCTTTTTTACATAAAAATTAGAGGGTTCCCAAATAAGTTTTTATCGGCGTATTAGCCGGGGGAAGGGAAAACACTTGTTTTTTTTATATTTAAAGCATTGTTTTTCTGTTGATGGATTTAAACCTTTCCCTTGCGTCCACAAACAGCCCCGTTTTCCCCGTCTTTTTGGGGCAAAGACCCTCCCTCATGGCGTGGATGGCTGCTTCCCCTTCCCCTCCCTGTTTCCCTGCGCTTTACCTGGGGTTTCCCCCCCGCCGCCTTCCTCACTCCCCCTTTGGACAAAAGCCTTTGATTCATTTCCCCACGACGCGTCTTTAATACTTCCCCCAATGCCAAGGGGTTCTGCTCCTGGCTTTTTGTCCAGGGGAATGAGGCGGCAGGCTGTAAGGGGGCGAGATGGTGACAAGTGGTGGTGGCAATTTTTTTGGCTAGTGCTGCGAGAGCCTGCAGAGGGTAAATTTAGCCCCCCAACGGGCCCACAAATGGTGCTCCCTCAGCAGCGACGCCACCCTCTCGCGTCCAGCCTGAGGGACCAGCACTGCCATGTGCCTGGAGGGATTTCTTCCAAAAACCTTTTTCCCCCGGGTTTCATCTCGTAAATGAACTGTTTGGGGGTTAAGGTGAAATCCCTTTGCAGCTGAGTCCGGGTTTAAAGTCGCTGGGAGGGGGATGTTTTTCCTCCGCTTCGGTTTGGTTTTCCCTTTTAGGGAAACCCAAAAACCGCCGGACCTTTCTCTTTGGAGAGCCCGCAGGCCGTATGACACTTTTCCTTTGCCCCTCATCCTTTGGGCAAAAGCTACGGGCTTTATCCCTCTCTGTAGGGTTGATGGGGGGTCTCGCAGTTTTTCTGTTTGGCCCGGGCCCTCCTCCGGGAGCTCGTCCTCGTTTTTTTTTAAAGGGCCACATTTTCCCCTCTTCTTGAGACGGGGCCCCTTTACGTTTCCGATTGTCTTGCTCTTCTTGTGTGTTTTTTGAAAGAAAAAGTTTTGGGCCAAAGAAAGAGCATTTTTGGGGGCAAACGGTGATAGACTGCCCGGGGTTTGGTAGTAGTTGAGGAGGGAAAGCCTTTTCCTTGGGTTTTTTGGTGGGGGCCATGCATTTTGGGGGTTCAAAAAAAGGTTTGCTTGTAGAACCTCCGCTAGCTCGCGGGTGTCGCCCCCCCAAAATTTTTGTTTTAAACCCTCTGTCAACCCTTTCCATATGGCTTTCACTCCCCGGGTTTTAAATTTTTTTTGCCCCTCCAGGGTTGGGTGGTGGCGGTGGCAAGGGGCCCGGGGGCGGTGGGTGGTGGGGGGCCCGGAGGTGGGGGTGGGGGCCCTGCGGAGGGGGGAGGCGGCGGCGCAACTGCTTTGGGGTGGGGCAGGGGCAGCGGCCGCCCACCGCTCCCTTCCTCGGGTCCCCCCTCGCTGGCGGGCTCCCTCCTCACCCTCGCGGGGGATCCTGGCCTTCTTTTGGGCCTCACTTCCTCCCCTCCCCCCCCGGGGGAAACGTCCCCGGGGGGCTTCCTTCCCACCGGGGGGGTCCCCTTTTTCCTACAGGATTTTCCTTTTTTCTGCTTTTTCTCGCACACAAAAAACACTTGGGGCCTTTTATTACCTGTTTGGGGGATTTTTAAACCATTTTTCGTCCGGGGGGAATTTAACATTGGCTAATAGCTTACAGCAATGTCACAAATACCCGGGGCCCAAACGGGCCCAACAACAATGGTACAAAAATTTTTTTGTAGCAATTTTTCAGTATTAGGGTAATAGTAGTTTTTGGGAAATCAAAATTTTAATGACTTTTAAAAACATTATAGTATGTCTGATTTGCAAACAGCGCTAACAACACTGATATATAAATACAACGTGTAATGGTTCCCGTGATTTTTTTAAATTTTTACAACTATTAAACAGCAAAGGGGCCCCCAAAAATCCGCCCGACAGGCAACAAAACCCTGGTTTCAGAATGTTTGTAGCAATTATTAAACAGTATTAGGGGGAATAGTACTATTGGAAACAAACAACAACCAAACACAGCAATAATGAGAACAATTGTTTCCCCCAAAGATAAGCAAAATTAATGAAAGTTTGGGGGTAGTAAAAAGTAGGGGTTTTAAAAGGGAAAAGTTATATTGAACTCAATTTTTTTAATTGATTTTTAACTAGACATGCCCCTTTCGGTCATTTTAAAAAAAAAATTATTTTTATTATTCTTACTTTTAATAGGTATCACGTGGTGTGGATGGCTCGGTTTTGATATTAACCCTCTTTTAAATATTTATTTACTGCTCCCCTCTTTTAACCATCTCAACCTTTATTTTAAAAGAGTGTTCCTAAAAGTTTTCGTGAGACCCAAACATTCGTCTCACAAATGTTTTACATCCCATAAAGCTTTCCCTACTTTCAAGGGGGCTTTAGGGAGGGCGAGAAGGGGAGAAAAGAGAGAGAGAGAAGAGAGAGAGAGAGAGAGAAAAGAGAGGGGAGAGAGAGAGAGAGAGGAGATGGAAGAGGGGGATATATTAAAATATATTTATATATATAATATATATTTTAAAAGAAGAAAGAGAGAGATGAGAGATTAGAGAAGAGAGAGAGAGGAAGGAGGAGAGAGATACAATGGGAGAGAAGGGGAGAGAGAGAGAGAGAGAGAGAAGAGAGAGAGGAGAGAGAGAGAGAGAGAGAAGAGGAGAGAGAGGGAGAGGAGGGGGATAGATGAGAAGATCTCTATATATTTGAAAGGTGCGAAAAGAGAGAGAGAGGGGAGAGAGAGAAAAGAGAGAGAGAGGGGGGAAGGGAGAGAGACGAGAGAGCGAGGGAGAGAAGAGCCAAAAGGGCGGGTAGGCGAAGGAAAAGAGAGAGAAGAAAAGAGAGGGGAAAAGGAAGAAGAGAGAGAGAGAAGAGAGAGAAGGAGAGAGAGAGAGAGAGAGAGAGGGGGGGGATAGATAAAGAAGATTTGACTGTATATATTTTATATATTAAAATATATATATATATAATATATTATATATTAATATATATATTAAAATAAAATTATTTTATTATCTTTTAAAATATTCTTTTAAGAGAGAAAAGAGAGAGAGAGAGAAGAAGAGAGGAGGGAGGAGAGATACCCAAAGGGAGAGAGAGAGAGAGAAAAGAGAGAGAGAGGGAGAGAGAGAAGGAGGAAGAGAGAGAGAAGAGAGAGAGAGAGAGAGGAGAAGGAAAAATTTAAAGACCTGAAAACGCTGACCCCTGTAATTTTATAAACCCCCCGCCCCCGACTGATATGCCCTTTTCCCCCCGCTCTCGCTGTCTGCACTCAAATAAGACATTAGATGCAACTTTTTCCCCTGGAATCAATGCTTGTATTAAAAACAGAACACCCTATCATTGTGTTCTCCTCAAAATTCCCCATTCACTGTGTCTAAATTTTATACGTCCACACTGATTTTCTACTACTACTATACTACTACTACTACTACTACTTTTACAAATACTACTAGCTACCCATTCTACTACTACTACTTTCTACTACTACTATTACTACTACTATACTACTACTAAATTCCCACTACTACACTACTACATTACTACTACTACATTACTACTACTACTACTACTACACTTTACTACTACTATTACTAACTAAATACTAACTACTACTACTACTACTACTACTACCTACTACAAAATATTACGCTAAATAAATACTACTACTACTACTACCTTTCTACTACCACTACTACTAAATTTCTTTCTACTAACTACTACTACTACTTAAAAAACACCACCATGTAAACCATGTTTCGTTTTTTAGATGATGTTAAAATGAAATTTTAAAGTCTGCTAAGGAGCTCATGCTTCCCAGCAATGGCCCATAAAATGTGTATTTACGTATGTATTCAAGTTATCTTGTTTTTTTGGCAATTAAACCTATAAACTAAAAAAAAAAACCTTTTAAACCCGGGTTTCCCTTAAATTTCCGCTCCTTTTCCTTTTTAAAAATTCCCCGTATTCCTTGTAATTTTTCCTTTTAGATTTCCCCTTTTCCCTTTGGAAATATCCCTTTCCTTTCCCTGCCCATTGCATACTATAATATCGTTTCATTTTTATTCTTTTACCTCTCGCACCCTTCCATGTCTTTCCATCTTGCGCCATGTTCCTCCACTCTTCCCTCGTTACTCTCTCTTTGTGCAGCTTTGCCCTCCGTCCTTCCCTCGTAACAGTCTTCCCTTGCGGGCTGTCACACCTGAGACGGACTGTTTGTTTGCGTGCCTCCTTTGTCTTGCCCTATAACATGTGCCATCAGTGTGCTACTATAACCCCAGGGGCGACGGAATTCATTTCTAACCCTCGGGCGTTTTAAAAGGGGTTTAAATTGGATAGACGGGGTAAAATTAAAGCTTTTTCCCGTATTCTCGGCGTTTTATAAATTGAAAAAAAATTTTTTCACTTTTGTTTAAATTTAGGGGAATTTTTGGGCCATTTTAAGTATATGTGTAAAGATGAATACGATATATGTGTATTCCAGTGCAATGCAAAATGTATATATTTTTATTTATTTAAAGTGGCAATGTACTTAATGGAATGTGTTATACGTATCACAGGTATTAACAACAAGTAATACATTTTGATATCGTATGAGGGACTGAGGGTGTGTTGTACCTGACGTTATAATAAGAGGCTATAATAGGCCTATATAAAAATTACATAAGAGTTATATAAGAAGAGATTACAGAAGAAGAGTTATCATTATAGAAGAGTTTCATGACGGCTGCCTTGCCTCAATATACGACTATACAAGTAATGTAAAAGGCTAATCGCATTGTGTGGTTCTTCCTTCTCCCTTCTCGATTGATTGATTGATTTAATGCCCAAAAAGGGGAAAATGTGCCAGACATCAGAGGTCATATGGCACTATGACAAAGCATAAAAAGGGGAGGGGTTATAGAAAAATTGTGAAACGGTGAGGGAAGGGGGAAGGAACGGAATGTTTGGAGAGGTGGTGGTGTATTCCTTACGTCACCAGGACAGGTATCATACCAGTAACCCTTCCACGAACCAGGCTTGGGAATGGGAGACGAGGAGAGAAGGGAGGAGAAGAAAGGGAGAGAGAAAGGGGGAAAGAAAGGGACAAGGCATTGATTTCCACTTCTTCGCCTTATGTCAGTTTTGCACCATCAGTAGAGTGAACAAGAATGGCGCATTGACAGTTAGATTGCAATGCTGCACTGTCGCCCTTTCCTCCATCTTGCCTCCATCATGTTCGTGTTTGGTGTTCAGTGCGAGGAAGGAAGGTGTGTGTGTGTGTGTGTGTGTGTGTGTGTGGGTGTGTGTGTGTGTGTGTGTGTGTGTGTGTGTGTGTGTGGTGTGTGTGTGGTGTGTGTGTGTGTGTGTGTGTGTGGGGTGTGTGTGGGGTGTTGGTGTGTGTTGGGGTGTGTGTTGTGTTGTTTTTTTTTTTTTTTTTTGTTTTTTTTTTTTAAAAAAAAAAAAAAAAAAAAAAAAAAAAAAAAAAAAAAAACCCCCTTCCTTTTTTTTTTTTTTTTCCAATTTGGGGCTTTCCCCTCTCCCTTTTGTTCTTTCTCTCTCTCTCTCTCTCTCTCTTCTCTCTCTCTCTCTCTCTCTCTCTCTCCTCCCTCTCTTTCTTCTCCTCTCTTCCTCTTCTCCCCTCCCTGTTCATCTCTCTCCTCCCCTCTCTTCTCTCCCCCTCTCTCTCCCCTTTTGCCCTCTTATTTTCACAGCCCTACCAGTATATCCATATAACATACCTACATTCCCAAAAGCCAGTATAAGGAAGCTGTTTAGGTCAAATTACACATAAAAATTTAAATATCATAAACCAAAATACTAAAAAAAGGATGTAGAGAAGGGGGTTGGTATCATGGCATTCCCGGGGAGTGGGGTTTGGGTGTGTGTGGTGGTGTGTGTTGTGGTGTGTGGGGTGGTGTGTGTGGGTGTGTGTGTGTGTTTGTGTCTGTGTTGTGTGTGGTGTGTGTTGTTTTTGTGTGGTTTGTTTTGTGTTTTTCTTGTGTGTGTTTTTGGGTGCGTGTGTGTTTGTTTTGTGTGTGTCTTGTGTGTGTGTGGGTGTGTTTTTTTTTGCGTAACCATTAAACCATCGTCTTTTTTGGAAAGGGGAAAAATTACTCTCCTGCTTTGGGCATAAGAAATCGGAAAATGTTCAGTTTAAAAATAATAATAATGTTTTGGGAACAAATTAAAATTTTTTTGCTTAGACACGTGCATTTTTAAATAAGAACAAATATCATGGGCCCCTATATAGGAGAAAATTTGCAAAGCATTTTTTTATGAATATTATTTAAACACGTGTAGTTAAATATAAACAAAGGATAAATATATAGGTGAACCTTTACAAAGCTTATTATTTATCCAAACTATATCATAAAAACATTTCACGAACCTCATTTTGCGGGAAGAGATACATTTTTTTTCGATCTATTTTTAATCAGCGTCCCAATGAGTGCTTTGCGGTTATCCCTGGAATGCATCGTTTTATAAATCCCTCGCAATTCAGCACGAAAACAATGTCATATTATTTGTATTTATTAACAGTAGAGGAAACACAGTGGCCGCAGACACCCAAATAATGTGGATTCTAGACCATTTTTTATTTAATGCTTTTTAGATAGTATGCTTATCGTATAGTTTAGATAGTATGCTTAGTATGCTGATATATGCTTATTCAGATAGTACACTGAAGTAAATAGTCATTGTTGTGTAATTAAGAAAGATGTTATGTTTAGTGTTTCTTGTATTTCTTCAATGTACTAAAATGAACAATCAGTCATTGATGTAAAGTCTATTGGGGAGGGGGTAGCGGAGTGGTTAGCGTCTCCAACTGGCGTTATCGGTGACCCGAGTTCGATCCCCGAAGAAATCCAAAACCTTTCTGCACCGCCGAGTGGCCTAAGAACACCCACATGCCCCGCTCTTAAATCTCCTTCGATTGCGAGTGCATCGGAGGACACAGGGGGGCGGTATGAGCCTCTAATCACAGGCGTCACTATAAGAATCCCGCCTGCGCCACCACGGGCGAGGACCAACCATCAGAACCCTCAAAGTGAACCTCCAGAGCCAACCATCCGAGCCCTGGGTCACCACTGCCTACAGGCGCTATGGGCACAAATGTAAAAAAACAAAAAAAACAAAAAAATGTAATTTGAAAAGAACATATTGGTATTTACCGTCATAGTAATAGTAAAAATCCTTGTTTAACCCCTTGAGACCCAGAACGTAATTTCCATTGTAATTTGGCTACTATTAGACGATTTTAATTGATATAAGCAATATTAAATACATATGACCTATTTAGTATCCATGTCGACTAACTAATTTGGTATGTTCAGTTACTTTTCGTAATTGTATAGCTAACTTCAGACGATTTTTTATAGCCAAGGAAATCTCTGGGCGTGAAAGGGTTTATTATTATCAAATCCACCGAAATTTTTTGTGATGTTTACCGGACAGACCGTCTTACATTAAATTTTAAATCACTCTTTAACTCACTTTCAAATCAATGTTTTTTATATCACAGTCATCTTACATTTCCATCACAGTTCCATTCCACTTGCTACATCAACGCATTACAATTCACGGCTTTCTTTTGTCATTACTCTATGAAAAAGAATATGCTGAATGCACTAACCTAACCTAACCACTTGTCACGTTCATATATAATTATATTTTTGGCGATTGATTGATTTAAAGCCAATAAAGGGGGAAATGTGTCAGACATGTCCTCCTTTTTTTGAGGCATTAAATCAATCAATCGCCAACAAAATAATAATAATAAGCTTGAATTAAATTGAATTGATGCTAAAAAGGGGAAAATGAGCCAGACATCAGAGGTCATATGGCACAAATATAATAAGCGTGAGAAGATTTACATTATCTGACGCGCCAGTGCTTTTTTCAGCTTACTTCCAACACTCACTTTAAAGAACTTCTGATTTTTGTTAACATTGAAGCTCCTAATTAAACCAGATTTGTGTTGCGCCATGTCATTACGTAATCAGAGAATACGTTTTTTTTTCTTCTTTACAATAAGTCACCTATGATTGGGAAAATGTATCCAATTTATTAAGTGTTTTTTATGATGAAAGCTGAAACATTGGATGAGAGAGAGAGAGAGAGAGAGAGAGAGAGAGAGAGAGAGAGAGAGAGAGAGAGAGAGAGAGAGAGAGAGAGAGAGAGAGAGAGAGAGAGAGAGAGAGAGAGAGAGAGAGAGAGAGAGAGAGAGATTTAGTCGGTCAGTCAGTCAGTCAGTCAGTCAGTTAGTCAGTCAGTCAGTCAGTTAGTTAGTTAATCAGTCAGTCAGTCAGTCAGTAGGTCGGTCATTCAGTCAGTCAGTCAGTCAGTCAGTCAGTCAGTCAGTCAGTCAGTCAGTCAGTCAGTCAGTCAGTCAGTCAGTCAGGCAGTCAGTCAGTCAGCCGCGCTACATAAATATCATCAGAGTATTATCAGTTGTAGTTTTGCAGCGCGTCGAAGTGACCTACTGATGGAAAGCAAAGGATTAATGTCATACTATTTCATTTGTTTTTCTCGCTGGATTGTTTCACCTTGATTTTCAGGAAAATTCTGTTAGATGTGAAAAATGTAATTAAGCGAAAGCAGTACAAATACATAAGTAAATGTACACAGTGTTCACACACACACACACACACACACACACACACACACACACACACACACACACGAGATGTCTTCACAATTTTGTTTTCTCGCAGAGAGAGAGAGAGAGAGAGAGAGAGAGAGAGAGAGAGAGAGAGAGAGAGAGAGAGAGAGAGAGAGAGAGAGAGAGAGAGAGAGAGGGGGAGAGAGAGTATCTTCATTCTGTTCCTTGGTATGTATTATATTTTCATTTAAGGTGTAAAGTAAATAAATGTAGACTCTTTTCTTGATATTTCTTAATGCAATCGACAGTTTAAGTCGACTAAGGAATGTGGCGTAATACAAGTTGACATGTAAGAAAACAATTATCATTATGGAAATCATATATAAAACAGTAATAAATGTAATGGAATTATAAAGAAATAGTCAGCATGAACGCCTATGAATACGCCTCCATTAACAGCTTCAAAAGAAGAATAGAGTAATAATGAAATACAGATAATTGTTTGCAAACCTTGCTGGCATTGATCTTATGCACAGACGAAACAAAAACAGGAAACAACTGGTTGTAACAACTGGGCATAAATGCAAACATCCATAAATCCAGTTATACGAAACTAACAGGAATTTAATCAAGTCTCTCGTTGTTTTTAAATGGAGATAAATGTGATCCCTAAACCCTCCTTTGCCTGCCACTGTTTGCCGCGTCATCCCCGCGTTGCCCTCGAGGGTTCCATGCGACGTCACCTTCGTCACAGTGTTCTTTACAAACACTTTCTCTCTGGATTCATCATTCACGATAATTTCTATGTGGCTCACGTTCTCACTCCATGACCTTGTCGACACACAACTTGAGCAAGGCTCGCCCCGCGCCGCGTAGCACGCTGGCCACCTTGCTCATCCCGCCCTCACGCTCGCGCGGGACTTCACGCTAACGCAACTCTTCGCGGCAAGTTGTTTGTTGAGAGGTCGAGGCGTTATCTCGGGAAAGGCAAAATCGTCTGGAAAAGACACGTTTATAGTACTCGAGTACGTGTTCCTGGTGCCACACACGAAAATGCCGTGCAGGCGCGGCACGATCACGCCCCGCATCGCCGAGTGGCTGGCGACGGCCCAGTCCTCGGTGATGGGGGCCAGCCAGAGGCGGCCATACGGCACCACAGACAGGACAGGCCAGTGGCAGCCGAGGTCCTGCCCCTGAGACACTGGCAGCGTGAGGCGACGCGTGGCCTCAAGGATTAAAATATCCTGTAATTTAATCTGGTGTTCAACTTTCGGCATATTTTCTTCTAAGGTCAGGGGTCTCTTGTTCCTTAGAAGGAAGGTGTCCTTCTGAACTTGTTGGGTGACCACCGATACCCTGCCTCTATCCGCCGAGTGGCTGGCGACGCACCACTTGTTAGTAATTGGCGCCTGCCTGATGCGCCCGCTTGGCACCACAGGCAGGACAGGCCAGTGGGAGCCGCAATCGTGCTGCGGGAGTTCCGGCAACGTGAAGTTGAGCGGCTCCCCAACAATCAAAATAATCTCCTCGAATACAATCTGGAGGTTGGGTAGCGGCGCAATCTTCTCCACGGTAGGATTTTCCTCTTCCCCTGGAGCGAGGGTGTCGCAGCGAAGGTGCTGCCTGACCAGCAGCATCACACCCCTTATCGCGGCGTGGCGGACGATGGCCCAGTGTGTGGTGACTGTGGCCACGCAGAGGCGTCCACTGCGCACCACGGGCAGGACAGTTGTGTCCTGGTCAGGCTGCTGGCCGACCACCACCATCGCCTCCCGCACCACCGCGTGGCTGGTGACGGTGCAGCTGGTGGTGATCGGGGACAGGTAGACGCGTCCACGGGGCACCACACTCCTGAGGGAGGCGAGGTCCTGCTTCTCGGACACCGGCAGCGTCAGGACGAGGCAGTCTTCAACACACGATGTATTGGTCTCTTCCAATGAAGTCTCATATTCAACCTACGGTGCGTGCTTCAGAGCAGCGGTGTCCTCCGGCAGTTGCTAGCCGATCAGCTTCGTTGTTTTGGTAGATCGTCCGGCGATGCCCCGGCGGGCCTGCTGGCGTCCCCGCCTCGCCGCCTCGGCACGGGCTTGTGCCACGCGGAGCTGCTGTTGCCCCAGAATGGGGGGTCCACACACAAACCTTTCACTATACAAAGGCATAGTGGTTCTCCTTAAATACTGATGGGGGGTCAAAACAGGCTACCCTGCAATATTAAGGATGTCTCCATGCAACATGACCATAAAAGGAACAACTAGGAGTTAAAGATTGGAGTTAAGAAGAATAAAAAACAGATTGGAGTTAAGAAGAATAGAACCTTGCGCCAAATCCCGTCTCCTGATTGGCTTGTGAAGGCATCACGAAGGACGGTGATTGGCGGAGAGGCATTACAGAGGTAGGTGATGGGGGGAGGGGATGCAGTCTTCACTACTGCTGATGGCTGTGTACATGTGTAGTGTTGTTATGGTGGTGGTGGTGTCACCATCTTCAGTAATCCGTCCAAACTTTGATTACGGAGAGAGAGAGAGAGAGAGAGAGAGAGAGAGAGAGAGAGAGAGAGAGAGAGAGAGAGAGAGAGAGAGAGAGAGAGAGAGAGAGAGAGAGAGAGAGAGAGAAAGCCTAGTACTGAAAAATAATCACATTGCTTAAAGTATCTCATCGTCATTTGTAAAAAACATGACGTTAAATCAAATTTTACCTAATTCAAATAGAACCCACAAAAAGCCAAAGCAAACAAAAAAAACACCTGATGCCATATAACAAAACCTGAAAATTATACATTAATGAAATCCAACTCTCTCTCTCTCTCTCTCTCTCTCTCTCTCTCTCTCTCTCCTCTCTCTCTCTCTCTCTCTCTCTCTCTCTCTCGTCCTTCTCT
>JACEEZ010018895.1:105000-107500 GCA_016584305.1 Chionoecetes opilio | reverse complement strand
ACACACAGTGTGTTGGATGATTGCATGGGGTAAAAAAATAGGTGGGGATTATTCACAAGTGTGTGTGTGTGTGTGTGTGTGTGTGTGTGTGTGTGTGTGTGTGTGGTGTGTGTGTGTGTTGTGTGTGTGTGTGTGTGTGTGTGTGTGTGTGTGTGTGTGTGTGTGGTGTGTGTGTGTGTGTGTGTGTGTGTGTGTGTATGTGTGTGTGTGTTAAGTTGCATGCGTGTCAAGACCACGAATGCAAACACGTGAAGCACAAAATAACACTTCTTGATACCATAACACACACAGCAAAGGAAAGGTCAGCACTCAATTCCCCCTAATAGTACTGGATTCCTTTTGAGTCCAAACCATACCCTTTAGGCTGCCAAAGAACAGAGAGAGAGAAGAAAAAAATAGACTTGCATGTGTGACGTCGAAACAAGAAAAAAAAATAGCAAAAATATTATTGGGTTTCGTAAAAAAAAGTTAGAAAGTCATCATTTTTCTGTTGCCCTTTATTGCATGGCGGAGGGAGTGTGTGGTGTGTGTGTGTGTGTGTGTGTGTGTGTGGTGTGTGTGTGTGTGTGTGTGTGTGTGTGTGTGTGTGTGTGTGTGTGTGTGTGTGTGTGTGTGTAATGAGATCCCATTATTTTGTGTATGATTTCCAGATGCTACAGTACATACTCTCTCTCTCTCTCTCTCTCTCTCTCTCTCTCTCTCTCTCTCTCTCTCTCTCTCTCTCTCTCTCTCTCTCTCTCTCTCTCTCCTCTCTCTCTCTCTCTCTCTCTCTCTCTCTCTCTCTCTCTCCTCTCTCTCTCTCTCTCTCTCTTACACACCACACACACAGACAAACAAACACACACACACACACCACACACACACACACACACACACACACACACACACACACACACACACACACACACACACACACACACACACACACACACACAGTCCCCTTATGTAACAAGTAAATATATCATTATCGTTCCTGTTGATTTCCTCATGTATATTTTACGAGTTCCAGCTAGTCAGAGATCCCGAGAGAGAGAGAGAGAGAGAGAGAGAGAGAGAGAGGAGAGAGAGAGAGAGAGAGAGAGAGAGAGAGGAGAGAAGAGAGAGAGAGGAGAGGAGAGAGAGAGAGAGAGGAGAGAGAGAGAGAGAGGAGAGAGAGAGAGAGAGAGAAGAGAGAGAGAGAGAGAGAGAGATGAGAGAGAGAGAGAAAAAAGAGAGAGAGTGAAATGCACCCTTTTGTTGACTTAATTAGTACATACATATAAATGAGGACTTTTCCATCAATCTCTGTTTACACAATTAAACATAAAGTCACGTTGATTCCCCTACTCAGCGAGGCAAAGACCACCTCCGCTTTATGCCTCGCCACACTGTTGTATAATCAAGTAGCATCGATCCTTCGTGATATTCTCGGCGCCTGGATGTGTGACTTGAAGCACAGGACGCGTTAATAATTCACACCGATGTTGACAGAGATCATTTTGGGAAGTCTAACGCCACATATTTCTTTTCCCACATCATCACTTCTCTTATTACTTGAAATTGTTAAGTATGTCAATGTATATCAAGAGTCCATATATTTTCTCACATCATCACTTCTCTTATTACTTGAAATTATTAAGTAAGTCAATGTATATCAATAGTCTATTTCTTTTCCCACATCATCATTTCTCTTATTACTTGAAATTATTAAGTATGTCAATGTATATCAATAGTTCACTCTAGTCCACGAAGGACAACGAATATATCATAGCATGAGGTCCATAAAAGAGCTTCGGATTAATAGACCGTGACTTGTACGACTGTATAATTGATTATGAACATTATTATATTACACTAAGCCGAATATATCAAATATCAAATATCAAGTCTTGGCAAAGTCTTGAAGGCGCGCAAACATTAGAACGCACGTCAGGCTCGCGAGAGGCAAAAAATACTTTATTTCTTCACCTCACTGTGAAGAAACCAGTGCACCTAGAGCGTTAGTTGATATTGCGTAACGTAGACGAAGGATTAAACTGAACGATGATTTCCTTTGTTTATTGGTAGCTTCAGCAGTTTATTTACAATTATTGGTAGAAAACAGGCGATTTAAAATAAATTTGCCCGGCTGGTGTGCACGGTGAGGTAAAAAGTCACCCGCCGTGTAAGGATTAAGTCCAGGAAACCTAACCCAAAGTCGAAGAAATAGAAGTCGGTTCACCTCCGACCAAAATTTGAACGTGGCGCGCAATGACGTCACGCTGCCTCCTAACAAAGGGTCCACTGCGTGAGACAGAGGGCCATATTCAAGAAATTTTCTCGACGCGTTGCGTCGCGGCGCGGCATACAAGAATCATTTGAAAACACTCCACCAGTTGCGCTCCCTTGGTTGCATTGAGTCAGCTAATTGCACATCCCCCCTGCATTCCGCTCTGCCTTATTCCATCCTATTTCTTCCCAGACCATTACAGGTGAGTTTTCAACACAACCGAGAGTAACATGCATAACTTGTGAATGCACA
>JACEEZ010018895.1:67500-102500 GCA_016584305.1 Chionoecetes opilio | reverse complement strand
ATAGATTATTTAGCTTTCCATCGCTTATTAGGAAACTAATTGTGACTGTCAAGAACAGTCGAAAACTATTGTTAGAAATAAAAAAAAATTAAATGCTTGCTAATTGAATTCAAAATGAAAAGTGTCCAAGGATTTTCCACCATGATTGTAAGTAAGTTTTTCTCGACGTCAGAGTCTCCGTAAAGCATTGCGTGGGTCTTAACAAGGCATCAGTGTGGTGACGCAATACCAGGGTGGAGGAGTGTGGAGTGTCGCCTTCCGCTGCACGTCATGGGTTTAATATCAAACCCACTCACGTTGATCTACATGCAAACTTGATATCATTCTCTCTCTCTCCTCCTCTCTCTTCCCTCCTCCTCTCTCTCTCTCTCCTCTCTCTCTCTCTCTCTCTCTCTTCTCTCTCTCTCGCTCTCTCCTGGCTCGTCTGGCTCGCTCGCTCCCTCCTCCTCCTCTCCCTCCTCGCTCTCGCTCCTTCTGCTCTCTCTCTCCTCTCTCTCTCTCTCTCTCTTCTCTCTCTCTCTCTCTCTCTCTCTCTCTCTCTCTCTCCTCTTCTCTCTCTTCTCTCTCTCTCTCTCTCTCTCTCTCTCTCTTTTCTCTCTCTCTCTCTTCTCTCTCTCCCTCTCTCTCTCCTCTCTCTCTCTCTATATATTATATATATATCTTATATAATATATATATATATATATATATATATATATATATATATATATATAGATATATATATATATTGTGGCTGGCTAGTAGCTCTTCGCGCTCCCTCTCATTTTGGAATCCCTTAATTGGGAGTCTCACACCCGTGTTCTTCGCCTCTTATTCCACTTCGTCTCTCCCTCCAATTACAATACAATTATTTTTGCCAATCTTTGCGCCGCCGCAACACTCCCTCGCTCCGGGCCTGCAATTACACCATGACAAGTGACACCCTCGGGGCCCCGTCTCACACACGATGCTGGTATTTATTAAGCCTGAAGTCTAGCGGGACTGTTTGTAACATCACCTTTACACGGCGATACCCACTGCCGCCTGAAGACAAGGATATTTAATGAAAGCGTTGCAAGGCGTCCTGCTGCGGATCGCCTCACCGCTGCGTGCGTTGTGGCGCTGATGGCTGGCTGGCACGACGCCACGGCTGCATGAAGGACGGAGAAGGAAAAAAATATGCAAGAAAAAAGTATAAGCGTCAAAGTAAAGCCAATCTACGTAGCCTCGCAGTGCCCTTCATTGAACTAAATCAATAAATCTACTTCCCTTCCCCCTCTTTCCCCCTCTCCCCTCCTCCCCAACACACCCAATTTACTCCCCTTCCCCCTCTCCCCCTCAACACTCCAATCTACTCCCCTTCCCCCTCTATCCCCCTCTACCCCCAACACACTCCCATCCCTCACGCACTCACATCTCTTTTCCACCTTTTATCACCGCCGTATTAAGCTTCGTAAAAGTGTCTTTAAGGCTTTGCTACCTAGATATCTATAACACATTTAAAATTCATCTCTCCTAGTTCTTTATTTACTCGTACTCGGTTCTGTAAACGTATTAATCTTCACCAAATACGTAAGTTTCGTAGCTCTTATGTGTTTACCTTTTTTTATGCGTCTTGTTTGTTTTTGTCTTTGAAACATTGGTCCACTGAAGAGAGGAAAATATTAGGAAGGAAAACGTATCGGGTGTATTATGTATGTAGGAGGAAAACTATCTGAGTTGTAGAAAGAAAATACATTCTGGGTTGTTTCATAGTCGTTATTGAAGGTTTGAGGCGGGGAGGAAAAGAATAAGGGAAGAAAAGTTTTAATGAAGCTTGAAATTTACTGAATAAATAAAAATAGAATGGAGGGATGAGACCAATTTGAATACACGTCCAAATCTTGTTTTTATTTTCTCGTCATTATTTTCAATTGTATTATTATTATCATTATTATTATTATTATTATTATTATTACTGCTACTATTATTATTGTTATTATCATTAATATCACTATTGTCGTTTTCGTCATCATCATCAGTTGTAGTGAATTAGAGTACTCAGGAAAACACTAGTTGTAGTAGTGGTAGTAATACTAGTAGTGGTAGTAGTGGTAGTAGTAGTAAGTAGTATGTAGTAGGAGTAGTAGTAGTGGTAGTAATAGTAGTTTTAGTAGTTGTAGTAGTAGTAGTAGTATTAGTAGTAGTAGAAGTAAGTAATAGTAGTAGTGGTAGTAGTAGTAGTAGTAGTAGTAGTAGTAGTAGTAGTAGTAGTAATGATAGCAGTAGTAGTAAAAGTAAGTAATGGTAGTAGTAGTAGTAGTAGTAGTAGTAGTAGTAGTGGTAGTGGTAGTAGTAGTAGTAGTAGTAGTAGTAGTAGTATAGTAATAGCAGTAGTAGTAGAAGTAAGTAATGGTAGTAGTAGTAGTAGTAGTAGTAGTAGTAGTAGTAGTAGTAGTAGTGGTGGTAGTGGTAGTAGTAGTAGTAGTAGTAGTAGTAGTAATAATAGTAGTAGTAGTGTGTAGTAGTAGTAGTAGTAGTAGTGTAGTAGTAGTAGTAGTATAGTGGTAGTAGTAGTAGTAGTAGTAGTAGTAGTAGTAGTAGTAGTAGTAGTAGTAGTAGTAGTAGTAGTAGTAGTAGTAGTAGTAGTAGTAGTAGTAGTAGTGTAGTAGTAGTAGTAGTAGTATAGTAGTAATAATAGTAATAGTAGTAGTAGTAGTAGTGTAGTAGTAGTAGTAGTAGTAGTAGTATAGTAGTATAATAGCAGTAGTAGTAGATAGTATGGTAGTAGTAGTAGTAGTAGTAGTAGTAGTATAGTAATATGTAGTAGTAGTAGTAGTATGTAGTAGTAGTAGTAGTAGGTAGTAGTAGTAGTAGTAGTAGTAGTAGTAGTAGTAGTAGTAGTAGTAGTAGTAGTAGTAGTAGTAGTAGTAGTAGTAGTAGTAGTAGTAGTAGTAGTAGTGGTAGTAGTAGTAGTAGTAGTAGTAGTAGTAGTAGTAGTAGTAGTAATAATAGCAGTAGCAATAATGTTTGTAGTAGTAGTGAAATGGAAGCTCTGAAATTAATCACCAGGAGTAGTAACGATAACAGCACCAGAATAACACTATAATAATGGTGAGGATGATAATTATAATGATCATAACGATACTGGTAATAATAGTGATAATGACAATAGTAATCATGATATTAATAGTAATTATAATGATGATAATAATAATAATGAAAATAATAATTGGATGATAATAACACATAATCACGCATCACTTTTTTATATAATTAATAGCCGTAATTTAATGTTGGCCGAGGAGCTTCGTAATTTAGCTCCAATTTCGAGGAGGAAGAAGAGTCTGCAACGGGAGACGAAAATTGTCATACTTTAAGAAGAGAGAAGAAGAAAAAACGGAAAAAAAGGAGCAGCTCAGCGGAGGGTTTTTTCTTTTGCTCTTTTTCTGCGGCAAGTTGATGGAGTTGAGGAAGTCTGCACAACTCACCCCCACATTTCATTACCTTGCCGACAGGTGGAGACAAATGGCCCACCGGCGAGGCTCCTCATTCACGGGGGTAGGCCTGAGGCACGCACACTGGGGGGGGGGGGATACAGGCACACAAAAGGGGGGGGGGGGTTGTGGAAGAGGTGCTTGGCTGGGGACTGGTGAATTAAGGGATGGTGGAGGGAGATTGGGGTGGTGATATGATGGGTGGGTGATGTGCATGGGATGGTGCCCCTGTGGAGTCTGTTTGTGTTTGTTTGTCCGTGTGTGTGTGTTTCTCTTTCTGTCTGTCTGTCTGTCTGTCATACACACATATATACATCACCACATGCTACGTCCAAAGCCCCCTGGCGTTGTGAAGGCTCGTTGGCCATGAACCGGCTGACGTGTATCACGTCCTGAGGTGGCTGCATGACCTCAAGGCTGACCTGCGGGTGGATGTCTCTCGCATGCGGGGATTTTTTCTGCTTAGGGCTGACTGTGTCTCCGCCTCACCTGTGGAGAATGTCGCTGCAGAACAGCTGAAAGGTATGTGTTGCAGGTGAAGGATGTCACGAGGGGTGTCCTCACAGGATAACCCACCTCCCTGCCCCTGGGTCCGATACTCGAGCAGCCCTGCGTGGCGGCGATTGAGGTGCACCCACAACGCAGGACACGGCCGGCGCCTCTACATCCGAACAGTATGTGTGACTGCAGGGGCCTCTCTCTGCTTCACACGACCTCGGCTGCTGAGGATTCTTCGCTTCGCGGAGGTAAATTCCGCAGCCCATCCGCTGTTTCCCACTTCACGCGTCAGGGCACCATCAGCGCCAGTGCCGAAGGTGAACCGGAGGTCTGCGGAGAGTGCAGAGGGCAACAGGCGCTGCGCCGCCTTCCGGAGACTGGAGACCACCCACTGGCGCTGTGCCCCAACTGCGGAGTCAGGCACCAGCTGTACCAGCTATAGTTCCTCTCGCCTCCGAAGGACTGCGAGGATCAGACCACCGCCACCGCATCAAAGGAGGCCTTGACATCCTGCGTGAGCTTCATCGCCTCCACCTGTTCACTTAGGACCATCGTGCACGGGAAGGAGACGGCGTCGCGGCAGCCGGAGGAGGACGAGGAAGAAACCTGCCCGGCGTGCTCACCCGCCGCCACACCCCGGGAAGGAGGTGGAGATTGAGGTGGAGGCAAGCCAGACCCTCGTAGAGAGGACAACCCAGGCTGCTCCGGACCTGCCGCCCGCCACGGCGGCCACGCGCCTCAAGCAGGCCACACATACCTCGGCAAAGACCGACACCTGAAAGGAGGCGGACCTCGTCGCCCTGCTAATCCACCACGAACACCTGGTCGGGCAGGAGCAGAGGACCAGGGGAAGGCGCCGCCGCACGTGCCGCCTCCCCTGTGGTGAGGCGGCCACTCAGTGATGAGCAGCCGCCGCCAGGAGCCTCCCTGCTGCCAGGCCACTCAAGGGAGTACGTGAGTCCTGCCACCACGTCGGGAAACAAGACTGGCTGGAGCAGAAGCATGACAGCACTGACTCCAGCAGTTTCTCGTCAGATGATTAGAAACAGAATCGTGTTAGCTGAACGACGCTTTATTATTATCATATTATTATATTTATTATCGTTATTATCACTAGGGTTATCACTGGTATCTATATTATTATTATTATTATTATTATTATTATGACTATTTATTATTCATTATTTATTATTATTATTATTATTAATATTTATATTATTACGATTATTTTATTATTATTATTATTGGTAGTAGTAATAATATAATAATAATAATAATAATAATAATAATAATAATAATAGCAGCTTTAATAGAAGTATTAGTCGCCTAGTAGGGCTATGTAGCTGTCTAATAAGTGTAGTTCGTGTCTTTTCATTTTCATCAATCTGAACGTTTTGAATTCTTTGTTTCCTGTAGTCGATAATTTGCGTGAGGGTTTGACACAGGTGGAGTGGCGTGTTTTTTCATCTGTTTGATAATAATTTGGTCGTGATAGTAACCAAGTATAGATTGAACCGAGAGAGATAGATAGATAGAGAGAGAGAGAGAGAGAGAGAGAGAGAGAGAGAGAGAGAGAGAGAGAGAGAGAGAGAGAGAGAGAGAGAGAGAGAGAGAGAGAGAGAGAGAGAGAGAGAGAGAGAGAGAGAGAGAGAGAGAGAGAGAGAGAGAGAGAGAGAAGAAAAAAAAAACTACACAAAGCACAAATGAAACAAGAACTAAATGAAGAAGTGAATCTCGTCCACCATTATACTAGACGAAGAGAAAAAAATAAAAGTTAATACCAGAAAAAGAAGAGTAAAAGAAAAGAGAATTTCACATACCACGTCTAAAATAATGCACGTTAGGGAGCGAGAATTTAACACGGTCTAAATAATTTCAGGCCAATCGATTCAGGGAGAAAGGAAGGGAAGATAAGAACAGTGGATAACTCAAAGCCAATAATGAGGACATTTTACGAAGATTCTTTTAGGGGCAACAATGTGAATAATCCAGAGCTTCCTTCCTTCTTCATTCCCTTAGGTCAAAGTTCACGGTAGTTGGGAAGGTGTGGGAGGATAGGTGTGTGTGTGTGTGTGTGTGGTGTGTGTGGTGTGTGTGTGTGTGTGTGTGTGGTGTGTGTGTGTGTGTGTGTGTGTGTGTGTGTGTGGTGTGTGTGTGTGTGTGTGTGTGTGTATCAGGTGAAGCAGGAAAGCGTAATAGGGAAGGTAGGAGGAGAGAGAGGATAGGTGTGTGTGTGTGTGTGTGTGTGTGTGTGGTGTGTGTGTTGTGTGTGTGTGTTGTGTGTGCTGTGTGTGTGTGTTCAAGTGAAGCAGAGAAGCGTCGTGTCTTTTTATTATTACTGCTCTGTGTATTGTGTCTAATCCTGGGTAGCTTTGCCAATTTGTTCTGGATTGAGTGAATTCGAGTCGCCTGCAGGGTCCGAGTTTTGCCGCTAGGTAGGTGTATAAATGTTGAGTTTTGTGAAGTGTGTGTATGTGTGTGGTGTTGTGTGTGTGTGTGGTGTGTGTGTGTGTGTGTGTGTGTGTGTGTGTGTGTGTTGTGTTGTGTGTGTGTGTGTGTGTGTGTGTGTTGTGTGTGTGTGTGTGGTGTTACGAATTTATACCTATGTTTTTGACGATGATTGTTGTTCAAGCTATTTGTTTTTTTATGTAAACAAACAAACTTGAAAGAACACGTAAAACACACACACACACACACACACACCACACACACACACACACACACACACACACACACACACACACACACACACACACACACACAGTCCCCCCACACACACACACAGCCCCACCCTATACACACAGTCCCTCCCCACACACACAGCCCCACCACACTCACAGTCCTCCCCCCCCACACACACAGCCCCACCCTACACGCAGGCCCCCCTCTCACACACACACAACTGAATTATTCGCTTAGTGCTGTACGGTTCTTTAATGATAAATCCACCTTGAAGGAGAGCACGCACGCGATCCAGCCCTCAGGTAGGGAGAAACACGGGGCGTACGGAGGGAGGCACCGGAAATGGAAAACAAAACAATGCTGCACAAGAGAAAGAAAGAGTGAGGCAGCGAGAGAGGATGTGTGAGATGATAGTGGGCGAGCAGGTGGGCTTCGTGGGCGCTCTCTAGGGGCCAGGATGTTGTAAATAATGCTTAATGGAGCTTATAGTGCAGAGTGAGTGGCGGAGAGGACGACCAGGACGAAAGGAGGATGACGATGTGAGATGAGGAGAAAAGGGATGGGTAGGAGAAGGAGGATGAGGATGGGGATGGTGAGGTAGGAGGAGGAGGAGGATAGTGAGGAGGAGGAGGAGGAGGAGGAGGAGGAGGAGGAAGAGTTGTCTTTGGAGAATAAAATAAATACTGCAGTGAAATAATGGTATAAAAGTGTTTAGGGTAAGAAAAGTCATTCGGGTATTTCTACTACTACTACTATACTTCTTCTACTACTACTACTACTACTACTACTACTACTACTACTACTACTACTACTACTACTACTACTACTATAATTCTACTACTCTGAACTACTACTATTTACAAACTACTACTACTACTACTACTACTATTACTAACTAACTCTACTACTACTACTACTACTACTACTACTACTACTACTACTACTACTACTACTACTACTACTACTATACTTCTACTACTACTACTACTACTACTACTACTACTATAGCAAAAGGAGCATATTTTGAGCACAGCAGAAAGTATTACGTAACTAATAGAATACCTCTTTATGTGTCTCTGTCTGTCTGTAGCTTGTAATAAGGGAGTGGTATTTTAGTCTTATGATTTCCAAGACACTGTTGATTCCACTGTTGATACCGGATGGACGCACAACAAAGGGGAGGGAGCGATGGTGCCTCGCAAGCAAATCATATAAAAACAAACGAAAAGGCTATAAGGATCGTATTTGGAAGTAAAAGAATTTGAGGATACGGTGCACTTCCCTGATTGAAGAGCTTGTCCGCATGCAATACTCGGGCATTCCAAGTTACGTTCTAGCATTCTTCCTCTCTTTCTCTCTTTCTTTTTTCTCTCTCTCTGTGTAGTTCGTGTATACAAAAAAACAAAATATTTTTAACCCAATAACAATAATTAATTAGCAATATAGTTAATAAAATGTAAGATAACAGTAACAAAAATTATAATGATAATAATAATGGTGATGAAAATGATGATAATGATAATAGTGATAATAATAAGCATGATAATAGTAATAAGTGTAATAATTATAATGAAAATAACAACAAAAATAATGATTGTTTTGATAATAATAAAGTAAACATTCATGTAACTGGTTATTATGTTGTTACATATAACTCGTCCAATGACGTTTTGTTTTCAATGTTTAGCCTTTACTCCGGTTTATAATGCTTATCCTCCTTTATTTCATCTATCTCCTCCTCCTCCTCCTCCTCCTCCTCCTCCTCCTCCTCCTCCTCCTCCTCCTCCTCCTCCTTTATTATATTGATCTCCTGGTTCTCCTCCTTTTCCTCCATTATTTCTTATATTTCCTCCTCCATTACTTCATCCATCTCCCCCTGTTCCTCCTCCTCCTCTTCCTTCACTTTTACTACGGCGGTGCTATAAAAACTGAACAATTAGAAGAAAAATAAGTCAATTCTATAAAAAAAAAATCGCAAAGGATCTATCTAAGAGTAAAAAAAATGAAGAAAGAAAAGGAGGAGGAGGAGGAGGAGGAGGAAGGAGGAGGAGGAGGAGGAGGAGGAGGAGGAGGAGGAGTAGTAGTAGTAGTGAGGAGGAGTGAGGAGGAGGAGGAAAGCAAATGAATACAAAGGAAAAAGCAAACAGTCCCAAACCTCATTTTCTTAACTAGGTCGTTCGGGCGTTGACTGGAAATGAAAATCTTGAATGTGTATGTATATTTTGTATCACTTGTTTCAGGTATATGTTTTTCTTTCCAGATATTACGGGAAAAATGAGAATGATGAGCACTTATGATTGAGTTATATATATATAAAAAAAAAAAAATTGTGATACTCATAGAGACGTATTACTTGTTTTATGAAGAATTGTGAGTATTATTGTTTTACTGTTCCACATTGTTTTGTTTCTTTGTTTTGTTCAAGTTTTCTTCCACGAGTCGCTTTTATTTTTGGTAGTTGTTATTTCGAGGTGTGTTGCAAGTTGTTGTTTTCTCTTTTTTTATCTCACTGTTTGCTTTTTCCTTGTGTCTTGCTCGCTTTCTTTTTTACTTTTTGTTTCTTTTATATGTTTTCTTGTTTTTTTTCTTTGTTTTTTGTGTGTGTATCTATCTATCTATCTCTATCTCTATCTATATATATTTACCTATCTATCTGCCTTTGTATGTTTGTTTCTTTATTTTTATAATTTCATATGTGTGTATGTTAGTGTTTGTGTATGTGTGTTTGTGTATGTGTGTCTGTGTGTTTTTTTGTGTTCTGTTATTCCTAGTTTTTCTTTTTCTGTTGTGATCAGCAATTTGAGAGAGAGAGAGAGAGAGAGAGAGAGAGAGAGAGGAGAGAGAGAGAGAGAGAGAGAGAGAGAGAGAGAGAGAGAGAGAGAGAGAGAGAGAGAAGAAAGAGAGACTTGCTGTGGTTCATTAGGCCGCTCCTTAATCTATCTACTGGGTCAACAAAAGTGGTGGTGGTGGTGGTGGTGGTGGTGGTGTGTCGTGGTGGTGGTGGTGGTGGTGTGGTGGCGGTGGTGGTGGTGGTGGTGGTGGTAGTGACGGTGGTGGTGGTGGTGGTGGTGGTGGTGGTGGTGGTGGTGATGGTGGTGGTGGTGGTGGTGGTGGTGGTGGTGGTGGTGGTGGTGGTGGTGGTGGTGATGGTGGTGGTGGTAGTAGTGGTGGTAGTAGTGGTAGTGGTAGTGGTAGTGGTAGTGGTGGTGGTGATAGTGGTGGTACAGGACAACAGACAGGGATAAGTTGAGCGGCCAATTTGAATCTTTGCTGCATAATTGACGACAAGGGAAAGTTGGTGCATGAAAGTTCCTGTCTCTTGTGTGCTGAGTCGGAACATGATGCACTTATTCTTTATCTATTTATTTATTTATTTATTCACTTATGTATTTATTCATTTATTTATCCTTTGTTGTTATTTTTATTTTTATTTTTTATCTTTATTTATTATATTATTTTTATCGATTAGATGAAATAGGGTGGTAAATGACTGGAATGGACTCAGTAGACAGATCGTGCGGAGTCATTAGGGAGCTTTAAAAGGAGGCTGGATAATTTCATGGATGAGTATGAAAAGTGGATGCAGATGTATTAAGTAACAGGAACTACCACGTGTAGGTCTCGCGGCCTCTTGTAGCTTCCTTATTTTCTTATGCTCATATGAATATTTTTTCTTTGTGTGCTTCTGTGCTAGTCTTCACTTTTTTTTTAGATATGTTTTTCATTTATTTTTTAATGTATTTTGAAGTTATGTTTTTTTCTGTATTTTCTTTTCAATGGATATTTTGTTATATATTTTCTTTACTTAAACTGCAACTCATTACTTTTTTTTTGACATAGGTTACAGTTTTTTCTTCGTTTTGAGACAGGTTTTTTTTCGTTTTCTTTAATTTTTACATTGTTCATTCATTGCCTTGTTTATTTTGTCCTGTCTTGTTTTACGTCTTTCTTTCTTTTTCTTGTAGCCTCACAGTATAATTTAGTTTACTGTACCTTCTTTCCGTTCCGTGTTCCTTTCCTTTCTTTCCCGTGTATCTTCTTCTTCTTCTTCTTCTTCTTCTTCTTCTTCTTCTTCTTCTTCTTTTCTTTCTTCTTCTTCTTCTTCTTCTTCTTCTTCTCTTCTTCTTCTTCTTCTTCTTCTTCTTCTTCTGCTGCTCTCTCTTCCTCTCCCAACTCGTCCATTTGTTTCTCCTTCGCCGTGTAGTTTTGTCCTTTCTCCATGTTCTATGTCTCCATGTTCTATGTCTCCATGTTCTATGTCTCCATGTTCTATGTCTCCATGTTCTATGTCTCCATGTTCTATGTCTCCATGTTCTATGTCTCCATGTTCTATGTCTCCATGTTCTATGTCTCCATGTTCTAGTGTCTAATGTTCTATGTCCCACACCCCGGATGACATAAGTCGACTATGCTTTAGAGACAAAAAAAATATAGCTCCTTGTGACTATTTCCTTTGAACGGTTTAATTTTATATCAAATATTTCCAAGATCACGTATGGTATGCACAAAGAAGATATTTTTATGCAATGTCAAAAACTCTCAGAATAATGAAATAAAAATAATAAAGTTCAAGGCAAGAAATAAAATATTAGACAAGAAACAATATGATTATATATATGTTTTGAAATGAATAAATATGGTATGAGTTTTGCTGAATACATTTCCGACACATTTATAGGTAGTCTAGGTAACGCAAAATTAAATAGAAAAAAGCCTCAAATATAAAAAGAAAAGAAAAAAAGGAAAACGTAAACATAAAGCAGTAAAAGAGAGAAGAGAAAAGGAGAGAGAGAGAGAGAGAAGAGAGAGAGAAGAAGAGAGGGGTTTAGAGAAGAGAAGAAGAAGAGAGAAAAGAGAGAGAGAGAGAAGGGAGAGAGAGAGAGAAAAAAAAAAAAAAAAAAAGGGAGATTTTTGAAGTGGGGTGGGGTGTGGGGGTTAGAAAAAAAAAGCTTTGGGAAAGTTAGTTAAAAAGTTAGAAAAAGGGGAAAAATTAATTTGCTAAAGGAAAGCAAAAAACAGGAAGCAAAAAGAAAAAAAATGTGGGGGGAAACGGACATAAAACCCCGGGAAAGAAAGGACAAAACTACACGACAAGGAAAAACAAATGGAAAAGTTGGGAAGGGGAAAAAAGCAGCAGGGAAAAAGAAGAAAAGAAAAAAGAAAAGAAAAAGAAAAGGGAAAGAAGAAAAGGGGGAAGACTGATGTGACAAAAACCCAACTAAACCACACCAACAGTTTCGCGTTTTTTTTTCCCTCCGGGCGGTGCCCGGAGATAAATAGATCGTTGTGCTTTATTGAATTTCTGCGGCCCCCCCTTCCTTTGTGTCGGTGTGTGTTTGTGTATGCTTGTGGGGTGGGGTGTGGTGTGTGTGTTTGTTTGGGGGTTTTGTGTGTTGTTGTTGTGTTGTGGGTGTGTTGTTTGTGTTTGTGTGTGGAAAAAAATAGAGTGTGATAGTTTAAAAACCAAAACCGTCAGGCTTTTGTTGTTACCTTTATGCAAATTTCAAGAGGTTTAAAAATTAAAATGTCGTCGTTTGGGTATGTTTTTTTTGCCTTATTAGCCGGGGCTTTCATGACTTTTCGCGCTGAGGGGAGGTTTCCAGGGTGCAGTTTTTGCCCCCAAAATATTTTTATACCAAACTGAACATATATATACAAAAAACGTAAAAGTTTGCCTACCGAACTAACGGGAACCCAAATAAAAAAAGGGAAAAATTTTGCCTACAAATTTAAACTAAAAAATTAAAAAATTTTGTATCTTCTGTTACTTTAAATTAAAAACCGTAACATTTAGCCTACCTAGCTAACTAAACGCAAAAACACGTAACATTTAGCCTATCTAGTTAACGGAACACATCAAAAAACGTAAAATGTTGCCTACTTACTAACTGAACACATAAAAAAAAAACGTAAAATTTAAAAAGTATAGCTACATAAAAAACGTAAAATTTAACAAGTATACATAAAAACGTAAAACTTAACAAGTATACATAAAAAGCCATAAAATTTAACAAATATACATAAAAAAAACATAAAATTTAACAAGTATACATAAAAAAACTTAAAATTTAACAAGTATACAAAAAAAAAAAATTTTACAAGTATAAAAAATTAAAAAAAATTTAAATTTAAAAAAATTTTAAAACCAAAAAAAAAAATTTAAAAAATTTAAAAATATCCCAAAAAAAACAAAAAATTCACAGTTTTCAAAAAAAATTCCCAAATAACAATTAAACAAGAAATAAAAAAAAATCCCTACAATTCAAAAAAGAAATACAAAAAAAAAACATAAATTTAAAAAGATACAAAAAAAAACCCCATAAAGTTACAGTATACATTATAGTAAAGGGGTTTGGAAATAAATAAACTGAACCGTGACATATAAATCGGTAACACGTCAGATCAATGGACATTAAAGTGAGGATGGAATATTAAAGTGAACACAGTGAATAAAAGGAACAGTGGTGTGAGTTTTTGGCCCAAAAACTTAAAAAAAAGGGGGGGCTTGAAAAAAAAAAGGAATTGATAAGAGGGGAAGGGGAATGAAAAAAAACCCTTGGATTTCCCCCACATTACTTACTTGGGTCATTTTTTTAAGGGGCGTGAAAACCAAAATAACGGGCAATTTTTTTCCCTTGCAAATTCCCGCCCCAGGGAATAGGTTTTTTGGGGCCTTTTAAATTTAAAATTGGGCTGGAACGATATTTTTTGGGGAAAATTTATTAATCACCCCCGTGAAGAGAGAGAGGGGAGAAGAAGGAGAGAGAAAAGGAAAAGAAAAGGGAAAAGAGAGAAGAGAGAGATAAAAGAGAAGAGAGAGAGAGAAAGAGAGGAGAAGAGAGAGGAGAAAGGGAAAAGGGGAGAAGAGAGAGAATGTCTTAGTGGTTTTTAGGAAGTGAACTCTCCCCTTTTTCCCCTTCTCCTCTCTCTCTCTCTCTCCCCTTCTCTTCCCCTCTCTTCTCTTTTCCCTCTTTTCTCTCTCTCTCTCTCCCCTCTCCTTTTCCCCTCTCCTCTCCCTAACCCCTCTTCCCCCCTTTCCCCCCCGCCTCTCTCCTTCCCCCCCCTTTCCCTACCTCCCCTCCCCCTAACCTCAAAAAAAAACAAAAAGAACGAAAAGGGGACCCGCCCTCTCTCTCTCCCCCTCGTCCCCCTTTTCCAACCCTCTCTCTCTCTTTTCTTTTTACCCTCCCCTCCCCTTTTTCCCCTTTCCCCCCTCCCCTCTCCCCTCTCCCCCCTCTCCGTCTCCCCCTCTCTCTCTCGCTCTTTTCCTCCCCCTCTTTCCCCCCTTTTTGGAGGGAAATTCTGCCCTGCACCCCTTTTAGCCCTCGTCTCCCGCCCCCCGCTTTCCTGTTTGTGTTCACCTTTTTCCCCCCTTACTGTAAAGCCACCCAAGTGTTTTTACTCCCCCTGGGCGGGTTTCGTCATTTTTTAAAGGGAATATGTTCTTTTCCCCTCTCTCTCTTTTTCCCCCGCTTCTCTCTCTCTTCTCCCCCTCTCCCCCTCCCCTCTCTCTCTCCTCTCCCCCTTTTCTCCCCACCCAAAAACCCCACCCCAAACACTAAAAACCCCAAAAAAAACACGCCACCCAACATCAGCACAACACCCGCACACACCTGGCAAAAGGCCCGGCTGCTCTGTGTCTCTCTTTTTTATTTGTTTTTTGTTTATTTGTCTTCGTCTGTGTGTGTGTTTTGTCTTTCTCTCTGCCCTCCCTTTTATCGTCTCCCCTCCCCTTCTCCCCTCTCTTCTCTTCTCTCTCTTCTTCTCTCTCCCCTTTTCTCTCGTCTCTCTCTCGTCCCCTTTCTCTTCCCCTCCCCTCCCCTTTTCCCCTCTTTCATGAACAAGTTAAAAACCCTTGCCTAAAACTTTCAAGAGAAAGAGGGGAAAAAGAGGTGAGGGGGACAAAAAAAAATTCACAAAAAAACCCACATACAATTGCAAAAAGGGCCCTGATGGGGGGGGGGAAGGGAAAAGAGAGAGGAAAAGAGAGGGGAGAGAGAGAGAGAGAGAAGAGGGGAGGGAGAAAGTGAGGGGGAAAAAGGGGGAGAGGGAGAGAGAAGAGGAGAGAGAGGGGCATTTAACCCAATTTTTTTTGCTCAATTTTTCTGCGTCACATTATTAAATTTTGGTAATTTTTAAAACCAGATTTTGGTTTCCTTTTTCAAAAAATTTTTTTTTTTTTTTAAAACTTTTTTTTTGGTTTAAAATTTGGGGTTATTTATTTATTTTTTTAAAAAATTTGGTTTTTTAATTGTTTTGGCTTAATTTTTAAATTTTTTTTCTATGGATAAAAATCCCTTGGAGAAATTTTAAAGTATGTTTTTTTTTTATGACTAGCCGCAAAGCCGCCCTCCGGGCGGGGCTTTTTGGGTAGCTCCTTCGGAGGGCTATTGGGGGGCCTTCGGCCCCCCACCTGTGTTTGTGGGGCCCTTTTTGGGCCCCCCAAAACCCGGACTCTCCAATGGGCCCCTTTTACCTTTCCGAAAACATGGATGTAAAATGTATGTATTCCCCAAACCCCCTTCCATCCCCCCCATTACCCATCACCCCCCCCCATTTTCCCTCCCCATTTAAACCCATCCCCCCCCACCCATTTCACTTCACCCCATTCCCTCCCCACACACCCATTCCCTCACCCATTCCCTTCCCCCCCCACCCTATTTTCCCTCACCCTCCCCCCAAAACCCCCCCCAACCCATTAACCCCCCCCCCAAATTTACTCCCCCCCTCACCCCACCCCCTTTTCCTCAACCCAAATTTCCCCCTCACCCTACATCAAAGGGTTTCCCTTTAATTCTCGCAACCCAAATTTTTTTTTTTACAATTTCCTATGGGGTTTTCTAAAAAAAAAAAAAAAAAAAAAAAAGGGAAAAAAATCACTCTAATTGGGGGTTAAAAAAACCCTTCCCCCGGTCCCCGGGTTTCCAAAAAAGTTTCCCTATGAGGTTATTGGCGCCACCGGGGGGGGGAACCTATACCAACACCAACACCCCCACACCCCACAAAAACCAACCACACCCACTAAAGACAACAACGACCCGACAAAACTTTCGCTTATTTTACCATTTAAACCCCTCCCCCCCACCTTTTTCCCTCCCCATCACCCCCCCCCCCCCCCCAAACCCAACACCCCCCCCCCCCATTCAAATCACCCATCACCCCAACCCATTACCCATCCACCCACCCATTCAAACACCATTCCCAACCCCATCAAGGGGTTTTCCCCAAAATTTTCGCAAAACCCCCTTTTTTTTTCCCAATTTCCCCTTTAATTTTTGCTGCTAAAAAAAAAAAAAAAAAAAATGATCGGTTTTATCTCATAATTTTGGTTTAAAACCCCTTCCCCTGGTCCCAAACCCTTTCCAAAAAAGTGGGCCCTATGAGGGGATTGCGCCAAAAAAAGGGGGGGGGGGGCCCGGAAACCCATACCAACACACAACACCCCCCACCCCAAAAACCCCACCACACACACCCCACAAAACACACCCCCAAGACAGACAGACAGACAGACAAAACCCCTTTTGCTTATATTTTTCCATTTTCCCATCACCCCCACCAAATTTCCCCCCCCCCCTCACCCACACCCCCCCAACCCCTCACCCCCCCCCCCATTTACCTTTAACCCCTCACCCCACACCCCTTACCCTCACCCCAAACCCCTTCACTTTACCCATTAAACCCCTCACCCTACATAAGGGGTTTTTTTCATTCTCGCAACCCACTTTTTTTCCCAATTTTTCGTAATAGGCTGGGTTAAAAAAAAAAAAAAAAAAAATTTTGGGTCGGAAACCCTCCTTATAAATGGGGGTTTAAAACCTTCCCCCGGTCAACCCGGTTCCAAAATGTTTCCCTATAAAGGGGATTGCGCCAAAAGGGGGCCCCCCCAAACCCATACCAAACACACACAGAAAAACACACAAACAAAAAAACACACAACCCCAAAAGACCGAAAAGACCCGACAACACCCTTTTCGCTTATTTTCCATTACCCCTCACTCCCCACCTATTTCCCCCCCTCCCCAACCCCACCCAACCCCCCCCCTCCACCCCCCCCCCCCATTCAATTTACCCATCACCCCACAAAACCCTTTTACCCATCACCCCACCCCTTCAATCACCCATTCCCCTCACCCCCCCCCATTCACTTCACGCCATTAAACCCCTCCCCCCACTTTAAAAGGGTTTTCCCCCCAAATTTTCCCCCAACCCAAAATTTTTTTTCCAACAATTTTCGCTAATAGGGTGCCTAAAAAAAAATTAAAAAAAAAAGTTTATCGAATCAAACTCATAATGTGGCTTATACCTTCCCCTGGTCAACCCCGGGTTCCCAAAAAAGGGGCCTATGGGTTATTGCGCCCCCGGGGGCGGAACCTTAACCAACACAACACACAAAACCCCCACACCCCACGGGCGACAACAGACAGACAACCGACAGACACACTTTCGCCCTTTTATTAAAATTTTGATTTAACCCCTCACCCCCCACCTATTTCCCCACCCATCACCCCTCCCACCCCCCCCCCCATTTTCACTCCCCATCCCCCACACCATTAACCCTCACCCCCCCCCCCTTCACTCACCCTTAAAACCCCTCCCCCCCACCTCAAGGTTTTTTCCCCAATTTTCCAAACCCCTTTTTTTTTCACATTACGCTAATAGGCTGCTTAAAAAAAAAAAAAAAAAAAAAAAAAGGGTCATCTCATAACTGGGCTTAAAAACCCTTCCCCCCGGTCAACCCGGTTCCAAAAAAAGTGCCAAAAGAGTTTATTGCGCCAGGGGGGGGAACCTATCCGAAAACACAACCCACACACACCACGCAGACAGACAGACAAAACTTTTTGCTTATTTTTTATTAAGTTACCCCCTCCCCCCCCCCCCCCTTTTTTCCCTTCCCCCCCCACCCCCCCACCCCCCAACCCCCTCACCCCCCCCCCCATTCCTCAAACCCTCACCCCACAAAAACCCTTCCCCTCCCCCCCCAAACCCCTTCACCCCACCCATTACCCATCACCCTACATCAAGGCTTCCTCAATTTTCGCAACCCCCCCTTTTTTTTTTCCCCAATTTTTCGCTAATAGGCTGCTAAAAAAAAAAGAAAAAAAAAAAAAGGGGATCGGGTCTCTCATAAGGGGGGGGCTTATGACCTTCCCCCGGGCACCCTGATTCCAAAAAAGTGCCTATGAGGTTTTTTTGCGGGCCAAAAGGGGGGGGGGGGCAAACCATTCCAAAACCACACGCACACACCCCCACACACACCCAAAACACACCCCCACGGGCAGACAAAACTTTCCTTATATTATTATGATTACCCCCCGCAAGGGCCCCCCCACCTATTCCCTCCCCCCACCCTCCCCCCCCAACCCCCCTAACCCCCCCCCCCCCAAATTTACTCAAACCCTCACCCCCCCCCCCCTTTCCCATCAAACCCCCCCCCATTCCTCACCCCTTACCCTCCCCTACATCAAAAGGGTTTCCCCCAATTCTCGGGGGCCCCCCTTTTTTTTTTCTCCCATTACGCTAAAGGCCCGCTAAAAATAAAAAATTTAAAAAAAAATGATCGGTCATCTCAAAAATTGGGCTTAAAAAAAACCCCCCCCTGGTCCAAACCCCGGGGTTTTAAAAAAGTGCCATAAAGTTGATTTTCGCCACCCGGGGGGGGGGAAACCCAAAACCAAGACCCCCACACACACAAACACACACCCCACACCACACCAAACACACACACACACCCCACACAACAGACAGACAAACAGAGACCCACTTTGCCCTTTTATTATTTAGATTACCCATCACCCCCCCCCCCTATTCCCCCCCCCATTTTCCCCCCCACCCCCCACCCTTCCTTCACCCTCACCTCACAAACCCCTTACCCCTCACCCCACCCCTTCACTCCCCCCATTTACCCATCCCCCCCTACATCAAGGTTTTTTCCCCAAAATTTTCGCAAACCCCCACTTTTTTTTTCACAATTCTCGCTTTTTAAAAGGCTGTAAAAAAAAAAAAAAAAAAAAATGGGGATCGAAAATCCATAATGGGCTTTGACCTTTCCCCCGGTCAAACCCAATTCCAAAAAAAGTGCCATATGAGGTGGTTTTCGCCACGGGGGGGGGGAACCCCATACCCCCACCACACACACACCCCCCAAAAACACAAGCCCCAGACAAGACCACTTTCGCTTTTTTTTAATATAAAGATAAATAATATTTTTCCGATATGACCCCTTTTTTTTCCTTGTCTAATACTACAAAATTTGGTTTTTTTGTTTACTTTTCGTAATTTTATGGCTAAAAACATAAATTTTATAAAACAAAAAAAGATCCCGGGGGGTGGGAAAATTTTAAAACCAAAATTTTTATCTAGTCCCCCTTTTTATCGTATTTCCAAACAATTCTTTCTTTTCTTCAAAGCAAAATTTTTGGCAGTTTAAAAGAAATCATACAACGAAAAAAAAAATTAAACAACAAACCCCCCACACACACCCCACCCCCACCAAAACCCCCCACACAACACAACACACCCCCCACAAAAAACCCCACACACACACCCCACACCACAAACCCCACAACCACACACACACACACACACAAAAACACACACACACACACCCACACACACACCCCCACAACACAAAAAAACACAAAACACACACACCACACACACACAAAAACACACCAAAACCCCCCACCCCAAACACACACACCACCCACACACACACCCACACACACACACCACACCACACACACACACCACACACACCACCCCAGGGACACACACCACAAACAAAACACCCAAAACACCACACACACACACCACCACACACAACCACCACACACACACCAAAACACACACACACAAAACCACCCACACCCACACACACAACACACACACACACACACACCCCCACACACACACAAACACACACACACACACACCACCAAAACCACACCCTATGAAAAAAATTAAATCTGTTTTTTAAAAGCTGGGGAAAAAAAAATTCATAAAAAACAAATTAAAACAAAATCAAGGGAAACCCCCAAAACACCCGGGGTCTATTAAAAATTATTGGCAGAAGTTTTTAAATACATCAAATAACCCTTTAAATTTAATTTTAAAACCCCCTGTAATAACACTGCGAAAAAATTTTAAAGATAGCCCCTTTTTTCGGTTTTGGGAGGTTTCCCTTAAACCCAAAAAACTTAGAAACTACTCCCATAACAATATTTATGCTTTTCCCCCGCCCTTTTCTATGGATCCCGACTCCGTAGGGCAACGGAGAAATGGGGGGGGAAAAACCCAACCCGCCATTAAATCTGACGCAAACTGGTTGTGAAAGAAAATTTCACCTAAACTTTTAAAGCTCCAAAAGGGCCCCTTCTTTTCTCGTCCATTGACACACATAAATTAAACTTTCCCAAAAAATGGGGACAATTTTTCCCGAAACAATTAGAAAAGGCCAAAAGGGAATACCCTTACATAAAAACCGGGAAAAGATGAAAATCAAAAACTATCGTCCCATCTCAATCTTCCCCCTTTTTAAAAAAATTTTGAAAAACAATTTTTTACTCGCCTTATTAAATACTTGGGGGAAACAGCTTATTATCTGACTCTCAACATGGCTTCAGATCAAAACCGCTCTACAGTAACCGCAATTTTTTAAATTAGTTTTCCAAAACTTAAAGGTAAAATTATGTTTGCCGGAAAAATTTAAGTTTTATCAAAAGCCTTTTTATTCTTTAAATCACCCAAAACTTCTCCCACAAATTAGAAAACATAGGGGTTAAAAGGTGTGCCTCACCACTGTTTAAACCCGCTATCTTAGTAAAAGGTCCCCAAAATGTTTTTTTTTTAATTCCCAAATTTTCTCTTTTTAAAATCTATATCTAAAATGTATCTCAGGGGTCTATTTTAGGGGCCCATACTTTTTTTTTATAAAATAAAAGGGGGTAGTCAATGCAGCTCAAAATTTTTAAAAGTACTATATTGCTGCCCAACCCAAACTTTTCCCCCTTTGCTGTAATAACCTGGAAAATCCCCTTTCCTTTTAAAACTGCCAAAATTTAAATTTTTTTTGATTAAAAAAGTGGATACGGCCCCAAAAAAATTAAAAAACTCAATGTTCAAAAACCCTTTTTAAAACTGGGTTTTTAAAATCGTTCAAAAAAAAAATTTCATTTCCCCCAATATTATTTGAAGGTGAAACCCAAAACAAAAGTGTCTCTCATACAAAATTTTTTTAAGGGGTAAATTTCGATGAAAATTTAAATTTGGGGCCATCCCCCTTTTAAAGAGGTATGGGACAAAGCTATCAAAAAAATGTGGCATCCTATATAGATTTCCCCCGGGCCCTCCCCTAAAAACAGAAGTATTTTTAAGGGATATTTAAAAACTTTATGTTACCTTCCCTGAAACTACTTTGGGCTCCCTTTTGGGGTTGCACATGGCCCTTTTAAAAAAAAATAGTAGTAAACCCAAAAAAAGATTTTCAATCTATTCTAAAATTTATGGATAAATTTGTTCTACCAGCCGTAAATTAAATTTTCGTTAAATTATTTTAAATTTCAAATTCATAAAAAATATTTTTGTATTTTTTGCTTATTTTTTAAAAAAATTTAATTCTATACAGGGAACAAAATTTTCAAATTTATTGAAAGTTCTCATAACCCCCGGGGGGTAATAATAATTTAAACTAGTGATTTCCCCAATTTTTGAAAAAACCCTCTACAAACAAGGGGTGGTTTGGGATGGACGGTCCTAAACTGTGGGAAAATTTCCCCTTTCCCACTGATGTAAAAAATTAATTTTTCAAAGTAATTTAAATTTTATTTAAAAATAAAATAAAAGTTTTTTTTACTTTTTCAGAAAACAGGTGTTTTGGGCGAACGATTAATTGTGTTCCAAAACGGGGGAATCAGCGTGGATGTTTCCCCTTTTGTTAACGCTTTTTAAAAAATGCATGTTTGGAGAAATTTTGGGGCTTTTTTTTAAAACAATTGGAAACTTTTTTTACTGTAGGTTTTTTAAAAAATTTATTGCATAATCTATTCAAAATAATTTTTTAAAAATAAATTTTTTGCCTGTGAATTGGGAAATTTGTTTGAAATTTCCCTCTTTTCAAAGAGGGCCCCTTTGGGTCGCCCAAACCAAAAAAGGCCGTTTTAAAGACATTGGGAAATTAAGTTTTTTTTTTTAAATTTTTAGATGTAAACCCAAATTATGGCAAAAATTTACTATAAATATACTATACCCATAAATATACTATACTATATTAAATATACTTACTATAAATATACTAAAACTATACTATAATATAACACAACACACAACCCGGTGGGTCTGTCTTTTTTTTTTGTTTTTTGCTCCCCTCCTCTCCCTCCTCCCCCATCCCTCCCCTCGCTCTCTCGGGTCCCCCTCTCTCCTTTTCTTTGGTTTTCGTCCTCTCTCTCCCCCTTTTCCCCTCCTCGTTTGGGGGTCTTTCCCCTCTCCCCTTCTCTCTCTCCCCCACCACCCACCACCCCCCCACCACCACCACCCCCTGTGCCTCGCAACTAATAGGCTTTTTAGGCGGGGTCGCTTCCCCCCCGCCCGTATGGGTGGCTCGCGGCGCCCCTAATCGGATTGGCCGCCGCTTGACTGCTACGACGCGGCATCCTTGAGTGACGCGCCGGCGGTGGTGATGATAGATCGGTGTTTATGTCTCTGTGTGTGTGTGTGTCTCTCTCTCTCTCTCTCTCTCTCTCTCTCTCTCTCTCTCTCTCTCTCTCTCTCTCTCTCTCTCTCTCTCTCGTCTCCATGTCCGAAGCTTTTAGTCAACTAAGGCTTGGTTGGCACAGGACCAGTATTTCTATCTTTTTTTTCAACACTTAAAACTTTCCATCTGTGTGAAGGTGCCCCGAGGATACCAAGACAACCATTGTTAGTTTAGTTCTCCGTAGTTAGTTAGTAGTAAGTTAGTGACCGTAGTTAGTAAGTAGTTTGTTAGTTTTCTAGTTTTCCTGTGTGGTAACCGAGGATGTATCTTCAAAAACAAGGGAGATGTACAAGAATTAACTCTATTTGTGGTAATATATAATAGGAATTGCTGTCTTAACCCCGTTACGCCCAGATCTTTCCTGTGCTATATAAAATCGTATGTTGTCGAGCCATAAAATTACGAAAAGTAACTTAATACACCAAATTAGTTAGTTGACAAGGATACTTAACAGGTCATATCTATAAAATATTGCTTATATTCACTAAAAATCGCCTTGTAGTATCTCCAAAGTACAATGGAAAGCACGTTCTGGGTCTCAAGGGGTTAAAGAAAAGGGAAACAATGAGACGTAAAAATGATGATGAAAAAGGGATGTACAATTATCAATCATATTCGTGTTCATATAGGAATTGCTGCCTTAAAATATAGAAAAAGACATATCATTACCAATTGCTCTATACTGGCCTTGCTTATTACGCGGCTTTAATGGACATTTACTATCTGCATGAATATATACAATACTAATCTGACTGGTATCTATCTTTCTATCTATTTACTATCTATCTATCTATCTATCTATCTTGTATCTATCTTTCTACTATCTTTCTATCTATTTACTATATTTATATCTATGACTATCTTTCTGTTTGCCACATTAAATTATACTTGTGATTTGTTTTCAAAGCTCAGAATGCAACTAAAGGAGAGACAGTGAAGATCATGAAGCATAAAACTGGGGATGACCTAATCTGGCTCATGAAGAAGCGGAAAGAGCTCTCTCTCTCTCTCTCTCTCTCTCTCTCTCTCTCTCTCTCTCTCTCTCTCTCTCTCTCTCTCTCTCTCTCTCTCTCTCTCTCTCTCTCTCTCTCTCTCTCTCTCTCTCTCTCTTCTCTCATTTCCCCTCTAATCTCTGCCTTGCTCTCTATCACACTACCGATACATAGACTGAGTTATGTATATCATTTTCTCTTTTTTTTATTTTTTATTTACGTAACAAGTGATAGGTCGCCGTTGATTGTTATGGCAACGAAAGCTTGCCATGCTATTGTATTTGTTGTTGTTGTTATTGTTGTTGTTGTTATTGTCAGGCACGCACGCTGGTTTTGCTCTAAGTGCACGATTTGTTTGTTTGTTATCTGCGGCATCCTGACAGACTTTGTAAACCTGATGTGTTGATAACCTGCGTAACTTTATATAATGTTTTGTTTCGTTGACGGTGATGTAGCTATAGTACTGTTGAACGATGGAAGAGAGAGAGAGAGAGAGAGAGAGAGAGAGAGAGAGAGAGAGAGAGAGAGAGAGAAGAGAGAGAGAGAGAGAGAGAGAGAGAGAGAGAGAGGAGAGAGGAGTAGGGGAGGAGTGAGAGTAAGAGTGAGTGAGTGAGTGAGTGAGAGGAGGAGATGAGAGAGAGAGAGAGAGAGAGAGAGAGAGAGAGAGAGAGAGAGAGAGAGAGAGAGAGAGAGAGAGAGAGAGAGAGAGAGAGAGAGAGAGAGAGAGAGAGAGAGAGAGAGAGAGAGAGAGAGAGAGAGAGAGAGAGAGAGAGAGAGAGAGAGAGAGAGAGAGGTAAATTTGCAAAATGATTTCTGATATTTTCATAGATAAAATATATTTGAAATTTTAATTCTTCCAGATTTTCTCCCCAACCACTTTCCACATCTGCCATTTCCTAGTCCACAATTTTTTTATGTTCATTGAGATTTTTATGTTCGGAGGTTTTTAACAGATTAGTTTTAAAATTAATTATTTCATTTCAGATTTACGTTCCACACTTTCTACCAATTTCTCCACTACATAAAACTGCGTCTTCGTGGATGTTCGGCGCCATTAATACGTAGGTTCTGATTTGCAGTTGATAAATATACATAGATTTTAGGATTGAATTAAATGCATGGTACTGATATTCTCGGCAACGATGGAATATGAATAGATTTTAACGTTTAGCATAGCACTTTAAACATATGAATGATAATAGTAGTAGTAGTAGTAGTAGTAGTAGTAGTAGTTGTAGTAGTAGTAGTAGTAGTAGTAGTAGCAGTAGTAGTGGTAGTAGTAGTAGTAGTAGTAGTAGTAGTAGTAGTAGTAGTAGTAGTAGTAATAGTAGTAGTAGTAGTAGTAGTAGGTAGTAGTAGTAGTGTAGTAGTAGTGTAGTATAGTAGTAGTAGTAGTAGTAGTAGTAAATAGTAGTATATAGTAGTAGTAGTAGTAGTAGTAGTAGTAGTAGTAGTAGTGTAGTAGTAAGTAGGTAGTAGTAGTAGTAGTAGTAGTAGTAGTAGTAGTAATAGTAGTAGTAGTAGTAGTAGTAGTAGTAGTAGTGTAGTAGTAGTAGTAAGTAGTAGTAGTATAGTAGTAGTAGTAGTAGTAGTAGTAGTAGTAGTAGTAGTAGATAGTATAGTTAGTTAGTAGTAGTAGTGGTAGTAGTAGTAGAGTAGTAGTAGCAGTAGTAGTAGTAGTAGTAGTAGTAGTAGTAGTAGTAGTAGATAGTTAGTAGTAGTAGTAGTAGTAGTAGTAGTATTTGAACTATTAATAACTACATCATGTCGTTACATTTTATATTCTTTCAGTAACGTAATAATAAAGACACGTCACGCAAATGTCATATCGAATAATAATAAAGGAATGCTGAGTATGCTGACACACACACACACACACACACACACACACACACACACACACTAAGGATGAATGATAACATTTTGATATAGAGACGGGGCCATACGAGTGTAGTTCAGTCCCTGTAAAATACAACTAGGTGAATACACACACACACACACACACACACACACATTATTCATAGGGCTGCGGCGGAGGGGGTGACGTCATATCCCTGCGGACACGTAATGATCACGTCTCCAGAGAGGTGTGGGTGTGCCTTGCGTGTGGCCTTAAGTGTCCACCGCCACCACCATGACCACCACCATGACCACCACCACCACCACCACCACCACCACCATCATGACCACCACCATGACCACCACAACCATGACCACCACCACCACTTTTAGTAACACCGCCACTAGCACCACGCACGCTAGAGCTAGTCCTGTACCCCCCCCCCCTCCCCACCTCCTCCTACTACTTCTAAGTCATCATATCAACCCACTACCACCCAGTACTCGGTCAGTCATCCATGCAGATCGTCTTCCTAGTGTAGCCATCCACTTGCCTTGGTGTGTTCCCTACCACTTTCCTCTTTGTCAGTGTATTTGCTATCCTATCCAGTCAGCTAGCCATTCCTTCTCAAATTCTTCAGTCAGTCAGTCAGTCAGTCAGTCAGTCATTCTACTATTCCTTTCCATTTTACTACGTAGTTGAAAGGTCTTTAGTTAATCGCTTAGCCAGCCTGACAGTCATCTATTCAGGCAGTCACTCAGTTAACCAACCAGTCAGATTTCCAACCAATAAGTCATTTTCATCCAACCAGCTTTTCCCATTTTGCCAGATAACACTTTGCAGTCATATACTAAATCAGCTAGCCAGTCAGTTATTCAGCCAGTCACTCAGTCAACCAACCAGTTAGTCAGTCAGTCAGCCGCTATCAGTCCACCAACCTTTCCCATTCTGCTAGTTAACACACTATCATTTAATCGCTTAGCCAGTTAGTCGGTCAGCTTTTAGCAAGTCACTCAGTCAACCAACCGGTCAGATTTTCAACCAATAATAGCGCGTTTTCGCGACCGCTCTGGCCCGTTCTGGACTGGACTAGTCCCGGGCGGCCACTGTTTTCGCGAGGCGGATTGGACCGGGCTGGAACGGGCGAGACTGGGCCAGGCCAGCGAGCAGGACCAGGTTGGACTAGTGTGGGGAGAACTGGCGCATGCGCACTACAGTCAGCGGGGAAGACGACCAGGAGTTTCTCGTGCTGCTGATAAGACATGAAACAGCATGATGGCCGACCATAAGACTAAAGTAATTTCACGAAAAATTACAATATTCGCAATTTGCTGAAACAACATCTTGGGAAATTAATGTACCGTCAACAACACTATAGTGGCCACTGCACTAATGTCACCGGGCGCCATATATTACGAATTTTAGCATCACTACAGCTAGACTTGTATGTGTCACTGAAGACATGTACCGTAGCTATATTGTTATGTAGATAATGTAAACTACGTACTGTGCACGTGATGTGATCTGTAGTGATGCTAAAACTCGTAATATATGCCCCCCTGCGACATTAGGTGCAGTGGCGACTATAGATAGTGTTATTAACGGTAAATGAAATGAAATTTCATCATTCATTTTTTCATAGTCATCCCTGCAACTTGACTTCCCATTGAGAAGTCAAGTAAATAAAACGGCGCTTTTTAAAAATGTGTGCATTTCTGCCCGGAGGACCGCCCACTCGATCCCCCCAGCCAATACGAACGACGAATGGGACGGGGCCAGTCTCGATGTATTTTCGCGAGTATCAGGCCAGCCTGGAACGGTAGACTGGACAGGACCAGGGTGGTGAACGTCGCGAAAACGCGCTATAAGTCATTTTCAGTCAACCAACCCTTTTCATTATGCTAGTTAACACTTATTTCAGTAAATCGCTTAACCAGCCAGTCAGTCAGTTATTCAGTCAGTCACTCAGTCAAGCAACCCTTCCCATTCTGATAATCAACACAGTCAGTCAATCACCAAGCCTGCCAGTCAGTCAACTATTCAGCGAGCCTATCTACCAACTAGCCACTCACTCACTCAATCAGTCAGCCAGTCAGTAAGTTAGTCAGCCAGCCAGCCAGTCAGTCAGTCAGTCACTCAACTATTCAGCGAGTCTATCTACCAACCAGCCACTCACTCACTCGCTCAATCAGCCAGCCAGTCAGCCAGTCAGTCAGTCACAGCTCTTCATATTGACTTCGTGACAAATAAGCATTAGTGACACACGCAGCATTATCCCTGTTTTGGTCGCAGCCCTCAGCTTAGCACCCTGTAATTGCTCAGTCCCTGCTACATAGCGTGGTGTTTTTGTGTCGCTGAAGTGTTATCGAGATGTTTGCACGATCGCGTATTGGAAACAGATACATGCCGCGTGCTGTTCTAGTGTCTCGCTTCATTCTGTAGTGGGTTAGGCTAGGTTAGGTTAAGTTAGGTTAAGTTAAGTTAGGTTAGGTTAGGTTAGGTTAGGTTAGGTTAGGTATCAGATGACTTAAAAGGATGACAGATGACTTATTAGATGGAAGTACTGCTTAGTTTCGACGCCGCGTATTGGTCTGATGTTTACCTTCATTGTGTAGTGGGTTATCAGATGACTTTAAATGATGACAGATGGCTTGAGTAGAAGTAGTGCTAAGTTAAGGTGTGTGTGGAGGGTTTGACTTCATAGTGTTGTTGGTGGTGGTAAAGGAGTCATTTTTGCTTAGGATATGAAGAAGACAGTGAGGGAATAAGTGGGAAAAGATAGTAAAGGAAGTAGTAGTAAAGGAAGATAGTAAAGGAAGTAGTAGTAAAGGAAGTAAAGGAGTAAAGGAAGGAAGGAAGTATGTTGATTAGCTGGATCTAGTGGATAAGAGGTGGCTGTGTGTGTGTGTGTGTGTGTGTGTGTCTCTTTTTTCCTCCACACACGTGACTCCCTATACACGGTGCAATTTCTCGTGACTTCAGGTGTTCTCGAGTGTGTGTTTGGTAATGTTTATGATGAGTACAACGTTGTCATTAGCATTGCGTGTCCCTCCTCGCAGCCTTTTTTCCCGCCAAGACTGTGAAGGTATGATTAGAAGTGAATAAGAGCCGTGTAATGGGATTAATCTAACTACTGCCTTTTTAAGCTTATAGAAGGAGGTGAAATAAAAGAATGCAATACGTAGTTGATAATCCACAGTGGTAATTGGTAGTTGGTAGTTGGTATGGTAGTTCCCTTAAATCCTAAATTGATCAAAGGTATAAAAATAAAAATAAACTAGTACATGTTAACCTTATAATCATATAATTTTATGAGATAGGAAGGAAAAAATGCGATTGCTTTTGTAATGAGGTAGACGTAATACATTTGCAGATACAATTTCGATAAACTTTCATTGTAATTTCCGCTGTATGATCTTTTTTATACTTTTTTTTGTGGAATTCGATAAGTATTCCTAAATTCTTCATTAGTCAAGAGAAGGAAAGTCAATTAGTAAGGAAATGTTCACATGTTACAATGAAGGAACGAACGTCAATTATTTACCACACACACACACACCACACACACACACACACAAAGCGATAACACCGCGCGATGGTCAGGTTGACAGCGTGCCGGGCTCCCATTCTGTGAGTAGGCTGTTCGAATCCTCGCGCTCCCGTGGATTTTTCAATGACAAATTCGGGCGGTTACTGTCTCCCTTGAGCAAGGGGATGGGTGTGTGTTGTGTGTGAGTTCCCAGCATTGCCCAAAGATCGGTAATAATGAGCTCCAAGCTCGCACTGAGAGGATGAAACTGGCAATCGCGAGCCAGCTCGCGTGGACAAGACCATGGGTGAACACACACACACACACACACACACACACACACACACACACACACACACACACACACACACACACACACACACACACACACACGAACCAAACACACATAAATACTTGTTGACATAAATATCCAAACATTCTTCCCTATGGTTCTCCGTCACGCGTTTCGTTATAAATTCAAACATGACGATGGTTACCACTATAATACCTTTCCTTGCGCCTTGTCCTCGTCTTGCCCTCGCACCGATGTACGAGCCCCCACATCACTGGTGTTTGCAGGGCAGCGCTGAGTCACTGCATGCTGCTCAAATTGTAGGGTCGCCGCGAATAAGTCACGCCGTTACTGGGACTCCGATCTAAGTAAGCCGCACGTAAACAAAGCGTGGTAAGTTCGCGCCAGATTTACTACAATAGTGTCGCCTCCCCCTCCCTTCCCCTCTTCGCCCTCTCCTTTCCCCCCTCTTCGCCCCCCTTCCCCTCTTACCTACCTGTTACCTCTTGATTCACGAGTTCGATGAATTTACACGTCACTCGTTTTTTTCTTTTCTTAGACGTTCGTATTATATCACAGTCCCTTAGGAAGATATACACGATACATGGACGATAGTGACGACGACGATACGATAGCTGTGTGTGAAGGAAATGTGTCGTTGTCTGAGTTATTGTCGTTTATTCGATATTTGAACTAATGTTAATGTGAGTGATTTTTATGTTTATTTTTATTATTGGGAATTGAATTTAGTGTGCTTGTGTGTGTGTGTGTGTGTGCGTGTGTTGTGTATGTGTGTGTGTGTGTGGTGTGTGTGCTGTGCGTGTGCGTGTGCGTGTGTTGTGTGTGTGGTGGTGTTGTGGTGTGCTGTGCGTTGTGTGTGTGTGTGTGTGTGTGTGTGTGTGTGAATGAGTGATAGCACGTCATCATTCTTAAATATCTGCTTTTTGTCCAGTATTGTGTGTTATTCTAGTTCCTTATGGCTTGAGAAATAAATAAATCGAGAACATTTTACCACCGATGGACTGAGGCTCGATAATGATGCGTGTCTTTCTTTACCTGCCAAGGAAAGTTAAGCATCTTATTTTTCATTAGTTTGTTTTCTTTATCTTTCTTCTTTTTCTATTCTTATATCTTTTTTTCTCTATCGTTCATTTTACCATCGAAATTTATCATCGACAGGGCACTGAACACCCAGAACTTCATAACGCCACAGCTATTCACCAGTAAATTAACCATCATTAATTAACTAACTATTAACCAGAAGCAAAGCAAAGAAGTAGAGCAAAGAAGTAAAGCAAAGAAGTAAAGCAAAAAAGCAAAGCAAAGAAAGCAAAGAATCACCTTTTCTATATTTTTCATTCATTTAACCATCGAAACTTTTCATTATATCGAAAGGGCACTGAATAAAAACCCTAACTATTAATCATAACCTCATACATTATACATAGCAAATTCTATATTATACTGTCTAAGGTTACTGTCGGTGAAATATATCTTGTTAGGTTTTGCTACCGTACTTTTGGGGATCTTAAAGACAAAATCATGTGAGAAAAGTTTGTAGTGTGGCAGTGTTTCTAATATTGAACAAAGCATTACCATAGTTTAGAATAACTTACCGAGTTTAGAAGGTTTTTTTCTTTAAACGTCGTGGTTGTACTCTTGTTTAATTTTATTACGTTGTATGTATTCTTCTCTCTCTCTCTCTCTCTCTCTCTCTCTCTCTCTCTCTCTCTCTCTCTCTCTCTCTCTCTCTCTCTCTCTCTCTCTCTCTCTCTCTCTCTCTCTCTCTCTCTCTCTCTCTCTCTCTCTCTCTCTCTCTCTCTCTCTCTCTCTCTCTCTCTCTCTCTCTCTCTCACGTAATAGTTTCTGACACGCGGTGAACTTAATGTGAAGTTCGTGTTTATTTTGATGGGTAAAGTGCATGTAGTTATGCTGTTTAGTAGTTTTAGAAGCGCACACACACACACACACACACACACACACACACACACACACACACACACAACACACACACACACCACACACACACAACCCCCCCCCCCCACACACACACACATTTACAGCCCTCAAACAACAATAGCGGCTTTCATGTTGTCCCACCATTGAGTTTTATGCCTTTATTCCTTTCCTCTTCATTGTATTTTATTTCCATTCCCCTGGGGAGCACACGACGGCCCTTTACCGGCCCAACACGGTATGTGGGAAGCAGTTTATGTATTGTGGGTCTCACGGTTCAGGATACAAAGGGCGGTGTATATCTTCCTTACACTTCATAGTTTTTGCTCTTCTCCTCGTTCTCATCTCACGATTGTTTGTTTTTTGAGTGTCTAGGTATCATAAATCTCATGGAAAAAAGTAAAAAAGTAGTCATATCGTCTTGTCTCGAGTGCGGGAGGTAATTAGTTGCCAAGTTATTTGTGTCGTTTTCCACACCAGTTACACGGAAAGAAGAGGAACGGGTATGTGCAGAGAGAGAGGAGGGGGGCGGGTATGTGGTAGCAGTAGCAGCGGTATAGTGGCATATGCAGCGGTAAGCCTCCTACCGCGTGTGAATCTCGAGATGTTGTCTATCCTCTGTTCGTTTCTTTTAATACTCCTCTTTTTTTTCATTCTCTCTCTCTCTCTCTCTCTCTCTCTCTCTCTCTCTCTACTCTCTCTCTCTCTCTCTCTCTCTCTCTCTCTCTCTCTCTCTCTCTCTCTCTCTCTCTCTCTCTCTCTCTCTCTCTCTCTCTCTCTCTCTCTCTCTCTCTCTCTCTCTCTTTCTTTCTCTCTTTCCTTCTTCCCCAAACTGTCTCTGTATACCATTCCGTCTGTCTTTTTCTTTCTTTCCCACTAATCACGAGAGAGAGAGAGAGAGAGAGAGAGAGAGAGAGAGAGAGAGAGAGAGAGAGAGAGAGAGAGAGAGAGAGAGAGAGAGAGAGAGAGAGAGAGAGAGAGAGAGAGAGAGAGGAAGAGAGGAGAGAGGAGAAGAGAGAGAGGAGAGAGAGAGAGAGAGAGAGAGAGAGAGAGAGAGAGAGAGAGACTTAACTCTGAAAAACTCTGTGGAAACTCATATCTTCTTTCCCCCTCAAACATGTCAAAAGAAGAAGAGAAAAAAAAGGCGTCGCGTGGGAGGGAGGGTCTTAAGCAGCGCCAGTCATTAAGGGATAAACTCTCTTGGGGAATCAGCGTGTAATGAGCCCGGCAGGACCAGGAATGAGGTAATTTACTGATCCACAATGAAGACATTCAGCCGCGCGGGGTTCAGTAAGAGGGAGCAGCGTTTTGAATAAGCCTCCATGCACAGGCCCTCCCACCCCTCAGACTCACCCTTATATAGGAAGAAATAGACGAGGATAGGGAATGGGGATGTGGCAGTGTGTGAGGTAACCTAACTTAACCTAACCTAACTTTACTTAACCTAACCTAACTTAACCTAACCTACCTAACCTAACCTAAATGAACCTAACTTAGCCTACCTAACCTAAGGTGTCTCTAGGTGGTAATGGGAATGTAGTGTGGCTCTAAGAAGTAAATTTTATTGTAGTATTTGGTATTTGTTGATTCTCTTGTGGCTATAAAATGTATAGACTCACCCTTATAGGAAGAAATAGACGAGGAAAGGGAATGGGGACATGGGATGGGAATGGGAACACCTAGGAATGGGACGTAATGGTGTGTGAGGTGTGTCTAGCTGGTAATGGGTATGTATACTCGCCGCACGTTAAGTTGGCGAAAATGTGGCCCCTTCACTCGGACTAGGGTGGCCAGACGTCCGGTTTTTCGCCGGACAGTCTGGCTTTTTAGCACTCTGTCCGGCGCCACCTCAAGCCAGACGTTAATTTGTCCTCCTTTTTTCTTAGACAGGCTAAACAGATTCACGTTAAGTACTTTGCATTTATAAAAACAGCAAGCGTGCTAAAATCACCATTAATGTATTTTTATTATGTATTTGCCGTTGTCAACACTAGCGCAGAGCCGTTGACAGTCCGTAAGTCCGTATCCTACGTGTATGAGACACGTTGGCAATAAATACCATGCACTACAAAACTGTCAGTTTGCCCAAAGCCGCGATGGAGCTCGGTTGACTTTCTTTTCTTGTTCTTACACTAACCCCTTAAGGAAATGCCGAAAAGAAAAACCACTTTCAACCATGAGTGGCCCAAAGAATTTCACTAATTTATGAATGTATGATGAATATTGTATGAATGAATCCATGTACTATGTTTCAGTAATTATTTTCAGGTTTTTTTGTGTATTTTACACAACTGGTTCGAGCTGAATATTACCTGCTGAATATCCTTTGAGAAATATGTCGTTTGTCGTTAAAAAAAAATCCTCCTTTTTGGAAATTTGGAAATGGCCACCCTATTCACTCCCCCCTTCCGAACGCACAGCATTGGCTGAGGTGTTGGGTGTTGGGTGAGAATGCCTTAGTCCAAGTTCCGCCCTAAAGCCCCAACACCCAACACCTCAGCCAATCCCGTGCGTTCGGAAGGGGGGAGTGAAGGGGCCCTATTTTCACCACCTAAACGTGCGGCGACTTTTTTTTATAAGAAGAAATAGACGAGGATAGGGAAGGGGATGTTGTGGTGTGTGAGGTGCCTCGAGGTGGTAATGGGGATGTAGTGTGAGTCAAAGAAGTCAATTTTATAGAAGAAGTATAGACAGTATAGTATTTCTAAGAATAAATCGTTATATTTAGATGTAGTACGGCTCTTAGGTGTAATTCCTAGTGTAACATTAGTTATTTGTTGATTCACTTGTAGTTATAAAATGTATTGGCGAAAAAATGTATTTGTGATAGGAATTATATGTAAGCTGTTGATCTCTCTCTGTAAATTAAATCTGGTAATAGATTTGTAATGTTTTTTTGACGATTTAGTCTTTAGTTTGTATGAAATATGTGAGGTTTTTTGTGAAGAGGAAATTGGAGTGACTATTGCTTATGAGGATTTATTTTTCGTGTGTGTGTGTGTGTGTGTGTGTGCATGTGTGTGTGCTTTTATAATGGCTTTACTCATATTTCCTTCAGAATTATTGCAACAAGAGAATCATCATTAATAAATACAGCAAATCCGTGGACGGTATATTGCATGTGGTCTTTGTTGGTCATACTTCTTACTACTTCCTAAATACCACATACTACTTACTACTTACTACATACCACATACTACTTACTACATACTACATGCCACATACTACATACTACTTACTACATACTACATACTACATACTACTTACTACATACTACTTACTTCATACTACTTACTACTTACTACATACTACTTACTACATACTACATACTACATACTACTTACTACATACTACTTACTACATACTACATTACTACATACTACTTACTACATACTACTTACTACATACTACATGCCACATACTACATACTACTTACTACATACTACTTACTACATACTACTTACTACATACTACTTACTACTTACTACTTACTACATACTACTTACTACTTACTACATATCACAATTACCACATACTACTTACTACATACTACTTACTACTTACTACATATCACAATTACCACATACTACTTACTACATACTACTTACTACTTACTACATATCACAATTACACATTACTACTTCTTTCACATACTATTACCTATCTAGTACTCTATTACTACATAATACTACTATCACTACAACTACTTACTACATATTACTTACTACTTTGTGGATTGTTTGTTTGCACTATCTCTCTTGTCACAACTATTACCCCTATTTCTAGTACTCTATTACTACAAATACTACTATCACTACTATGTCTACTACTACTATTATCACTACTAGCCCTACTATTACTACTATAAATATTAGCTGTAATGTTAATGCTAAAACCAATATTACTATAAATAAAGATAACTGATGATAATAATAATAATAATAATAATAATAATAATAATAATAATAATAATAATAATAATAATAATAATAATAATAATAATAATAA
>JACEEZ010018895.1:40000-60000 GCA_016584305.1 Chionoecetes opilio | reverse complement strand
GCGGGTGTAATTAGGCCGTTTGTTGCCCGCGGGAGGAGTGATGGCGCCGCACCGCCACGGCTGCGCCATTAAAACTTACACACGCGGGATTGCCGGCTAAGCTGCCAATTATGAACACGCTGAGAGGGATAATTAGCGTCTATATCAGAGGCGTGTGAGGCACAGAAATCTGACTCAACCTACGTGCGCACCTTGCTCCTGTAAGAGTGTATGTATAATATATATATATATATATATATATATATATATATATATAGAGAGAGAGAGAGAGAGAGAGAGAGAGAGAGAGAGAGAGAGAGAGAGAGAGAGAGAGAGAGAGAGAGAGAGAGAGAGAGAGAGAGAGAGAGAGAGAGAGAGAGAGAAGAGTTTAGAGAGAGAGGAGAGAGAAGGAGAAAAGAGAAAAGAGTTCAGACAGAGAGAGAGAGAGAAAGAAAGAAAGTGTCAGACAGAGAGAGAGAGAGAGTCAGACAGAGAGAGAGAGTCAGACAGAGAGAGAGAGAGTCAGAGAGAGAGAGTCAGAGAGAGAGAGAGAGAGAGAGAGACAGAGTCAGAAGAAGAGAGAGAGACAGAGTCAGAAAGACGAGCAGCACGACAGAAAGACACTGTCAGAATGGAGAGCACCAAAACTCTTAACTTTGAAACAGACCGGAATTTCGAAATTTGTCCTTAGTTATTGAAGCAGTCCCGAGTGTCCAGACTAGATGCTTTGGGTTCTCTAGTATATTTGTAGGTGAGGGAGTATGGTCCTTCTTGTCATGTTACGGGGAAAGTCTCGGTGTGTTGGGAGTGGCGGGAGTGACTGGCGCGGTGGGTAGCGGGGCTGTTTGGTGTATGAGCGCGTGAGGGACAAGGGTAAAGTGGCAGCAATATGAGAACAGCTGTGATGCCTTGTGCGACGTGTGTGTTTCTGGATTTTCAGAGAGTGTGTGTGTGTGTGTGTGTGCGTGTGTGTGAGAGAGAGAGAGAGAGAGAGAGAGAGAGAGAGAGAGAGAGAGAGAGAGAGAGAGAGAGAGAGAGAGTCTTTCACATAAGTATAACGTTGTTGAGGCTGTGTAAGGTATGGGAAATTCATGGGTATTTGTTTGTTGTATGTGTATATAATCTAAAGCAATAGGCAAGCATCGGTATTTATGGAGACATAAGTAATTTTCCAGCTTATTTGAAACGCAAGACAGACCACCAATGTGTACTTACAGGTGTGAGCCATGGATGTGAACTATGTAAGCTAACTGAATCAATAGGAGTTAGATAGAAATGTAAGTACACCCTGCAAAAGGTAAAATATATCTCATCAATGAACGTAGCTGTGACGGAAAATGGAAATCCATATGAAAGTTTTTTCTCTCTCTCTCTCTCTCCCTCTCTCTCTCTCTCTCTCTCTCTCTCTCTCTCTCTCTCTCTCTCTCTCTCTCTCTCTCTCCTCTCTCTCTCTCTCTCTCTCTCTCTCTCTCTCTCTCTCTCTCTCTCTCTCTCTCTCTCTCTCTCTCTCTCTCTCTCTCTCTCTCCCAAACTGTATCTTGCATCACCTCCAGAGACATCATGTAAGTAGTGAGCAAATTTGAATATTTTACCAACATACGTAGAGCCATGAATTGATATACTGCAAGGATTGATTTAATGCCCAAAAAGGGGGAAATGTGCCAGACATCAGAGGTCATATAGCACTATGGCAAAGCATAAAAAGGGGAGGGGTTATAGAAAAATAGTGAAACGGTGAGGGATTGATATATTGGAGCTTCGATTCCTTGTTCATTTATGAGTGACAGCCTTTTGTCTTTCATTGTATCATTGGAAAAGCATTTATTTCTATGAGTCCTTCATGATAGCAGTGTAATAATGTTACCTACGCTTGGTTACTCATGGGTATTATGAACACTTATCCGCGTTTATATTTCATCTGTTTAGAATCATTAATTTGGTCAGTGTGGATTATGTCGTAAAAAGTAAGAATTGATTTGAAGTTTAAGCGAAACTTAAGTGGAAAAATAAATACCAGGCTGTATTTTATTTTCAGCAAATTAAGTGTAATAATTCGGCTTGACTACAAAGCAATACAAAAAGTAAAGAATATGAGTATAAATAAAAAACATGAATACATTTGAAGTTGAAGTAAAATTTAAGTGGAGAAATAAATAGCAGGCTGTATTTCTTAACCACTTGAGGCCCAGAACGTAATTTCCATTGTAATTTGGGTACCATTAAACAATTTCAATGAATGTAAGCAATATTTTATAGAAATGACCTGTTTAGTATCCTAGTCCACTAGCTAATTTGGTATATTAAAGTAATCATCCAGACCATTTCATCATTTCTGATTTAATGCAGTCAAAATATAGCCATTATCGAGTATATCAACAATATGTTGTCACTCTTTGCATCCAGTCACCCGTTTTTAAATTATCCGCATTCAAAACCTGTAAATTCCTCGAGCTCTCAAAACACAACTGACGACCAGCAGACGACGGACCACGGCTCGGTGACGTCACATTAGTAAGCCTCCCAGGCCAGCCCTATACAAATACACGGAGACTCAGAAGAAAATATAGTACTTGAAGAATTTTGGGTGTTTCTGATATTTTTTTGGTGCGATATGGCATATACTTGCATCCCGAATGGGTGCAGCAAAAAACCTGTGCCTTTCCCGAGAGCTTAACACCCATTTACAACCTATACAGCGACGATATATGTGTGCAGACGTGTGGAGCGGCGGGGAGCGGCGGGTAGTAGCAAGGCCACCGTGATACGGTATCTCGGTGGCCTCGCTACTATACCCGCTGCTCCCCGCCACTCCACACGTCTGCACACATATATCGTCGCCGTATAGGTTGTAAATGGGTGCTAAGCTCTCGGGAAAGGCACAGCTTTTTTGCTGCACCCATACAGGATGCAAGTATATGCCATATCACACAAAAAAATATATCAGAAACACCCAACATTCTTCAAGTACTATATTTTTTTCTGAGTCTCCGTGTATTTGTATAGGGCTGGCCTGGGAGGCTTACTAATGTGACGTCACCAGCAAATTTCGCACCACGGCTGGAATGGAGCTGTTGTTTTTCCCGCGCTTTTTACAAAAGTCATGTTTTTAGGGAAATAAGGCGTGGAAATGAATTATTTTTTGTGGATTAGGTATTTTGAATGAACATTCAACATAATTATGCAAAGAAAAAATGGGTCTGGACGATTACTTTAAGTTACTTTTCGTAATTTTATGGCTAACAGCAGATGATTTTATATAGCAAAGGAAAGATCTGGTCGTGAAGGGGTTAAATCAGGAAATGAAATCAAATAATTCGGCTTGACTCACAAACCAGAGCGAAACACAAACCAAAACATTGAAAATCATCACGAGGAAAACGATGGATTTCAGTGCAACACATCCCACCGGGAGGCGTGCGTGAGGAGGCGCGCGGCGGCAGGTGGTGCAAGGCGGCAGGTGGTCTCAGGGGATCGGGCGGGGATCAGTCGGGGCCGCGCTAATCCCAACCCGATGCCTGAGTCAAGGGCGTGAGAGGACGTGAGAGGCGCATCTCCCTCCTACTCAGGGCGGCTCATGTCAGCTCAGATTAACCGCTATCACTCGCCCCGCTGAGGTGATTCCCTGGTGCGTGTTTGCCCTTCTGAACATTGCGCGGCTGTGTGTGTGGGGGGGTGGGGGTGGAGGTGTGTGTGTGTGTGTGTGTGTGTGTGTGTGTGTGTGTGTGTGTGTGTGTGTGTGTGTGTGTGTGGAACATTACATTGCCATGGCCTCCGAAAGATCCTGGCCTGGGTCTCGAGTTGATGGCGTCACAAGAGTAGGCAGATTTTTAGGTTTTCAGTGCATAGGTTTTCGGACAGGTAGTTAGTGCAGAGTCATTAGAGAGCTTAAAAAGGAGGCTAGATAATTTCATAGATGGGGATGCAAAGTGGATGTAGGTAATATTAAGTAACAGGAACTATCTCGTGTAGGTCTCGCGGCCTCTTGTAGCTTCCTTATTTTCTTATGTTCTTATGTTCTTACATATAAATGCTGTACTCCTACCCGATATTACCAAGCTACCAGATGATATTTAGGAGGCTACGGCATTGCGCGGCTCTGTTTTCTCCGCGCCTTCCCCTTGAACGGCACTCAACATGTGATGCGTAGCGGCGCTGGCACTCACAAGACGCCCTTTTAGTAGTTAGTAATAGTTCGTTTATAGTTAGGTAGTTAGTTCGTTAGTTAGTTAGTTGTAGTTAGTTAATTGTTACGTAGTTAGTTCGTTAGGTAGTTAGTAGTAGTTAGTCAATAAGAGGGTAGTTAGTTCTTAGTAGTAGTAGTTAGTTAATAGTTAGGTAGTTAGTTCGTTAGTTAGTTAATAGTTAGGTAGTTAGTTCGTTAGTTAGTTAATAGTTAGGTAGTTAGTTTGTTAGTTAATTAGTAGTAGTTAGCTCATAGTTAGGTAGTTAGTTCGTTAGGTCATTATAGTAGTAGTTAGTTAATAGTTAGGTAGTTAGTTCGTTAGTTAGTTAGTAGAAGTTAGTTAATAGTTAGGTAGTTAGTTCGTTAGTTAGTTAGTAGTAGTTAGTTAATAGTTAGGTCAATAGTTCGCTAGTTAGTCAGTAGTAGTTAGTAGATAATTGGTTAGTTAGTATGAAAGGTACATGCAGGAAATATACATAGTTCCTACGTATACCTATAATGCCATCAGAAGGTCTTCCTGAAGTGTCGGTGTTGGTGTTGATGGGGTGCGTTTCGTGGGTTATATATTGCTATTATTACTAGTTTTGTTTATGTATCTGTGTATTATTATCTCCGTCAAGCAGGTTACGGCGTGATTGGTTCAGTTTGTTTGTTTGTTAGAAGGACTACGCAAAAAGTTAAGAAAGGATATGCATTGAAATCTTACTAGAGTTTAGTTTTTGTCCAATTTAGAAGTGATTAATTTCTGAAGTCGATCTGGATCTAGGAATGTTTTTAACCCCTTGAGACCCAGAACGTAATTTCAATTGTAATTTAGCTACCTATAGACGATTTGTAGTGATTATAAGCAATATTTTATAGCTATGACCTGTTTAGTATCCTTGTCCACTAACTAACTTGGTATATTCAGTTACTTTTCGTTATTTTATGGCTCAACAACATACAATTTTTTATAGCAAAGGAAAGATCTGGGTGTGAATGGGTTAAGGATATCCTGGGGGGCTTATATCAATTAGAAAAGGGAGAGGTGAAAGTATATGCATAAGATTAACACGGGTTATAATCTTACTTACATTTATATTTACAGTAAGCTGACTTCCCTTTAGCATGTCGCAGACTCCACCGAGGAAAAACAAGTTCAGGTCTGCCTCTTTCCGAAACACAAGTTTGCACTAACCACCGAGCTATCTTACCGTGTTACAGGTAAAGGTAAAGACGGAAAGGGGGACCAGTTCCTACTAGGCTCAAGATAAACTCCTGTAGACTGCCAGGCATCTGTGAGGGGATGTGACCCGATGAGGGGATGCGAGGGGATGTGACCCGATGAGGGGATGTGATGGGATGTGACCCAGTGAGGGGATGTGAAGGGATATGATCCGATGAGGAGATGCGAGGGGATGTGAGCCGATGAGGGGATGTGATGGAATGTGACCCGATGAGGGGATGTGACCCGTTGAGGGGATGTGAAGGGATGTGACCCGAAGAGGGGATGTGATGGGATGTGACCCGATGAGGGGATGTGATGGGATGTGACCCAGTGAGGGGATGTGAAGGGATATGACCCGATGAGGAGATGCGAGGGGATGTGAGCCGATGAGGGGATGTGATGGAATGTGACCCGATGAGGGGATGTGACCCGTTGAGGGGATGTGAAGGGATGTGACCCGAAGAGGGGATGTGATGGGATGTGACCCGATGAGGGGATGTGACCCGTTGAGGGGATGCGAGGGGATGTGACCCGATGAGGGGATGTGATGGGATGTGACCCAGTGAGAGGATGTGAGGGGATATGACCCGATGAGGAGATGCGAGGGGATGTGAGCCGATGAGGGGATGTGATGGAATGTGACCCGATGAGGGGATGTGACCCGTTGAGGGGATGCGAGGGGATGTGACCCGAAGAGGGCATGTGATGGGATGTGACCCGATGAGGGGATGTGACCCGTTGAGGGGATGTGACCCGATGAGGGGATGTGAAGGAATGTGACCCGATGAGGGGATGTGAGGCTCCTCGCTTAGGGCCGGGAACTAGTGACACCCAGGAGGGGATTTACGCCTCGGAAGGAAGAGCTGAGCATCGTGTGTGGGGGAGATTAACTTGTCTCTCTGTCTCACCTGACTGGCCTTCGCGGGCTGGTCTGAGTGCGGGCGCAACCTTCCCTTCTCGTGTGGTGCGAGGTTTTGTATTTTTGTTACAGCGTGGAGGAATTGATGCTGAGTGAAGCGATGGTGAGACATGAGGGAAAATGGCTAGATCAATTGACTTTTAATATATATGGTTTTGGTGGTTAATCTTGGTAAATTGTTTGTGGAAATGAGTTAAGTAGCTTGACGGGGTTGATAGGCGCCTCTGTCTGTCTTGGAAGTGTGTGTGTGTGTGTGTGTGTGTGTGTGTGTGTTGTGTGTGTGTGTGTGTTGTGTGTGTGTGTGTATTCATCTAGTTTGTCTTCATCTAGTTGTTATTTTACGGGGCCAGAGCAATTGTTCGTGTGGCCCGTTCCATATCACATTTTTATTCATTCATCCTTAGTGCTTTTGTGTTAGTCGAAGCCAGCACACCCGAGAAGTCAGTCAAAAACCCCGGCTAACACCCGGTACCCATTCACTGCTGGTGTGGACAGGGGCTCGGGTTTTTAAGGAAACAACCCATTCTGTTTCCGCTGCGCCCGGGGATCGAACCCGGACTTCTCGGTTGTGAACCGAGCGTGCTTCTCTACACCACGAGTACCCTATGTTGTGTGTGTGTGTGTGTGTGTGTGTGTGTGTGTGTGTGTGTGTGTGTGTGTGTGTGTGTGTGTGTATCCGGGCCCGCACGTAATCCAAATAAATTCACATTAAAACCACACTACAACTAGCAAAAAAGCAAAAAACACGAAATTACCTTTTTTTTTCGTCTTTCAACTTTTATGCAAAATTAAGTAGACAATTATGAACTTAACCTCTTGGGGAACATTTTCATTTACTCGTTTTATCATGATATTTTTCCTCCTTTTTCCCCTCCACTTTAGCTAGCAACTCCTCGTCTTGTTCCTCGTGCTGCTCCTCCTCCTCCTCCTCCTCCTCCTCCTCCTCCTCCTCCTCCTTCTCCTCCTCCTCCTCCTTGTGTTTCCCGGGGCCGAGGGAGCACCGTCTCGTGTCTCAGGAAGAAATGACCCTCAAGCAGGACACGCTAGAGTGGCCCGCCTGGCGTCCTCGTATACACGTCCTCCCGTCCTCGTACACGTCCTCGCAGCCGCCAAGACCCGCACACTGGCGCCAGACCCGACCCCTCGGCGCCTAATGTGTGTGTGTGTGTGTGTGTGTAAAAGAGAGAGAGAGAGAGAGAGAGAGAGAGAGAGAGAGAGAGAAGAGAGAGAGAGAAGAGAGAAAACGAGAGAGAGAGAGAGAAGAGAGACAGACAGACAGACGGACAGACGAGAACAGACAGACCAACAAGACAGACAGACAGACAGACAGACAGACAGACAGACAGACAGACAGACAGACAGACAGACAGACAGTACAGACGATGACAGACAGACAGACAGCAGACAGACAGACAGACAGACAGACAGACAGACAGACAGACAGACAGACAGACAGACAGACAGACAGACAGACAGACAGACAGACAGACAGACAGACAGACAGACAGACAGACAGACAGACAGACAGACAGACAGACAGACGACGACAGACAGGACAGACAGACAGACAGACAGACAGACAGACAGACAGACAGACAGACAGACCAGACAGACAGACAGACAGACAGACAGACAGACAGACAGACAGACAGACAGACAGACAGACAGACAGACAGACAGACAGACAGACAGACAGACAGACAGACAGACAGACAGACAGACAGACAGACAGACAGACAGACAGACAGACAGACAGACAGACAGAACAGACAGACAGACAGACAGACAGACAGACAGAAAGAGACAGAGAGAGAGAGAGAGCTCATTCCTACCAAATACCCAAATCCACGTTTTTTTTCTGGTCTCGTTGGTAGATTTTTGCGTCATTAGTAGTACCGTTACGAAAGACTCCACCCACCTGTGAGTGTGTGTTTGTGTGTGTGTGTGTGTATGTGTGTGTGTGTGTTCCGTGGTCGGGTGTGCGGGGGAGGAGGAGTAAGGTCGGGATGGGTGACGGTGATGAGGCTTTCCAGGGATGGGTGAAAGCAAGGTCATTTATTCTCTCTATAAATGACCTTTAACCTTGGGTGAAAGAGCGGATGTGTCGAGAGAGGAGGCAAGATCGAAGAGTAAATCAAGGCTGCAGGCTTTTTGATGTTTGTGAGGAGAGTGCGTAGTGTATTTTGCCGGAAATGGAAAGATAAACAACATGAATATAACATAGAAATAAGATAAGTCAATGGAAAGAGTCAGAGGTATAGTTTATGTGAAATTTTATTAGATGCTCACAGAAGAAAATTAATATAAAGCAATTCGAATTATGTAACATCGCAGGCTTCATAATGTACATAATCTTCATAATGAATTTATATAGAATAATGTACGCACGAATTCCTCTCTGCAATACATGACTCCCTAGTTGTGAGAGGCTCCGGATAGGCCGCCAAAATAAAAGCAACTCACTCGACAGGAATAACGAAGGTCATCCAGCGTCGCACTCTCATTAAGGCTCAGTGCAATCTCTAAGCCATGGGTCGCCACTCCTTCAAACACACACACACACACACACACACACACACACACACACACACACACACACACACACACACACACACACACACACACACACACACACGAACGCGCGCGCGCACTCTCACACACACACACATGCACGCGCACACATATGCACGCACGCAGCACGAATACACACACACATACACACACACGAGATGTCTTCTCTACTATTTTTTTTCTCGTGGAGAGAGAGAGAGAGAGAGAGAGAGAGAGAGAGAGAGAGAGAGAGAGAGAGAGAGAGAGAGAGAGAGAGAGAGAGAGAGAGAGAGAGAGAGAGAGAGAGAATGACTCTCCCGCATTATTCCTTGTTATTATAATCTTCATGTAAAGTGTATAGAAAACAAATATATACTTTTTCTTAAAATGCATTGCAATCAACAATTTGTGTCGACTAAAGCGGCCCACACACAGTCCATAATATTGATCAATATTATTGACTGTGTGTGAGCTATATTGAAAGATTATTTTTTAATATATTTGATTTTTTTTTTTTTTAGTTATTGATGTCAATAATTTGATGTCAATATTATTGATCGTGTGTAGACCGCTTAAGGAATGTGGCGTAATGCAAGTTTACATGTAAGAAAACAATATATCATTATAGAAATCATATGTAAAACAAAAATTTATGTAATGGAGTTGTAAAAAAGAGATATTCAGCATATTCTTCCCTTAACAGCTTCAAAAGAAGGAGTAACAGAATAATAATGTAATAAAGATCACCAGCTTGGTGCACCGATGCTTCAAGTTGCTGGTTTCTGACGATCAGTTTTCCTTTTGTTTTCTTCCTTGATTATCGTGTGATTACAAGCCGTGGTGCCTTGTTGATAGTGTAAGTACTGACTGTGGACGGTCGTAAGTCATGGAAGCTGTGGCTCACGGTCTCACTCAGTGACCTTGCCGACACACAACTTCAGGAAGGTTCGCCCCGCGCCGCGTAGCACGCTGGCCACCTTGCTCTTCCCGCCCTCACGCTCGCGCGGGACTTCACGCTGACGCAACTCTTCGCGGAGAGTTGTTTGTTGAGAGGCCGAGACTTCTCGTCTTCTTGTCTCGGAATCCCAAAATCTAATCCTGTTGAAGGTTCGTCTGTAGTACTCGAGTACGTGTTCCTGGTGCCACAGCACGACACTGCCGTGCAGGCGCGGCACGATCACGCCCCGCATCGCCGAGTGGCTGGCGACGGCCCAGTCCTCGGTGATGGGCGCCAGCCAGAGGCGGCCATACGGCACCACAGGCAGGACAGGCCAGTGGCAGCCTAGGTCCTGCCCCTGAGACACTGGCAGCGTGAGGCGACGCGTGTCCTCAAGGATCGGAATATCCTGTAATTTAATCTTGTTTTGAACAAGTGTACAAGATGTGTATTTTCCTAGGAACAGGTTGTCCTTGCCTCTTAATAGAAGGGAGTCTTTCCGAAGCTGCTGGCTAACCAGCATTACCTCGCCCCTCTGTGCCGCCTGGTTGGTGACTTGCCAGTTGTAAGGCACTGGCGCCTGCCAGAGATGCTCGCTTAGTATCACAGGCAGGACAGGCCGGTGGGAGCAGAGATGCTCCATTGAAGAATCCTCCCCTTTGAAGGCAAACAGGAGTTCAACTTTCAACGCATGTTTCTCTCGGGCTGGGTCTTGCTGTTCCCCCAGACCCAGAGCGCGGGTTCCCTGCCGAAGGTGGTGCATGATCACCACCATCACGCCCCTTATCACCGCAGGGTTGGCCGCGGCCCGGGTGTTCGTGAAGGCCACCAGCTCGAGGCGCCTCCTGGCCACCACAGGCAGGACGCCTTCCTGTCTCCCTGAAGAGAGGAATTGCTCCACAAGATGCTGGTTGAGCAGCATTATCACGCCCCTCATCGTGGAATGGCTGATGGCCGAATGGCTGATGGAGGACGGCCAGAGGTTCCCACTGGGCAAGACTGTACTGTGGATATAGAGACGCTGCTCTTGGGGCTCCGGCAGTGTAAGGACGAGGGAGTCCTCAACAAACGAAATACCCACTTCTTCGAATACAGTCTGATATTCAACAACTGGCACGTCCTTCTCCAGGACAAGGTCCTCCTCTTCCTTCAGAGCGAGGGTGTCTTGCCGTAGTCGCTGGCCGACCAACTTCGTTGTTTTGGCAGACCGTCCAGCGATGCCCCGGCGGGCCTGCTGGCGTCCCCGCCGCGCCGCCTCGGCACGGGCTTGTGCCACGCGGAGCTGCTGTTGCCCCAGACTGGCGGGTCCACACACAAACCTTTCACAATACAAAGGCATAGTGGTTCTCCTTAAATACTGATGGGGTGTCAAAACAGGGTACCCTGCAATATTAAGGATGTCTCCATGCAACATGACCATAAAAGGAACAACTAGGAGTTAAAGATTGGAGTTAAGAAGAATAAAAACAGATTGGAGTTAAGAAAATAGAACTTTGCGTCAAATCCCGTCTCCTGATTGGCTGGTGGGGGCATCACGAAGGACGGTGATTGGCGGAGAGGCATTACAGAGGTAGGTGGGATGATGCGCTCTCTCTCTCTCTCTCTCTCTCTCTCTCTCTCTCTCTCTCTCTCTCTCTCTCTCTCTCTCTCTCTCTAGGTGCACCGGCCAGGTAAAAAGGAACTCACCGAACACTGTACCCAGATATTACAGAATAAAATGTGTGCCAGAAAGAAGCAGGGGGCGTGGCAGAGGGAGGCGTGTGTGGGGTCGTGGCTAGATGTTATGTGGTGGTCCAAGCCCCGCCCCTTCAAAGCGACCAATGGGGGAGGAAAGGTTACACACACACACACACACATACACACACACACACACACACACACTTAAGTACGTAATGATATCCTATGTACGTGGCTTACCTTCTCTTAGGGACCTAGACCTAGTGATATAACAAAGAACATAATGTTTTAGCATCAATTTGAGCTTGAGGAATTTGTGTTTTTTCTAGACCCAGAATCGTATGTCAAAGGAATAGATCCAGCAACATGTCCAAAGTTCCTCCTTCATCTCATACGTAAAAAAAGGTGTAAATAGGCTTCAATTTTCAGTTATACAATTTAATTTCACAATTTTTCATCACCATTCCTTCATCTCATACGTAAAAAAGGTATAAATATGCTTCAATTATCAGTTATACAATTCATTTCACCATTTTTCATCACCATTCCTCCATTGTAGCTTCCTTATTTTCTTATCTTCTTATGTTCTAATGTTCTTATTTCATACGTAAAAAAAATGGTGTAAACATGCTTCAATTCTCAGTTAGTTTGTGTCATGTGTTCTACTCAGCTGATTGACTGGTGGACTCTTGACACGAAGTATTTTCAGTACATTCTGATTAACTTCGAGATAGAGCCACGTCAGCTGTATCTAGTGCAATGCAGTCTTAATTTTGAATAAGAAGACGGTGTGTTTTATCAAGTACGCCCAGTGTCTCCGCTTGTTATTTCATGTATTTGTAGCTGTTCTTACGTTCAGTCATTTATAGTAGTATTTTATTGTCTTAATTCGATGATGCTATTTTAACTGTTTAAATTTACTTGGGTGTTAAACTTATTATTTGGTATAGGTTCTTTTTACTTGAAATATTTGTATTTATTTTATTCCCTTTTATTGTGAAAGTGGGATTTGTATCTCTATATACATTATTTTAGTTTTATGGGTAAAGTTTTTTTCTTTGTTTTGTTATGTTAAGTCATCTTGTTTTGCAAATGTTGTTTTTTATGCTTTAGATATGGACCACGGACCATGACATCAATTGCTGCATCGTATCTTTGTATTTTTTATGGTCAATGAATATTTATCTATCTATCTATCTATCTATCTATCTATCTATCTATCTATCTATCTATCTATCTATCTATCTATCTATCTATCTATCTCCAAGTTGCAGCCTCGATTTATGTCTTAGTTGGGATGTTTCATTGACAGGAGTAGCAATTCACTTTTCACATAACAGGAAAAGTTGTGTTCTGGGTAAGCAAATAAGAGATAGTCAGACGGATAAAAGAATTGATTTTGGATACATGTAGAATAGTTTTGCGAAGTTACAGCTCCATCCTCTCAGTGGACAGTCATCCTCTTAGCATAATTAACTTCTGACATTTCGAAACTTATGGTGTTTGTGGAAGTGGGAGATTAATTTATTGTACTCTTATTTTTACTATTTTGGTGGTTGCTCTTTTATCTTTTAATGTCGAGAAAAGTGTTAGGAGTGTTACTGTAGATTTTTGTTTATTACAAATATGATAGATGAAATTTAGGGAGAAGAGATTTTTAATGAGTTACGATAATACCTAACGATAATCAAGCACACACACACGCACGCACACACACACACACACACACACACACACACACACACACACACACACACACACACACACACACACACACACACACACACACACACACACACACACACACACACACACACACACACACACACACACACACACACACACACACACACACACACACACACACACACACACACAGAGAGAGAGAGACACACACACACACAAACAACTAGATGTGGTTTGTGGCGTCCAAAGTTTGCAGTGGCCGAGATTTCGATGGCGAGATTTTTAAAAGTAATCTCTCTCTCTCTCTCTCTCTCTCTCTCTTCTCTCTCTCTCCTCTCTCTCTCTCTCTCTCCTCTCTCTCTCTCTCCTCTTCCTCCTCTCTTCCGCTCTCTCTCTCCCTCTGCTTCTCTCCACTCTCTCCTCTCTCTCTCTCTCTCTCTCTCTCTCTCTCTCTCTCTCTCTCTCTCTCTCTCTCTCTCTCTCTCTCTCTCTCTCTCTCTCTCTCTCTCAGAAAGAACCAAAGAAAAGTGTAGACTGCAGGGTGGCGAGTGTTGGGATTCTGAGGGTCACTCCACGACCACCAAGGAATTGAATGGGTACCAAGTGGCGTACACACACACACACACACACACACACACACACACACACACACACACACACACACACACACACACACACACACACACACACACACACACACACAACACACACACACACACACACACACACACACACACACACACACACACACACACACACACACACACACACACATTGTACAAAGGGAGAAGAGTAGAGTCATAATTACACGATTTAGTAAAATGTGCAGAAGGGGTAATAAATATGTTATAACACCATGAAAAGTTCACCGTTGACTAAAAGAATGATAGAAATATAAAGATCAGTGTTGTAGGTCTCGAGACTGGTCTTGGTCTCGAGACCGGTCTCGATACCAGTTTGATGTGGTCTTGGTCTTGGTCTCGTTTGATGTGGTCTTGGTCTTGGTCTCGTTTGATGTGGTCTTGGTCTTGATCTTGGTCTCGAAGCTTCTGGTCTCGGAGTTTGGCTCGAGACCAGGTCGAGACCAGGATTAAAAAGTGCATCGCGGCGTGGGGAAGGTCGGAATTTATTATCATACACGGAGAAAAATCATGGCTGTTTCGATTCACGGCGCGCCATACAGCGTTGTATTGTCTATAGAATATTTGCCTTCTTTCTTTTTCTTTTTACAGCAGCTAACCCATCACATGTATAGGGTATTAACTGCATGGACAAAGGTTGAGCATATAACAGTTTGGTTCACATTTTTTTTTTTTTTTCATTTGATCCCTAAGACTATATGGATAATTTAATTAGGTCCGTTATATTCAAAGGTACATGTATGAGAAAAAAAAAAACATTCCTTACAAACAGGACAGGACAATACAATTTAGTATTTACGCAGTACAGACCAAACACGTTCAGATAATAGTCATATTTATAAAAAATTAATTTATATGCCTGTTCTTGGTCTTGGTCTGTTTTGGAGGGTCTGGTCTTGGTCTTGGTCTTGGTCTCGGAGGATCTTGGTCTTGGTCTCGGAGGGCTGGTTTTGGTCTCGGAAGGTCTGGTCTTGGTCTTGGTCTCGAAGGGTCTGGTCTTGGTCTTGGTCTCGGAAGGTCTGGTCTTGGTCTTGGTCTCGAAGGGTCTGGTCTTGGTCTTGGTCTCGAAGGGTCTGGTCTTGGTCTTGGTCTTGGTCTCGGAGGGTCTGGTCTTGGCTACAACACTGATAAAGATACGAATGAGTAATAATAATAATAGAATGTATAATAATAATATAATGTATAATGATCATAATAGAATGAACGATAGAAATAGGAATGACTGAGTGAGTCAATATGTATAGAAACAACCAAGACAACTAATATTTTGTTTACATACCAAAGGACTGGCCAAGTGCAAAGAAATATAAAAAGGACTAACAAAAAGCCCGCCACGTTTGCTGCCAGGATATAGTTAAAGTTAAAAGATTATAAATTAGAGAGAACAAAGCAAACTCTTAATTAAGGAACACTATTATGATTAAACTGAAAAGAAATGAACTAAAAGAAAATATTCGTAACCACATGTTCTTCGCCTCTCCCAGAAAGAAAAAAAGAAATATATATAATCCAATCAAAACAAAACAATAAAAAAGAAAAAAGAAATTCACTGTAAAGAAAAAATAGAAAAGTAAAAGTGAGAGATTGATCTGAATTCATCTGTATTCTCCTTGGCCTCGAGTGTGGTGTGTCCCGAGAGAGAGAGAGAGAGAGAGAGAGAGAGAGAGAGAGAGAGAGAGAGAGAGAGAGAGAGAGAGAGAGAGAGAGAGAGAGAGAGAGAAACATGAGATGGATTCAAGTTAGTGTCATTGCTTTAATCCGTGGCTTTTTTTATCTTTTAATGTTTTTTTTTTTTTTTTTTTTATTTCATGCACTATTTGTTCTTGTATAATACTCTGAGCCTATCAAGCAAGTCTAACAAAATGTGTGTGTGTGTGTGTGTGTGTGTGTGTGTGTGTGTGTGTGTGTGTGTGTGTGTGTGTGTGTGTGTGTGTGTGTGTGAGAGAGAGAGAGAGAGAGAGAGAGAGAGAGAGAGAGAGAGAGAGAGAGAGTTTGGGAAAGTTTGTTGTGTTGTTGTTTCAGGCCACTTTCTTCTTGTTTGGGAAAAGTTACCTGTGTGTGGAAGGTACTTTTTTCTTCTTTCTTTCATTTGATGTCTTGTACTGTAAGACGTCTCAAATTAGGTGAGTTTGTTGCTGGTTTGTTTTATCTTACGTGAGAGGAGCGCAGGTTATTTATGTTATTTATTTCTTCATTTTTTTATTCATATATTTGTATAATTTTCCTTCTAATGCAACAATTCTAACAGCAATTTTGTATGAGATTCTATGTTTTATGTTTGTTGTTTTCCTATGTCTGTATCGTCTGTTTGAGTGTGTCTTTGTGTAGGTTATTTTATCGTTAATGTTATTTATTCCTTCATTTACTCATATATTTGTATAATTTTCCTTGATTTCACAGCATTTCTATATGAAACTATGTTTTATGTTTGTGTTTTTCTGTGTGTCTGTTTGTGTGTCTGTCTGTCTGTCTATTTGTTGTGTTGTATACCATTAACCCTTTCACACCCAGATCTTTCCTTTGCTATATAAAATCGTCTGTTGTTAGCCCTAAAATTACGAAAACTAACTTAATATACCAAATTAGCTTATGGACAAGGATACTAAACAGGTCATATCTATAAAAACATTGCCTCTATTACTAAAATTGTCTGATGGTAGTTATATTACAATAAAAATTACGTTCTTGGACTCAAGGGGTTAATGTTTTCTCTCACAGCCTACGAAGTTTATGAGTGCTATTTTTGAAGGCGTTGAGACGTGTGTATGTATGTATGTATGTGTGCTTGTGTTTGTTTGAAAGTGTTTGTTTGGGTCCCTAATTTATCGTCTCTTTTGTGTTTGTGTATATATATATATTTTTTTTTTTTAAGTACGATGTTTGTGGTGGTGTGATTTCCATTGAGTACTGTAGGCTTCAGCTCTTTCATGACTCATTAATATATACCGTACAGCATTGGACTAAGGAAAATTAAACCTAAACCTAAGGCCTAAAAACCTTAGCCCTAAACTGATGAAGTGCCATAGCAAGAGTTCACTTCACTGGTCACTTAAACGATGATATAAAGTCAATATTCACTGAGTACTACTATATCTTTATTTTATTACCATCTCTGTATTGTCTTTATTGTGTTACTGAGATGCATTAATTGTTCGAAAAAAAGAAGAAGAGAAAGAAAAGAGAAGAAAAATAGAAGAAAATGATGACGATGAACAAAATGGAAAAGGAAGATGATTAGAAACATAATTAATTCATGATTAACATAACATCCATATCTTAAGTGAAAGTATCAATAGAAAAGACACACACATTACTAATAACAAAGGAAGAATAGAAAAAGAAAAACAAACAGAAGTAAACATGGGAAACAACCGATAGAGGGGAAGGATTTGGAGAAGTAGGAGGAAGAGGAGGAGGAGGAGGAGGAGGAGGAGGAGGAGGACGAGGAGGAGGAGGAAGAGGAAGAGGAAGAGGAAGAGGAAGAAGAGAGGAGGAGGAGGAGGAGGAGGAGGAGGAGGAGGAGGAGGAGGAAGGATATTTAGGTCGTGTCCTCAACCTGGTGTCTCCTGATCTGTCATCGAATCCCTACATAATGTCCTTCATCAACGTCACTTCTGGTTTATTACGAGTGACGGCTGTTCATTACTCTCACAACCCCGCCCGAACTACGAGTATGTTGGAGAGAGAGAGAGAGAGAGAGAGAGAGAGAGAGAGAGAGAGAGAGAGAGAGAGAGAGAGAGAGAGAGAGAGAGAGAGGGAGAGAGACACACACAGAGAGAGAAAGACAGGCAGACACACAGAGAGAGAAAGACAGGCAGACACACAGAGAGAGAAAGACAAACAGACAGACACAGAGAGAGAGAAAGACAGACACAGAGAGGGAGAGGGAGAGACAGAGTGTGTGTGTGACAGACAGACATCAATTTCTCCTCCTACTCGAAAGGTGAATTTAATGTAACAGACGCTGAAGCAATGACAAAGATACCACAATACTCCTTACAGTGTCACGTTCATGTAGTTCAAAGTCCACCAAGAATCATGGTCAATGGATTTATCAGGTCATCGCCCAGTCCACAGCAGACCTTAAGTTGTTCAAGGCAGTGTGTTAGAATGAGAACATTCAAGGTGGCTAAGTTATTTTTTTAACCCCTTGAGGCCCAGAACGTAATTTTCTTTGTATTTTGGCCATCATTTGACTATTTTAATTAATTATAAGCAATATTCTATAGATATAACCTGTTTAATACCCTTGTCCATTAGCTAGCTAGTTTGGTATATTAAGCTACTTTTCGTAATTTTATGGCTAACAACATACGATTTTTACATAGCAAAGGAAAGATCTGGGTGTCAAAGGATTAAGGGGCATTTTTAGGAGGGAAATAAAACAGACACACACCTTCTGTAGGACCTTATACTGTTTACTTTAGCCTTAGGAAGAAGGGCATAAGAAGGAGACTCATAACACTGTGAATCATACATAACTCCAGTCCTTGTTATGATCTTAAATATTGATTGATTTTTATGTGTAGCGCCGTAATGAATGTGGTTATAAGGAATCGAAAAATAAGACAGGAAAAGATATTGATATTGATGTAGAATAATGAATGAAATATTGAAAAAGTATTGTGTATGAAATAATTATTCGTATATGTATGTAATTACCTTCAATGTAAACGAGAAAAAATTAGCAGCAGAGTAATTTAAAAGGAGACTTATTCTCTCTCTCTCTCTCTCTCTCGCTCTCGCTCTCGCTCTCGCTCTCGCTCTCGCTCTCGCTCTCTCTCTCTCTCTCTCTCTCTCTCTCTCTCTCTCTCTCTCTCTCTCTCTCTCTGTGTCATTTACCGGGCTTTTTGTTGATTCCTTTATTTTTTGTGACCTTGACCTTGACCCTTGACCAGTCCCCTATGATGTAAGATAAAAAAAACAATATTAAAAGTATGTATTCGTCAGGTCGATTTAGGGTTACTTTCACTATTAATTATATCAACATTTTAATATCTTCCTCAATTTGTTTCTTCTAGTTATGGTGACGGCGAGAGGCAAGCCTGTACACCTGTTGCCTATACACCTGCCTATACACCTGTCTACATGCTCTAGACAAGCTTGATGGGAATGCAAGATGAGTCAATGAAGTAAGTGATTTTTTGCATATGTATATATGACTCAAAAGTAAGCATTTCTTGACTTCAACCCTGAGACCCACAGCGTAATTTCCACTGTAATTTGACCACCATTAGACGATTTTTAGTGACTATGAGCAATAATTTATAGATATGACCTGTTTAGTATCCCTGCCGACTAACAAATTTGGTATATTAAGTTACTTTTCGTAATTTCATGGCTAACAACATACGATTTTTTAATATAGCAAAGGAAAGATCTGGGCGTGAAGGGGTTAATCGCTTTTATCGGCGTTACTCTATATAGTTTGATGTCAACATTATATTCTATACGTGACGCATTTCAATTTCTCCCTCCACCACATCCACCTTACCTTCTCTCTCTCTCTCTCTCTCTCCTCTCTCTTCTCTCTCTCTCTCTCTCTCTCTCTCTCTCTCTCTCTCTCTCTCTCTCTCTCTCTCTCTCACTTCGTCAGCCACAGATTTTACTTCCTTTCCTGACAGACCTCTGAGGAGTAGTCATTAGAGTAGAGTAGTATACAATATAGTACTTTCCTACCTTAATTTACCCACTAACTTTACCTTCACTTTATTTACCAACTTACCCTACTTTTCCCTCCCCTACATTAACCACTAAACTCTACCTCCTTCCCTAAATTTATCCTATACCTTCCCTTCTTCCCTTCCTTCCTTCCATATATTCATCCTAACTTCCCTACTTCCCTTCCTGCCTTCCCTATATTTATCCTACCTTCCCTTCTTCCCTTCCTTCCTTCCCTTTGTTTACCTTTCCCTCCCCTTTCCCTTCCCTTTGCTTTTTTATCAACTTGAGTAGTATACAGTACATGCATGAGACACGTAGGCAGTGATTGTCTGTTGTTCCGCATTTCAATATACATTTTGCAGCCGTTTCGTGGGTGATTCTGTAAGACAAGAAGTGATTTAGATAATTCGTATGTATGCGAGAGTTTACTTCATTGAATAGCAGCAATTAGAAACAATCTCGAATAGAAGGTAATATGTAATAGAGCAGAAGAAAACAGAAACAAAGCTAAATATATTAATAAATCCCCAAAAACTGAAAACAAAATACCCAATATA
>JACEEZ010018895.1:30000-37500 GCA_016584305.1 Chionoecetes opilio | reverse complement strand
GCCTTACCATAACTATAAAAAAAGCGCCTTACTATAACTATAACTATAAAAAAATCGCCTTACCATAACTATAAAAAAGCCCTTAATATAACTATAACTAAAAAAAATCGCTTTACTATAACCATAACTATAAAAAAATCGCTTTACTATAACCATAACTATAAAATAATCGCCTTACTTTAACTATAACTATAAAAAAATCGCCTTACTATAACTATAACTATAAAAAAATCGCCTTACTATAACTATAACTATAAAAAAATCGCCTTACTATAACTTTAACTATAACAAAATCGCCTTTCTCTAACTATAACTATAAAAAAATCGCCTTACTATAACTATAACTATAAAAAAATCGCCTTACTATAACTATAAAAAAAGAGCCTTAATATAACTATAACTATGAAAAAGCGCCTTACTATAATTATAACTAAAAAAATCGCCTTTTTATAACTATAACTAAAAAAAATCGCCTTACTATAACTATAACTATAAAAAAAATCGCCTTACTATGACTATAACTATAAAAAAATCGCCTTACTATAACTATAACTATAAAAAAATCGCCTTACTATAACTATAACTATAAAAAAATCGCCTTACTATGACTATAACTATAAAAAAATCGCCTTTCTCTAACTATAGCTATAGAAAAATCGCCTTACTATAACTATAACTATAAAAAAATCGCCTTATTATAACTATAAATATAAAAACATCGCCTTAATATAACTATAACAAAAAATCGCCTTACTATAACTATAAATATAAAAACATCGCCTTAATATAACTATAACAAAAACATCGCCTTACTATAACAATAACTATAAAAACATCGCCTTACTACCGTCATTTCTCCTTTACCTTCTCTTTACCGTCCTACCTTTCGGGGTGCAGGAAGATAAAGAAAAGAATAATCGGACTTAAACTGAAAATCTATAGACACATATTAAATATGGATTAAAAAAATATTAAGAAGAGAGTAATTAACCTCTATATACATTAAAAAAAATCGCTATGCTACCGTCGTTTCTCCTTTACCGTCTCTTTACCGTCCTACCTTTCGGGGTGCAGGACGACGCGGCCTCATCATGTGGCGAGGACAGGTTAATTACTCATTAAGTGGAAGGTGACGCCAAATAGTGTTGATCAAAGGCCGCGAGAGTGACTGCTGCTGAAGTGTGCGACTAAAGCAGCTTATAGAGACCTTGTATCAGGGGGCAAATTACTGTTCGCTGCTTGTTACAACAGCGACGGAGACTCATTACCCGCAGAGGCAAGTCAACGCCACCTGCGAGGGCTTTGAACTGGTGTGGAGAGCTGATCGGGAGTGAGACTGTATGCTTCTTGGTACGATTTGTGATTTGTCTATAGTGGCGAGAGAGAGAGTGTAAGAAAGAGAGTAAGAAATAGAGAGAGTGTTAGGAAGAGTGTAAGAAAAAGAGAGAGTGTAAGAAAAAGAGAGAGTGTAAGAAAGAGAGAGTAAGAAAGAGCGTGTAAGAAAGAGAGAGTGTGAGAGAGTGTAAGAAAGAGAGAGAGTGTAAGAAGAGAGAGTGTAAGAAGAGAGAGTGTAAGAAAGAGAGTGTGTAAGAAAGAGAGTGTAAGAAAGAGAATGTAAGAAAGAGCGTATAGAGAGTAAGAGAGAGAAAAAGAGAGAGATAGAGAGAGAAAAAAAAAATTGATATGATACACCTATAAACCACACATAAGCCAAGCCTCTGCAAGCCTCTCACGATAATCCTCTTCACATTTTAACAATTTTCGAGCCTATTTGGGACGTTTTGTGTGTGTCTGTCTTCCTACTTCTTGCTGTATCTTCGGTAACGTGACAGTACAAATGGAAAATTCTATACCTGCTTCATTTTTAGACCTCAAAATGTATACTAGCAACAATAGAAAACATCGAGAAAGAGAAAGAAGAGGTAAAGGAAAGAAGAAGATTGGGAAGGTACAAGAGGAGGAGGAGGAGGATGGGAAAGAGAGAAGAAGGAGGAAGGAAAGAATAGGAGGGAAGCTCACGAAGAAATTGAGGAGGGGGAAGACGATGAGGAAGACAAGGACGAGGCAAGGTGGAGGGGGAGACAGGAGGAGGAGGAGGAGGAGAAGGAAGAGGATGGAAAATAGAAGGGGGAGGAAGGAAAGGTTAGGAGAGAAGGTCACGGAGAAACTCAGGAAGACAATGAGGAAGACAGGGATGAGGCAAGGTTGGAAAAGAGAGAAGGAGGAGGAAGTAAAGGAGTAGGAGGAGAAGGAAGATGATGGAAAAGAGAAGGAGGAAGGAAAGGTTAGAAGGGAAGGTCACGAAGAAACTCAGGAAGACGATGAGGAAGACAAGGAAGGAAGAGCGGCACTATAGCGGCGCAGACAGACTCGGAGTCTCAGCGATGCGTCACGGGAGGGAAGAAAAAGCCGCAAAAAGGAGTGAGGGAGTCCAATAACTGAGACGCATGGCCTCTTACGGTGCCTGGAAAGTAAGACGTTTTATGATTATTCTGAAAAATGGAAGGAGCGTGAGGCGAGGCGTCGGAGGTCCATCATGAGGAACTAACAGACTGAGGATCCTGTCTTTATTTTTTGGTAAATTTCCAGATCAACACCGAACTTCCTTTGGTAGACGAAACTATTTTTTTCTGGTGAGTTTTGATGTGTTTTGAATGAATCTGCTGACCGTTTATGTCGCAAATCACTTTTTTTGTGATTTGCAACAAAAATGACAAAAAAAAAAAAAATTGAACCTAACCTAACCTGACCTTTACGTATACCGTAACCTATACCTAACCTAACCCAACCTAACCTAACCTTTATCTAACAAAAAAAATAATAATGATAATTTGCGACAGAAACGGTTAGCAGATTCATTCAAAACACATCAAAACTCACCAGAAAAAAAATAGTTTTGTCCACCTAAGTGAATTCGGTGTTCATCTGGAATAAAACCTTTTTTTTCTTGTTTTTTTACATCACAAAGGACTGACTAAGAGCAAACCAAAAAAAAATAACAAAAAACCCGCAAAATAAACTGTTTCTACTGTGCTCTACTGTTTCTGCTTCTTGTTTTTTCTTTCTGTACTGGTTTTCTGTTTCAAAGAGGCTACAGGATAAGAGCAAAACAAAAAAGGAGTAACAATAAGCCCGCAAAAAAAAAAAAAAGATTCTACTGTGCTCAACTGTTTCTGCTTCCTGTTTATTTATTTATCTCTGTACTTCTTGTTTGATGCCGTGTGTGTGTGTGTGTGTGTGTGTGTGTGTGTGTGTGGTGTGTGTGTGTGTGTGTGTGTGTGTGTGTGTGTGTGTGTGTGTGTGTGACTGGTATATCGTGACGCAAATCTACCTTGATGTGGAAGATATAGTATTTAATGCAGGTTTTTGTTTTACTTATGTTTTTTTGTTTTTCTATCTTATAGATGAGGAAGCTAAGTCTTTTAAGCTGGGTATTTTTTAATTTATTGAGCTGCAAGTGATTCGTATAGGTGTTCTAGTAACTTATAGTATATACTGTTCGGTAAATTCTATTGCAAAAGTGATACATATGTGCAAGAAACTCTTTGAAACATAGATTATAGATATCATTAAAAAAAGTTGTCAGCTGACGTGCAAATACTTCAAAAAATGTGATATAGCAGTACTACGTATCAGTATTTTTTTGTTCTAGATGGTTTTAGATATTGAATGAATTGTTTTCGTGGGACAAGTAGTATTTTGTTCAACGATATGACGGGATTACACTCGCCACCTGGCCTCTCGCAACACACACTAGTATACCCATAACCAAAGACTACTTATACTCTGGGGTTTTTTAACGAGGTGAAAAATCCTGACCCCTTGCTGCTTACTGGCTGATATTTATGCCAGGAGAAGGGAATACTACTCTTCTTCTTAACTTCAGTTGTCATAGTTAACTTTTATCATAGTTAACCATATTATCAGGTAAATATTCACTATACTATAAAGCTACATCTCTCCTTTCATACGTAAATCCTCATCCCTCTATCTTTTATTTCTGTGTTCACCTCTTACCTCCACATTCTCTCTCTCTCTCTCTCTCTCTCTCTCTCTCTCTCTCTCTCTCTCTCTCTCTCTCTCTCTCTCTCTCTCTCTCTCTCTCTCTCTCTCTCTCTCTCTCTCTCTCTCTCTCTCTCTCTCTCTCTCTCTCTCTCTCTCTCTCCATTCAAACATGTTACATATGTTTTACTTAACTCAAATGTTTTACACCAACACACACACACACACACACACCACACACACACACACACACACACACACACACACACACACACACACACAGTGCACACACAAACACACACACACACACACACACACACACACGTCCGTGTGTGTCGTCCGTGTGACACAGTTGGTTAGGGCGCCCGGCACCATTCTGTGGTCCGGCGTTCGATCCCCGACCCCGCTCATTCTCGGGGATTTTTCCACTGTGAAATTCGGGCGGTACTGTCCCCCTTGAGCAAGGGGATGGGGGTGTGTGGTGTGTGAGGTCCCAGCATTGCCCAAAGATCGGTAATAATGAGCTCCAAGCTCGCACTGAGAGGGTGAAAATTGGCGATCGCGAGCCAGCTCGCGTGGACAAGACCATGGGTGAATGACACACACGCACACACACACACACACACACACACACACGGGGCGCATTTCACGGGCCATTTGTCAAACTTGGTTATTGTGCCTTTTTTTCTCTCAGTTTGGTCTTTTTATTATTTGTTGATGTTATTCACGTGGGAAGCGGCGCACCGGTGGTCTCTTTTAGCTGTTTCCCCCATTCCACACCGACCCTTTTTTTTCTTCCTGTATTTCCTTGTTTCTTTTCTTTTCTGAAACGTACTTACACACACACACACAACACACACACACACACACACACACACACACACACCACACACACACACACACACACACACACACACACACACACACACACACACACACAACACACACACAAAACACACACACACACACACACACACACACACACACACACACACACACACACACACACACACCACACAACACACACACACACACACACACACCACACACACACACACACACACACACACACACACACACACACACACACACACACACACACACACACACACACACACACACACATACCCACTAGGGTGGAGCGAATTTTTTTTTTTTATAAATGACTCGGAATAGTTGGGAAATTGTGCCAATGTAACCCAAATTAAAGTATACAAAATTTCACGTGTCTAATCCAATATCTTCACGTGCCCCAAGTGCTGATAAAATCGAAAATATGTAAAAAAATAATATTTACTTAAAAAATTGTTTCAATTTCAAGTTACTTTTATTAGATCGGAATACCAAAAATCTGCTGCAGAATGACCATAACATGTGCACAAAAAAGTATGAAAGCAATCTATTAATATTTAGAGGTGCCCCAAACACCATGCATGATAGCGGTGTGAAGGCAGAAATGTAGCTCTGACGTTGTTCTGCTGGAAGGGTGTGGGTTGATGCCTTCTTTATATTTTGAAGTGTATGGGGCACTCCAATCTATCTTAGCATAGTGTTGGAATAATTAAATTTGAAACAACCAAAAATATTACATGTGTAAAAAAAAATTTTTTTTTTTTATAAATCTAGACTTTCCACCTCTCTGGGGCACCTCAAAAAATCTGCGTAGAAAGTTTGTACAAAATTTATATTCAAAAGCATGTGTTCGTGAACACTTTTCATGCTATTCCAACAAAATATTCAAGAAAAAAATATATTTTGATTTATTATGATAATTAAATAGTTTTTGTCATAAAACCAAATCTTTGACATCTTTGGGGCACCTTAAAAAAAATTCGCAAAGACTTCAGTTTTTTTTTACGTTAATATAACTCCATTTCGCACAGTTCCCCCACTATTCCAAACGAATCACAGAAAATGTTGCAAAAACGGTCATTTTCGCTCCACCCTAACACACACACACACACACACACACACACACACACACACACACACACACACACACACACACACACACACACACACACACACACACACACACACACACACACACACACACACACACACACTGAACTCTCACCATTTTTTGTGCATCAACCAGACCAAAAAAAAAAAAAATGATAATAATAAAAAATATTAAAAAATACAGCATTCCCAATTCCCCAGCGAGCCATTAACATGAGTCTGAATTAAACACACAAGTGGATAAGGGAGGTAATTTAGCAACGATTTATGAATATGACGTATTTATGCACGTCATACAAGTACTTCACACTTTATGTTAACGTTGAATCAAGGCATCATAATCATCATCATTACACATAACATTACACGCATTGCAGGTGATTAGAAAGACGAGATTGCGTTATTCAGTTATTTAAGAGTAGAGAAAAAAAATATACTAATGGTGGATGTAAGTACTAGGATAGAAGTGTTTAATTAATCGGTAGTGTTATTTGCTGAGCATAGAACCTCATGAACGATATCTGACTTACTAATCACATAACTACATCCACTTAAACAAATATAATCACAATAATTAATCATATAACTGCGCTCAATTAACATGAACAAAACTCACTAATAACTGTATTACTTAAGGGGAGTTAACATTCCTTCCTTCTCGTATGAATAGTTATACTAAACATAATGAAAAAAATACACATTTCTGACCCAGCCTTATTATCTGTTTGGGCTGATAAGAATAACCAGTACATTTTCCTTCTTATACGGGGATATAGAAGAAAGCAACTGAAGTGGAGACTGAAGCAAACCTATTCTTAATCTCCTCGGCCTAAGAGTGGTCTCCTATACTCGCCGCACGTTAAGTTGGCGAAAATGGGGCCCCTAAAATTTAACTCCCCACTTCCGAACGCACGGGATTGGCTGAGGTGTTGGGTGTTGGGGCTTTAGGGCGGAACTTGGAGTAAGGCATTCTCACCCAACACCCAACACCCAACACCTCAGCCAATCCCATGCGTTCGGAAAGGGGGAAGTGAAGGGGCCCCATTTCGCCAACTTAACGTGCGGCGAGTATAGTGTAGTAGTATGTAGGAGGTGCTTCAAGGAATTGGCTATGTTATGGGTATACTCAAGGCCAAGAGAAAGGCCTTATTCCCTATTCCCTTGGCCTTGGATGTATACTAGTGTGTGTTGCGCGAGGGGTTACAGGGAGTTTCGTACACAAGTTGTTTCGTACCCAGGTTTTGTTAGTTGTTTTGTACACTGATTTTGAGTTTTTTCGTACATACCTGGTGTCGTATTGTAACTTTAGTACTCAAGTTCAACTCTGAGCTGAGTGTACGAAACGACTATGGTTTCATATAGACTACGAAACAAATTTTTGGTGTACTAATCTACTGGTGTACGAAACAACTTGTGTACGAACTGACTGCACCCCTGCGCGAGGTCAGGTGGCGAGTGTAATCCCGGCTGGCGAGTAAGATAGACGCGGCGCTGAGATACAACCGGCCAGCAGGCAACCCAGATTATTGTGATGTA
>JACEEZ010018895.1:17500-25000 GCA_016584305.1 Chionoecetes opilio | reverse complement strand
TATTCTGGAGGGCTGTGATGGTTGGCCCTCGCCCGTGGTGGCGCAGGCTGGATATTACTAGTTACACTTGTGATAGGGATTTGTTGATGGCATCTGTGTACGTGATGAGAAATGGTAATAATAGTGTAATGTGGTGATGGTGGTTGTAATTGTCAAGTGGTAGACATGGTTGTGGCAGCGATGGTGGTTGACTTGAGGTTGTAATGTGGAATTGTGATGAACAAGTATTTGTTGTGGTAGTGTGGGAATTGTTAGTGGTAGACGTGGTAATGGTTTCGGTGATGGTTGTTTTGTAATGGTGGTTGTGGTGCTTTGGAATGGAAGTGATGTGGGTGTAAACTGTTGATTATGTTGATCATAAGTATAACTTTTATAAGTTGAACTGTTGATTATATGTATAAAGGTTTCCTGGCTTATAAAACATTAGTCATCCACAGATAAGACGTTTTCTTCAAAGCCGAGCCCTGACAGAAAACCATTTATTAGGGTAACTATTTTCTCTCTCTCTCTCTCTCTCTCTCTCTCTCTCTCTCTCTCTCTCTCTCTCTCTCTCTCTCTCTCTCTCTCTCTCTCTCTCTCTCTCTCTCTCTCTCTCTCTCTCTCTCTCTCTCTCTGTTCAATATTTGTTTCTAAGTTTTTCTCTGAAATCAATAAATTATTGTTTTTATCATTATTGTTAATATTACTATCATGGTAGATATATGTAATATTTCTGAAAAAATGTCAATAAGGATAACTAATATCTTTTGCTCCGTCAGTATTTTTTTCAATGCAAATCAAAAAGATAAATGAGGAAAATAAATTATGACCAAGGTGTTTTATTCCAGAGGTGTGACGCCACCAGTGTCACGCCACATTAAGGCCTTCCCTCCACCACGAGTGAGGTGGAGCACACGACCTCTCCCCTGGCCTCCTTCAAACCTCCACTTGAAGCATAAACAGTGATTGACAAGTATGTAGTCTAAGGTAATAATAACATAACCATTATTAGTCAGCAGGATGTCTTTAGGCACATAACCCCTTGAGACCTTCAACGTAATTTCCATTGTAATCTGGGTACCATTAGACAATGTTAGTGAATATAAGCAATATTTTAATAGTTATGACCTGTTTAGCATCCTTATCGACTTACAAATTTGGTATATTAAGTTACTTTTCTTAATTTTATGGCTCGACAGCATACAATATTTTATAGTAAAGGAAAGATCTGGGCGTGAAGGGTTAATTGGCTGTTCCTGCTAACCCGGGGGTTACTAACTAAGTAACTAAGGGGGGGCACGTGTCCCCCCGTAGCTTCGCCACTGCTGTGTGGTGCTGAAAAAAGTGGTGTAAGTGGCTATGTATGGTAGTGTGATGAATGTGTTGGTGACTGGTGGTAGACGGAGAGTGGTAATGGATGGATGGGAAGAGAGTAATATAAAGTGGCAGAGGGTAGTCGTGGTGATGGTGGAGGGAGATAGTGTGACTGTGGTGGAGGAACCAATCGTTGGTTGCTTATTATAGTGGTGGTGAGGAAGACATGTGGCAGTGATGTAGTTTGTTCCGATGGTGTGTATGATAATGCAGGGAGACTGTTCAGAATTATTCATAGTAACGCTCATTATCGATATTATTAATTCAGTCGAAATCTGAAAAATGTTTCGATACATTTTCCAGAGTTGGTGACCGTCGTGGGGAGCTCGGTGTCTGACGGGCTGCAGGAGCGGCCTGGCGCCACCTGAGCCCCGGGACCACCACGCACACGTCCTCACCAGGTGGGTCCGCCAAGGCATTAAAGGCCGAGTTCGTATCAGGGAAATATACTCTTGATAAGAACTGTCTGTGTGCCATTAGTAAAGGTACCACATGATCTAAAGAGTAGTTTATAAGACTGCTATTTAGATCATGGGGGTAATGGGACCCTAATGCCACGTGCAACAGGGGATCCGCCGGCCAGTGCAATGAGTGAGTGTTTCATCCGAGGAAGGAACACAAAAGGTAGGAATAGTTAGTTAAGTGTGTGACTGTGTGGTGAATGGTGTGTGTCGACTGTGTGGTGAATGGCGTGTGTAGACTGTGTGGTGAATGGTGTGTGTCGACTGTGTGGTGAATGGTGTGTCGACTGTGGTGAATGGTGTGTCGACTGTGTGGTGAATGGTGTGTGTAGACTGTGTGGTGAATGGTGTGTGTAGACTGTGTGGTGAATGGCGTGTGTAGACTGTGTGGTGAATGGTGTGTGTCGACTGTGTGGTGAATGGTGTGTCGACTGTGTGGTGAATGGTGTGTGTAGACTGTGTGGTGAATGGTGTGTGTAGACTGTGTGGTGAATGGTGTTGTGTGTAGACTGTGTGGTGAATGGTGTGTCGACTGTGTGGTGAATGGTGTGTGTAGACTGTGGTGGAATGGTGTGTGTAGACTGTGTGGTGAATGGTGTGTGTAGACTGTGTGGTGAATGGTGTGTGTGTAGACTGTGTGGTGAATGGTGTGTGTAGACTGTGTGGTGAATGGTGTGTGTAGACTGTGTGGTGAATGGTGTGTGTAGACTGTGTGGTGAATGGTGTGTGTAGACTGTGTGGTGAATGGTGTGTGTAGACTGTGTGGTGAATGGTGTGTGTAGACTGTGTGGTGAATGGTGTGTGTAGACTGTGTGGTGAATGGTGTGTGTAGACTGTGTGGTGAATGGTGTGTCGACTGTGTGGTGAATGGTGTGTGTAGACTGTGTGGTGAATGGTGTGTGTCGACTGTGTGGTGAATGGTGTGTGTGTAGACTGTGTGGTGAATGGTGACGTGTGTGACTGGTTGTGTGGTGAATGGTGTGTGTTAGACTGTGTGGTGAATGGTGTGTGTAGACTGTGTGGTGAATGTGTGTTGTTGGTGAGACTGTGTGGTGTGGTGTGTGTGACTGTGTGGTGAATGGTGTGTGTAGACTGTGTGGTGAATGATGTGTCGACTGTGTGGTGAATGGTGTGTCGACTGTGTGGTGAATGGTGTGTCGACTGTGTGGTGAATGGTGTGGTGTAGACTGTGTGGTGAATGGTGTGTGTAGACTGTGTGGTGAATGGTGTGTGTAGACTGTGTGGTGAATGGTGTGTCGACTGTGTGGTGAATGGTGTGTGTAGACTGTGTGGTGAATGGTGTGTGTAGACTGTGTGGTGAATGGTGTGTGTAGACTGTGTGGTGAATGGTGTGTCGACTGTGTGGTGAATGGTGTGTCGACTGTGTGGTGAATGGTGTGTCGACTGTGTGGTGAATGGTGTGTGTAGACTGTGTGGTGAATGGTGTGTGTAGACTGTGTGGTGAATGGTGTGTGTAGACTGTGTGGTGAATGGTGTGTGTAGACTGTGTGGTGAATGGTGTGTGTAGACTGTGTGGTGAATGGTGTGTGTAGACTGTGTGGTGAATGGTGTGTGTAGACTGTGTGGTGAATGGTGTGTGTAGACTGTGTGGTGAATGGTGTGTGTAGACTGTGTGGTGAATGGTGTGGTGTAGACTGTGTGGTGAATGGTGTGGTCGACTGTGTGGTGAATGGTGTGTGTAGATTGTGTGGTGAATGGGTGTGTCGACTGTGTGGTGAATGGTGGTCGTGTCTTGTAATGTTCGACTTGTGGGAATGTTTCACTGCTGTGGATGAAGTCACGTGTGTGAATGGTGGTGTGAGTGTGTGATTGTTACATGTTGTGTAATGGTGTGTGTAGATGTGTGGTGAATGGTGGTGAGACTTGTCTGAATGTTTGTAACCTTATCTGCCTTTCTTGACTCGCCTCAACACACCAAGAAACTTGGTCAGGAGTCTCATGGATTAGGTGATCACATGGTTGTAAGTGTGTAGCCTGCGTGGTAGTCTGAGTGGTTCTAGGCATCGACCTCGTGCGGGTCCTGAAGGTCCTGACGACTGTAGACATTTGGTAGTTAGGTAGTTGTTTGTGTCGTCTAAACTTTTGTATGATGGAAAGTCTAGACATTATAATTGCCTTCTATAATTGCTCATAAGTGATAGTGAATAATCCTCATATTCATTAAGCGTAGGTTGTAGTCTGCATTTAAAATAGAAAGAGTGGTGTCAATGCAAATTTACATGTATAGGCCAGTCTCTGCTTTCTAAGTTTTCTCTCAACAAGTATTTTTAGAGAAAATTTATAATTTAGGGTAGACTTTTACAAGTGACGCACTCATGAAAACTGCTTTTGGCTTGTCCCCTCAGCTTTGGTTCATTCTTTCACAGTGCGTTCTCTCTACCATTAGTTTTTGCTATTGCATTCGTATCATATGTTTTTATGAATCGATGATTTATTGATTGCTTGTTTTTCATGATCCCCTGTAAAAGCTCCCTTCACACATTCCATAATCGAACCACGATAGCGCCACCAATTTGATTATTAACGCTATCGTTGAAATTTGACCACGATAAATGCAGACCACGATAGCCTCACAACAATGTCACGCGTCCTGTACGTATGTGTCATGATGGTCACGATGGAGCCATGATAGCTGTAAGACTACATCACGAATGGAAAATCAACGGTCATTTTGTCGTCACGATAGAGCTACGATAACCACAACTGATATGATGGTACCATGAACGTATCACGATAGCGTCAAGAGCCTCACACGTGGGTGGATGTTGCCATGGTGATGGAGAAGGAAGGAGGGGTAGAGATAAAGGTGGGAGAAACAGGGTTGGGTATGTGTTGGTGATAGAGAAGGGGGGGAAACGGGGGAGGGGGGTTGTAATAAAGAAGGGGGTGTTGGTGGGGAAACGGGGGTATGAAGGTGGGGGAGGGGATGGAGAAGGCGTTGTGGTGTTGGTGGGGATATGTGTGGTTACAAGGGGGTGGGTGGCATATCTCCACGTGTTTAGGGAGTAGGGGGAGGGTGGTGTCACCGCGTGGTGAGGGAGACGAGAGGGGGTGTCACCATGTGGTGAGGAAGGAGGGGGTAGGTAGTAGAGGGTGGGTGGAGGTGAATGAGAAAGGGGGGAGAAGGCGAAAGAGGGGCAAAAAAGGGGGGGAAGGTAGGATTGAAGGCGTGCGTAACGGTTTCTTATCGTCACGATAGACATTCGACAATCACGATAGTGTCATGAAGCTGCTACATAGATAACGATAGCGTCACGATAGACTTACGATAGCGCTGCGTTGGGTACAAACATCGGGGAGCTTCCCGATTTTTTAGTGCACGCACTAACTTTTCGTGGCCTCGGCCGAGCGCGTCACGATCAGTCACGATGGACACATAACCAGGACCATGACGGCGCTGCGCATTGCATTGTTGGCGCGTTCGTGGTTCCATTATGGAATGTGTGAAGGGGCTTAAAGCTCCCTTCACACATTCCATAATCGAACCACGATAGCGCCATCAATTTAATATTGACGCTATCGTGAAATTCGACCACGATAAACGCAGACCACGATAGCCTCGACAACAATGTCACGCTGCCTGTACGTATGTGTCATGATGGTCGTAAGATGGTCACGATGGAGTCATGACAGCTGTAAGACTAAGTCACGAATGGAAAGTCAACGGTCATTTTGTTGTCACGATAGACCTACGATAACTACGACAGTGCCATGACGGTGCCATGAACGTATCACAATAGCGTCAAGTGCTAGCTCCACACGTGGGCGGGGGTTGCCATGGTGATGGAAAAGGAAGAGAGGGTAGAGATGAAGGTGGGATAAACAGGGGTGGGTGTTTTGGTGATGGAGAATGGGGGGAAACGGGGGGAGGGGGGTTGTAATAAAGAAGGGGGTGTTGGGGTTGGTGGGGAAACGGTGGGAGGGACGCTTGGAGAAGGCGTTGTTGGGGGTGGTGGCGATGTGAATGGTTAAACGGGGCTGGGTGGTATCACCCCCCTACTCCATCACCATGTGGTGCTGGGAGTAGTGGTAGGGAGTCGAGGGGGGAGTGTCACCATGTGGTGGTGGGAGTAGGGGGAAGGGAGTCGAGGGTGGGTGGAGGTGAATGAGAAAGGGGGTAGAAGGCGGAAGGGGGTGCAAAAAAGGGGGGGAAGGTAAGGATGAAAGCGCGCGTAACGGTTTCTTATCGTCACGATAGACATACGACGATCACGATAATGTCACGAAGCTGCTACATAGATAACGATAGCGTCACGATAGACTTACGATAGCGCTGCGTTGGGTACAAAAATCGGGGAGCTTCCCGATTTTTTAGTGCACGTACTAACTTTTCGTGGCCTTGGCCGAGCGCATCACGAGCGCTCACGATGAGTTCGGTCACGATGAACCCATAACCAGGAGCATGACGGCGCTGGGCACTGCATTGTTGGCGCTTTCGTGGTTCCATTATGGAATGTGTGAAGGGGCTTTAGGCTGTTACTGTATAGGTACTTAACTTGTTTACTGTTGTACCTACTTGTTTACTACTTGTACTTGTTTTAATGAACGCTATACGGAGGCTGCAAATCTATACGCATATATTGAAGTGCGAGGAATTCACATATCTAATAAATGAGATCGTGTTAAGGAACAAAATATAAAGTTCTCGTGGCGGTGTAATAACAGTGTCGTGCAGTGTCGCTACATTTGTTCTTTCATCATAGTAATAGTTTTCGATCAAACGTTAGTAATTGTTACATTCCAAGGTATACTGTATTTCCCTCCCCTCCCTTCCCTTCCCTTCCCTCTTCCCTCCTTCTCTCTCCTTCCAACGCAAATTTCCATATTTTGGTTACTTTACATCGCGCTGAAGTCGCCGATATGGTTGGTCTTAACCCCTTGAAACCCAGAACATAATTTCCAGTGTAATTTGGGTACCATTAGGCGATTTTTTGTGAATATAAGCAACATTTTATAGATATGACCTGTTTAGTACCCTGTCCACTAAGTAATTTGGTATATTCAGTTACTTTTTCGTATTTGTTAGGCTAAGAGCAGACGATTTCATATAGCAAAGGAAAGATCTGGGCCTCAAGGGTTAAGAGAAGGCAGTAAGATTTTTTTTTTCGGTTAAAAGGTAATATAGGAAGACTTTACCATTCAGTTGTATATGTTCGTTCCCTTCGGGCTAATGTGTACCAATTAAAAACAGACGTTAAGTGTGGGCCGCGAGAGCTTACTCAAACACCTAAAATGACCCACACTTAATTACCACGGCTTCGGTCAATACAGCACCCCCCCTCCCCCCTTTCCATAGGCCGATAACGCCCCCTGAACCCCTATCCCCCATACCTACCCTTATTTCCCACCTCGTACACACCACTGAATAACCCCTCCCCCCCAAAAAAAAAATCTCTCCAAATCCTCCTCAAGGCTCTCCCTCCCTCCTCCTCCTCCTCTTTATCCCTCCCTCCTTCCTCCTCCTCCTCTTTATCCCTCCTTCCTCCTCCTCCTCCTCCTCCTCCATCTCCTCCTCCTCCTCCTCCTCCTCCTCCTCCTCCTCCTCCTCCTCCTCCTCCTCCTCCTCCTCCCAAAAAATATACAGTATATCGTTAAAAAGTGCACCTCTGAGCTTAGTCACTCCCTAAAATGAAATGTTTAGTTAGCTCAATGTGCCGTCATGTTC
>JACEEZ010018895.1:10000-12500 GCA_016584305.1 Chionoecetes opilio | reverse complement strand
TCTATCTATCATCTATCTATGACCGCAGCCCGTCTCTTTATACATGTTTTCGCAGCAACATTTTCAATTTCTCATCCCTCCTGCAGTCCTCCCCTTCATCCCTCACTTGATGTCCCTCTCTTCATAGCAGGATCCAACCCTCTTCATCGCCCCTGCGCATCCTTTTCAAAAGTACCTATAGAGGGGACTAAATGCTACATAAAAGCACGAATGACCCTCTTTTATGGAATTTTGCGCCTTTTCGACAGTACCACCTCACCCCTCTTCCCCTCCCCCTCTTCCTCTTCTCTCTCCCACCCCTCCTCTTCCTCTTCCCTCCCACCCCTCCTCTTCCTCTTCGCCTCCCTCCCACCCCTCCTCTTCCTCTCCCTCCCACCCCTCCTCTTCCCCCCCATCCTCAAACTTTATAGGGACTTTATACTTTATAGGGAGAGGGATGATGCTGCGACATATTGATAATGTAAGTGAATATAAATTAATATTAATGTACACGTAACAGCAACTCCAAAACAGCGACCATATATATATTTATTTCCGAAAATGTTTTAGTATAGTCTAGTAAGGTGGGTTTTTTTAAATTTTGTTTTCATAAGGTGATCGATTATATGTATATATGAGAGAGAGAGAGAGAGAGGAGAGAGAGAAGAGAGAGAGAGAAGAGAGAGAGAGAGAGAGAGAGAGAGAAGAGAGAGAGAGAGAGAGAGAGAGAGAGAGAGAGAGAGAGAGAGAGAGAGAGGAAAATGTTAGTATAGTTTAGTAGCTGGGTTTCATTGTCAAGGGAGATGATGTATGTGCATAGAGAGAGAGAGAGAGAGAGAGAGAGAGAGAGAGAGGAGAGAGAGAGAGAGAGAGAGAGAGAGAGAGAGAGAGAGAGAGAGAGAGAGAGGAGAGGAAAAAAAATGTAAGTATAGTTAAGTAAGGCAGTTTTTCTTCATTTATATCCTCGCTCACCCTATAGTAATAATAATAATAATAATAATAATAATAATAATAATAATAATAATAATAATAATCGCTCACCCAATAGTGCCGCCCTTCGAGTGCTAACCCCACGACGAAGGAGGAGGACGAAGAGTATGGTGCCACTCAAGCAAGACCTTCAGAGTGCCAGCCCGAGGACCACCCGAGGACATGCATCGAGTGTCTTGGAGGAGGAGGAGGAAGAGAATGGTAAGATGATCGATTATTATATGTACGTACGTTCAAGAGAGAAGAAGGAAAGAGAGAGAGAGAGGAGGAGAGAGAGGAGAGAGAGAGAGAGAGAGAGAGAGAGAGAGAGAGAGAGAGAGAGAGAGAGAGAGAGAGAAGACGATGAGAGAGAGAGAGAAGATACGAGTAGAGGTGAGGTGATGAGAGAGGTAGAGAGAGATGGATGGGAGAGGTAGAGAGAGATTAATTCACCCCTATCAGAAAAATATCGTCATAGGTGTGTGTGTGGTGTGTGTGCGTGTGGGGAAAAATACGCGAGGGTGTGGTGCGCTGCGCGTGTGTATCGAGGGTGTGTAGGCGATAAGCCACGTACATAACGCCCGGTAGTGGCCGCGCAGGTACCTCTGTCGCCATTATTTCCTTCCCTTCCTCCTCCTCCTCCTCCTTCTCTATTCTTTCCTTTCCCTCACTCTTCTTCCTCTGTCGCCATTATTTTCTTCCTTTCCTTCTCCTCCTCCTCCTCTATTCTTCCCTTCCCCACTCTTCTTCTTCTACCAGGTTATCCTATCTGCATGCCTCCGCCGCCTTATTTCTTCTTCCTTCTTACATCAATTATATAACCATTATTCTCGTTCTTCTTTCCTTCCCTTCCTCCTCTATTCTTTACTTTCCTTTTCCCCATTTTTCTTCTTCTACCAGCTACCAAATTATCCTTTCTACATGCCGCCACTTCTTTATTTCTTTCTTCTTCTTTGTTCATCAATTTTACTCATTATTCTCTTTCCTAATTTGTCTATCTTTTATTTCTTACTCTCTATTCTCTTACTCTTACTATTCTTTCCTTTCCTCCATTATTCTTCATTTAGCAGGTTATTCTTTCTATGTCTCCGCCTTCTTATTTCTTCCTTCTTCATCAATTTTACCCATAATCTTCCTCTACATCATAAATCATCTTCATTATCTTTTTCCTTCTCGTTTTTTTTCTTCTTCTTCTCCATCTTCTTTCTTTCATCGTGTTTCTTCTATAGTCTATTTTTTTTAACAAGGCAAAAAATTCTGCCCCCTTGCTGCTTACTGACTGATATTTGATGCCATGAGAAGGGAATACTGTGCTTGCTTCTAAATTTCAGCTGTATTTTATCATAGTTAACCCTATTATCAGGTAAACATAGGCATCATTTTAAGCATGAGACCTTAAGATGGAATGGAGTTTTTGCCATGTTACAAAAAATAGACTATAATTCCTCTTCGCTTCATAGTTTTGTTTTGATGTTCTTTTATTATGTATTTTCTTTCATCTAGTTTCTTCATTATTCTCATTCCTCATTTTTCTTCTCCTCTGTCTTATGCT
>JACEEZ010018895.1:0-7500 GCA_016584305.1 Chionoecetes opilio | reverse complement strand
TCTTTCTCCTAATGCCTCTTTTGCGTCATCCCAAACTAGCGTTCAAGCCAGCCGCAAGCAACTCGTAATTCTGGCGTTTATTGTTCTCTGCAGCTGAAAATTTGTGCGTCGTAGAATTTTTTTTACAGCCAGTCAACCCTTCTCATAATTCTTCTGGTCACCTAAATAACGCGAGAAAGAAATGTAGCTACCGGAGAGACGCGTAAAGGGAGAGAGGCAGCCCACTAACGCACACTTATAGGACGACTTACTTAGCTTGTCTCTCGCCGCTTGTCTTATGCAGGCGGAAAAAAAGGCTGGTTTTTATTTTTATTTCTAATGGCTTCTAGGAACGTAATTTTTTCTTATAGAGAGAGAGAGAGAGAGAGAGAGAGAGAGAGAGAGAGAGAGAGAGAGAGAGAGAGAGAGAGAGAGAGAGAGAGAGAGAGAGAGAGAGAGAGAGAGAGAGAGAGAATCCAATAATTATCTTCTATTCATCTAATTTTAATGTGCCTTTCCAGATAAGGTTTCCGTAAGATTGTTTTACTCAAAATTTTATTAGCTGTGTTCAATCGCATTTCTATGGATCATGTACATATCTAGTTTCAAATATTAACAGATTTTTCTTTACTTCACCCTTTCATATATGGGGAACTCCAAGGCTAAGGGCTCTCTCGTCTTTGGGGAAGTCTACTTTTTTTATTTTTTTTTATATACATTTACGGTGTCTTCACTTGTCTAGTGCAGGAGGGATGGGTGGGTGGTGAGGAGGCATCTCGCTTTTCTATCTATAACTCACTTAGTGCTAAAACTCGATTATTAAGTTGCATTCTCAGGCAGGTGATAATCTAATGAGCTAATAGACACCCCTTTTATAACTGTTCTTTATATAAATAAATTGTTATTCCTACTCTTATTTAGTAGTAATTATCATCCATTTCTAAGTTATTTTTATAGTTTACTTCCTGCCCATTTCATGATTGTAGTATTTTTTATTTGATTTGTAAGTTTGCTTTTTGATATTTGTATTACTTATGTATGTATGTGATTTGTTAATATATCTCTCATTGTTACCTACTCTTCCTTATGACTATGTGCCCATGATTTCTTCCTCCTCTTTCTCTTCCTTCCATGCTTTCTATTCATGTTTTACCCACGTATTCATCTATGTGTTGTTATTCCCACGAGTGCCACTACGTTCCTTCCCCCCTTTTCCTCTCCCTATCCACCCCAAACCCCATGTTATTTAGCTCACCCTATCCCGTTCCTCCCCCCCTTTCCCTCCCTATCCACCTATTCCACCCCAAATCCCATGTCATTTAGCCCCCCCCTCCCTTCTCTATCCACCTATTCCACCCATCCACCCCAAACCCCATGTCATTTAGCCCCCCCTCCCCTCTCTATCCACCTATTCCACCCATCCATCCCAAACCCCATATCATTTAGCTCACCCTATCCCGTTCCTCTCCCCCTCAGCCGAGCATGAAGAAGGCAGTTGGCAGGCGTCCAGTCCACTCATTCCTTAAGGGTGAGGAAGGAGGGATGGAAGAAGGGGAAGGCAGATGGAAGGGCGGCGAGAGAAGGCCCAATGACCGAGCTTATTAGGCTTGTACAGGGTTTTATGACTCTCTGAACATCGGTTAGAGTCATCACTCATTCTTCTGCTTAAATCACGTATACGTTGGTCAAGGAGGAGGAGAGGGAGGGAGAAAAATAGAGGAAGAGTGGTAGGAAGGCGAATGGGAGTAGATTGAAAAAAAAGTTAGTCAAGGAATAATAGAGGGAGGGAGAAAAAAAAGAGTAATAGGAAGACGAATAGGAGTAGATTGATAAATATAAAGTAAAAGGGAAATATTGGTAAAGAGTAGAAAGGAATTGAGGAAGAGGTCAGATTGTTGATAAAAAAGGAGGGAAAAGAGAATAGTGAAAGCCAGGAGTAAGTGGAAGTAGGTAGGAAGAGAAGGAATGGAGGTAGAAGACAAGGAAATATGGCAAGAATTTATCATATATTTAGGAAATGCTACTTTTTTTCCTTCCTTTCCCGTGTCCGTCCATCTGTAAATCCGCCACACCCCCCCCCCCCTCTCTCTCTCGGCAGCAAGCAGGAATAATCAAGAAAATAACCTTCGTTTCCAGGCGCCCTCTGGCCTTTCCCTGCGGCTCAGTCTGTCACAACTTATGCCATTCTTGGACGAAGGGGAAGAAATGAAGAGGAAGAGAGAAAAGGAAGAGAAAGGAGAAGAAAAGGAAGAGAGAAGCACAGTGAGATGGTAGCTTACATTCTCCCAAAAGCACGAGAAGGAAGCGACTGAAGCACGTTTTCGGAAGCAACTTTGGACCATTTCAAGACTTTGCTGATACTTGCCTAAGGGGTAACGATGTCTCTCTCTCTCTCTCTCTCTCTCTCTCTCTCTCTCTCTCTCTCTCTCTCTCTCTCTCTCTCTCTCTCTCTCTCTCTCTCTCTCTCTCTCTCTGAAGAGTGGATCGGCGCAACCGAGAACTATATCTTCCCTGAGAGTTGTTTAATAACCCTTAATTAGTAAGGTTCGATGATATATTTCCTATACTTTACATGGATAGTCAAGAAAGTTTTTCCTTTTCATTATTGAAGTGCAGCAAAATTTATTAAGGTCTTGAATAATGATGTTTATGGATATCCTTTAAGTGCTATTAAGAATATTACTTTTGGTTCAAGTTTTGATATTAGTAGAGACTGTAGAAGACATGACTGCACATCCAGAACCAGTTTGTAATGATTTCTTTAAAGATAATCCATAGTTGAAATTTAAGTCTCCGAAAAGATCTGCTGGCCTGGGTCTCGAGTTGATGGCGTCACAAGAGTAGGCGGATTTTCAGGATTTCAGTGCATTGAAATTTACTCTTACCCGATATTACCAAGCTACCAGATGATATTTAAGAAAACCTGGTAAATTTGGTAATATCGGGTAAGAGGTAACGGGTAATATCGGGTAACATTTCAATGCACTGAAAACTTAAAAATCAGCCTACTCTTGTGACGCCATCAACTCGAGACCCAGGCCAGGATTTTTCGGAGGCCACGACGGCTGCCAGAATTCCGCCGCCCTGCCGGTGTCCACTGCTGCCCTGGCCTCAAGACTGCCTCGGCCTTTCCAGGTGTTGCAGTCCCCTCACACCCGAGGCTTTCAGTTGTTGTGGTCCATCATCCCCAAAATCGTGTGCTTGGAAGACAGCTGCCAGTGACCCTCCTAAGCACAGTAACCAGTTGTGGTTTAATTTGTCTGTTTTGAAATAAAAAAAACTGATCTGCATATATATACTCTTTATTTTCACTCCCTGTCCTCCTTGTCTCCCTCTTATTCCTTATTTCACGACTCTCTGGTTCCTACCCTGTCCCTTGCAGATACTTGTTCATTCTCTCGCTTCTTTCTGTTCATCAACTTGAGTGCTTTCTTGCCATCTTTGTTCCTTTGCCATTACTTGGACATTGATTTCTTACGTATTTTCTTATAGATTTGCTCAATCTTTTTATTTGTTCTTATTCCTAAGCTTCTTTTATTAGTAGTATATTATTCAGATATTCTTTTTTCTCCTCAATATTCAACTAATTTGTTCAGTGGTATGATTTTATAACTTTTCATGGTTCTCAATGTTTATCTTAATTAATGACGATAAATATTTTTACTCTCAGTCTGTGAAACGTCAACACTTACGACTCCATTAAACGCTAAAGACCAGTGTCGAGTGCAGGGATGTTGCCGTTCTAGAAAAGGGAAGAGAAGAAGTGGTGAGGAAGAAAAGGGGGAAGACAGAGGGGAGGTAGGCAGATATGCAGTGAGAGAAAGAGAAAGAAAAAATGGGAAGGAATGCGACAATGCTACGGTATTCCCATTTTACGTCAACTCTTCCTTTCCCTCTCACTGCATATCCCTTCCTGCCTTTCCCATGTCTTCCCTCCTATTCTTTCTCGCCACTTCTCTTGCATTTTTGACACGCACAACAGGTCTTTAACGTTAAATGGAGTAGTAAGTGTTGACGTATCAGAGAGAGAGTAAAAACATTCATCGTCATTAAGAGAAACATAAGCAAGAAAAGTTATAAAGTGCCACTGAACAAATTATAGTTGAATATTGAGGAGAAAACCAATATTTGTATAATAAACTAATAAAAGAAGCTTAGGAATAAGAACAAATACTAAGAGTGAGCAAACCTGTAAGAAAATACAAAGGAAATCAATGTTCAAGTAATGGCAAAATAACAAAGATGACAAGAAAGCACGCAAGTTGATGAACAGAAAGAAGCGAGGAAATGAACAAGTAAGTCTGGAAGGGACAGAAGAGGAACCAGAGAGTCGTGAAATAAAGAATGGGAGGGAGGAATGGGGAGGGAGATAAGGAGGGGAGGAAAGAAAGAGGAGAGGGAGACCAGAGGAGCGATCATTCATCAGAAGGGGACATCGCTTGCAGAAGAAACAAGAGAGACAGACAGACAGACTAATGAAGGCAGTAAAAACATTTGTTCTTAATATCTATAAAAAGTAATTAACTACCATTTTTTGTAAGAATAATCACTTCATGAATATATTAGACATGAAAAAGTGTGAAATTGTGTACCCAACTGACTGAATGAATTCTCTCTCTCTCTCTCTCTCTCTCTCTCTCTCTCTCTCTCTCTCTCTCTCTCTCTCCCCTCTCTCTCTCTCTCTCTCTCTCTCTCTCTCTCTCTCTCTCTCTCTCTCTCTCCTCTCTCTCCTCTCTCTCTCTCTCTCTCTCTCTCTCTCTCTCTCGAACCATTTAATTTTCGTTGCCCGTTCCTCCTCTTCTTCCTCTTTCTTTTATCCTATTAACAGAAAGCACAACCAAACGCCCTTTCAAGTGAACCCTCCTCATTCCTTGCCTTTAGTCGCGTCCTTCACATCCTTAAGGACTCGCTCTCAAGACATGACTCAAATAATCCTTCACCATGCCTTCCTTTTCCTCTGCTTTCCTTCCCTTCGTTTCTCCTTCGTTCTCTTCCATCACTTCCTCATTCCTCTCGCACAGACTGGAAAAAAATTATCCATAGTAAATACGGAAAAGATTGGACTACAGAAAAGAAAATACTGTATATTATAAAGAAAATAATGTATAAAATAAAGAAAAAATACAGAAAAGAAAAGACTAGCGTTTGAAATATTTCCTTTGTTGGTTGGTAAGTATGAATAAAGAGAGTAGAGGAGTAAGTAAGTGTATTCTTGCTGTTACGTGTCTTTAAACAAGTAAATAGATGTGTGGGGAATATATTTTTAAAGGAATGCGAGACTCAACAAGAATAACTGAGAGAAAGAAAGAAAAAGAAAGAAAGAAAGACGGAGGGAGGGAGGAGAGGTTTAGTAATTTCCTTAGTATGAGTGAGGACCGTTTGTTTAGCGGGAGGCCAAAAAAGTCGTCAACAGGACATCATAAGCCGGGTTGTTGAGCAGCGCTGGTGGCGGAGCTCGTCTCAAAATTGGCGTCATGTTATTTATATTCGCGAACACATTTAAAGTCCTTCCAGAAAAATGGTTATGGAGAAAATGTGATGGCAATATTTTTCCCCTTAAATATTACGTGATATTAAGCATGTGTCTATGAAGGAATTAATGCTGAGGATATATATAACTTTTTCGCCACAACCATCTATCTGAGACTTATAGCATGACGTTCGCGAATATAACAATGCACCAATTTCGAGACGAGCTCCGCCACCAGCACTGCTCAACACCCCGGCCTATGATGTCCTGTTGACGACTTTTTTGCCTCCCGCTCGATCCTGCCCGCCGAATGAAACATAAATTAATACCTTGCGTTTTATTTATCTTATATCAACTAAACTGCTTTCTATTTCATTTCGTTGCTAAGACAATAATTATTTTCACCTTTCATTTTTTTTTCTCTCTCTCCCCTTCAATACGTAACATTTTAGAGGGAAATATTTTCGCGTTTCTTTCTTTAATAAGAAGTCATTCATAGGGACACATGTTAGATATCATGTAGTATCTAAGAGGAAAAACATTGGCATCACATTTTCAATATTAACGGGCCACCGGACACTAGCCGAGCCCCACCCGCGGGATGCCGCCCCCCAGCATCCGTGGCGACGCCCCTGGGATGATTCCGTCTGCGGAGGGGCAGCGAGCGGACTCACCCTAACCCCGCGGATCCAAACATATCGTGCGGGGGCCAGCCACTGCAGGTCCTACCATTGACTTCGAAAATTGACGTCACAATCCCGCCGGCAGCCATCGCCAAGCTATCCCGACACGTAAGAAAGAAAGAAAGAGAAAGTAGGAGGTGAAAAGGACCATTCAAAATTCGTCAGGTCAGAGAGCAAGGCGCGAGGCGGGAGACACGACCCCATAAAAGCCCCCACTCCCCCTCCGTCACGACCACCGACCCCTATGCCCCCCCCCCCCCACGCCTGCAACGAGTATGGTATTGAGAGATGAAGTAAAGGAAAAAACTGAAACCCTGTCACTCGCACTTTATCTTCTTTTCCTATCTTCTCCTTCATCTACAGTCTTTAGTTACCAACACTATCTCTCTCTCTTCTCTCTCTCTCTCTCTCTCTCTCTCATTTCTCATCTCTCTCTCCTCTCTCTCTCTCTCTCTCTCTCTCTCTCTCTCTCTCTCTCTCTCTCTCTCTCTCTCTCTCTCTCTCTCAGGCATGTCGTAGTATACCTTCCAACTCGGCATATTTCCACAGCATTCGCTCCTCACAGCTTCCACAACCACCCTATCTCACCACCTTCCATTAGTTACCTGTTCACAGCATCGTCACCACAGGATCAAAACCTCTACCCTCAATTCTCCCTCTAAGTCAATACCTTACATCACTACATCACTTGCAGTTGTATTATCAACCACATCACATCATATCAGTTCATCGTAACATAGTCTATCATCTCCCTAATACAGCATCTCCTATCACTTCCTCACCTCATCACGTCCCACAATTCCCCATCTTTCTTCACTCCAGCACCTCCGCCGCGCCCTTCTCCGCCTCTTCCACAGGTAAAACATAAATCATTACCCGAGTTTCTCTTCAGCAAGTTCCTGTCGGTGTCCCAGGAACCTCTCGGGCCACGCCACTTACTAATATTTCAACATTTCGGCTCCTCTAATTCGGCCTAACTGATTCATCATGCTGCGAAATTTGCATAAGCCGTCGGATATTGCAAACGCTGTGTAGCACGACGAGCAAAATTTCCATTTAGATTGCATGGTGGGTGTTTTAATAACAAGGACTCGCACCATCACTACCCCCCCCCCCCTAGCCTCTATAACCTCCCCCTCCCCTAGCCTCTATAACCTCCCCCCCTCCCTCTACCTTCTTTACCTATCGCCTCCTCCCTCTTTCTACACCTTCTTTACCTATCTCTTCCCTCCCTCTCTCTCCTCTCCCACCTTTCCCCTCCACACCTGAATGCCTCTCTCTCTCTCCTCTCCTCTCTCTCTCTCTCTTCTCTCTCTCTCTCTCTCTCTCTCTCTCCTCTCTCTTCTCTCTCTCTCTCTCTCTCTTTTT
>JACEEZ010018894.1:134046-146546 GCA_016584305.1 Chionoecetes opilio | reverse complement strand
GGTTTACACACACACAAAAGAAAAAACAGTATAGGTGAAGGAGGACTCTGCGGGTCTGTCGGGAACGCCACACGAAGGGAACAACCTGCACATGAGTTATGCTGAAAGGTTTCCATGTACCAAAAGTGGCGGTGATGACTGTAGAAAGAGAGAGAGAGAGAGAGTTAGCGTTCCCATGGGTACCTTGCATCACTCTACCAGGCACCCCTGTTTCTCCTCCTCCTTCTTATACTCCTTCTGTTCCTTCTGCGGGAGTATGAAGGAACAGAAGAAGATGTAGAAGGTGTAGTGTGTAAGGGCGTGTGTATTATGAGATTCAGAGATCAGTATAAGGATGACATGGTGGTAATGGTGGTTGGTGATGGTGGTTGCGGTGGTGATGGTGGTTGCGGTGGAGATGGTGGTTGCGTTGGTGATGCTGGTTGCGGTCGTGATGATTGTGGTAGTGTTTGTCATCCAGGCAGGTGGTTACATTCATCCACCTGCGCCGCGTCCCCACCACCTGGCTGCCCTGTAACCACCTGGTCTTAATTAATGCTCGTCCTTTTCACTTCCTCCTTTTACGTCATGATTTCCTTTTGTGTCATCTTTGCCCTCGGCTCTTTCTTGTTCCACTTTGTTTCGCGTAGATATGACGGAACTAATCTTTATATAATTTGTACAACGTTTCGTAATCACTCGCTTTCCCTTTTTCAGTCACGCATTCATTTGTTGAATAGATTGCTTATTGAACTGGTTTTGTTTTAATTGCTTGAAAATTATTCTATTTCGAAAACAAACTGATTGACGTTATCATTTTTGCAACGGGTAATCTTATGATTTTCTTCTTTTTTTGTTCTCTATGCAATCTACCAACGTTGAGGTCCAGCAACTTCTGTCCCTGTAAAATGAATAAATAGATAAATAGATATAATTGATGAAGCTCGTCTCTAATGAAAAATATGTCCGATTAATATTTCTCTGACAGCAACCTCACTAATTTTTCTTATCTTATTTTATACTTTCTTCCGATCAATCGACTATCATAGAACTGCCTGTAAGCTTTAGTGTGTGTGTGTGTGTGTGTGTGTGTGTGTGTGTGTGTGTGTGTGTGTGTGTGTGTGTGTGTGTGTGTGTGTGTGTGTGTGTGTGTGTGTGTGTGTGTGTGTGTGTGCGTGTGTGCGAGCGCGTATCTATCTCGTCTATCACCCACAGTAAACATGTCACTCCTTCATCCCACTTATCTCGCCAATCACGGAGTTTCAACCTTTTCTTCGCGGGAGGGGGCGGGGAAGAGCTGGCTGTATAAATCCGTCTCGTTAACCTCTATGATTCATTGCTGTCTTTCCTTCCTCCTGACCTCTCATCGCACCCTCGACACGTTGTTGTTAACCTCTGCGTGTGTGAAACTTTCTGGCAATTCGTAGTTAACAAATGACTGTGGTGTGGATGAGATGACAAATGATACACGTGTCTGCGGAGAGAAAATAAGAAATGAGATAAACAAAGAGTGATTGATAGAAAATCTCAACATAAATAAACTGAGAAAAAGTGTTGCGTGTTGACGAAAAGACGAATTTAATGTGTATAGAAAGATAAGTCAATGGTAAGCTTTGTAAAATAGTTTGAGGTTAGGATTTTAGACCATTGAAAAGAAAAGATAACATAAATAAACCGAGAAAAGACTGATGAGTGTCGATTAAAAGACTTAAATAATGTGAATGGAAGTTAAAGGTAATGAGTAAATAGTAAGTAAATAAATAAAAGTAAATAGTAAGCTCAATATGATAGTTTAAGGTAAGGATTTTAGACCATTGTGTCGTTGAAAAGAAAAGATAACATAACTAAACCGAGAAAAGACTTAAATAATGTGTATGGAAAGTAAATTTAATAGTAGGCTTACTACAATAGTTTAAGGTAAGGATTTTAGGCCATTGTGCCGTTGAAAAGGATGCGAATAAGAAAGAAGATGGTATGTGGGTTGTTTTAATTGGCGACAGTGTTAGGTAGGCTGAGGGTGGTGTGTGTGTGTGCTTTGTGTGTTGGCAACGATGTGAGAGGTGGGAGTGTGGGTGTGGTGTGAATGGGGTGTTAGTGTGTGTGTGTGTGTGTGTGTACGTGTCTGTTACAAGATTAGATAGTCTCTCTCTCTCTCTCTCTCTCTCTCTCTCTCTCTCTCTCTCTCTCTCTCTCTCTCTCTCTCTCTCTCTCTCTCTCTCTCTCTCTCTTCACATACATGCGAGAGAGAGATACTTGATACTTGATAGTTTATTCGGCTTGGTGTAATACAATAATGTTCATAATTAATTATACAGTCATACAAGCCACGGTCCATTAAGCCGAAGCTCTTTTATGGACCTCATGCTCTTGGTCCAAGCTCATGCTATGATATTTTCGTTGTCTCGTGGACTAAAGTGGACTATTGAAATATGACATACTTAATAATTTAAAGTAAAAAGAGAGAGAGAGAGAGAGAGAGGAGAGGGTATGTAAGTATTCCTCTCAGCCTTCTTCCGCCTCTCATGCTAAGACGACCACCGTGTTGACAAGGCAAAGCTTGTGTACTTGTTGGACTTTGGCTAAGAAAGTTGCAGGACCAATCCCTATGTGTATCTTCCTGTCTGTGTGTGTGAGAGAGAGAGAGAGAGAGAGAGAGAGAGAGAGAGAGAGAGAGAGAGAGGAGAGAGAGAGAGAGAGAGAGAGACCTGTAACGAACCAACCCCCAAAGCTTTTCTAATGTAGCGATAATAATGCTAATCAAAATATCGGTCCTAAGAACATTAATAACAAGAATCACGAACCGGAACAAGCTTGGTCACCGCGAGTCATTGAGGGAGGAAGAAAGCGGCTGCGAGAGAGCCAAAAAAAAATCAAACATTGGTAATAAGTAATAATAATGACGAACGATATTGATCAGTTAAATTGAAATTATGCTAATAGGGAGGTTAATAATGGTCATTCCTATAATAATATGTATGGCTATGACACTGATAAATGCCGTGGGACTACTTTCTTGAATGGGGGGGGCGAGGGAGGGAGGAAAGGGAGGGGCGAGGGAAGGAGGAAGGGAGGGGGGAGGGAGAGAGGAAGGAAGGGGGAGGGAGGGAGGAAGGGAGGGGGGAGGGAGAGAGGAAGGAAAGGATGGGGAGAAAGGAGAGAGGAAAGGAAAGGGTGGATAGGATGTGAAAGAAAATAAAGGGTTGAAATGTTTAAGCGAAGAGAGAAGAGAGAGAGAGAGAGAGAGAGAGAGAGAGAGAGAGAGAGAGAGAGGAGAGAGAGAGAGAGAGAGAGAGAGAGAGAGAGGAGAGAGAGAGAGAAGGAGAGAGAAGAGAGGAGAGAGAGAGAGAGAGAGAGGAGGAGGGTCATTGGGGAAAGAGGTTTTTTCGAGTAAAGGAGGATAGGGAGGAGGAGGAGGAGGAGGAGGAGAAGAAGGAGGAGGAGGAGGAGGAGGAGGAGAAGAGGAGGAGGAGGAGGAGGAGGAGGAGGAGGAGGAGGAGGAGGACTAAGAGAAGGAGGAGGAGGGGTGAGAGGCTTTCCTTATCCATGAATGTTGTTATCGTAGTTGTTGGAGTTGGAGTAAAGAGGAGGCGATGGTGGAGCAAGGTTTTTAGTTTCTCCTATTCCCACGGTCTTTCCTCAACCCCCTTTCCTTCCTCCTCCTCCTGGCCCTCCTCATCCTCTCTCCTTTTCTTAGTGAAGCTTCTCTTTTCAGCCCCTCCCCCTCCTCCTCCTCCTCCTCCCCCTCCTCCTCCTCCTTCTCCTCCTCCTCCTCCTCCTCCTCCTCCTCCCCCCCCCTCCTCCTCCTCCTCCTCGTCGCTCACTTATCAACATCCTCTTCATCACGTTCATCTTAATCTCCATCTTCATCCTTTCCTTTTAAATCTCCTTTTAAATATTTATCTCCCGTTTGCTGCCACCGTCCATTTTCTTATTTATTATTATTCTCTCTATCTCTCTCCTCTCTCTCTCTCTCTCTCTCTCTCTCTCTCCTCTCTCTCTCTCTCTCTCTCTCCTCACTCTCGCTCTCTCTCTCTCTCTCTCTCTCTCTCTCTCTCTCTCTCTCTCTCTCTTCTCTCTCTCTCTCTCTCTCTCTCTCTCTCTCCTCTCTCTCTCTCTCTTTCCTTTCTAGCAACTTTCTCTCCCACACTCTTAGTATCTCTTGTTATAATCATTCTCTCTTGTTCTTCCTCCTTCCTTCTCTTCCCTTGTGAAATAATCCTTCTCTCCTACTCTTTCCATGGTTTCTTGTGTTTCTTTTACCCTCCATGCATTCCCTCTCTCCTCTCACCCTCCCACTTCTTTCTTTCTTCTTCCCGCTGTCGTAACTGTGTGTCTCAGCTGACTTGAAAAACCTCAACTTCCCTCCCTATCCCTCTCTCCCTCCCTCCCTCCCTCCTTTCCTTTCTTTCCCTTCTTCCTTCTCACATGCTGTTCTGTACATTCTTTTTCCCTCACGAATGTTCTCTCCTTTCATTTCTTCCACCTCGCTGATGTAATGTTGCTCCTGTGTTGACTTTAACAATCCCTCACCTCCCCTTTTCACTCCTTAGTTCCTTTCCATCCCTTTCTCTCTCGCGCCGAGCCTCCCGTGGCTGAAAACGCTGCTTGCTCTACCGTAAACTCTTAACCACTTGAGACCCAGAACGTAATTTCCATTGTAATTTGGCTACCATCAAACTAGTTTCATGAATGTAAGCAATTTTCTATAGATATGACCTATTTAGTACCCTTGTCCACTCGTCCAGTGTCCACTAGCTAATTTGGTGGTATATTAAGTTACTTTTCGGAATGATATGGTTATTAGACGATTTCATATAGCAAAGGAAAGATTTGGGCGTGAATGGGTTAATATCTGCCCCGCTCTCGCTGTCTAAATGCTCATGGCTTGCTTCCTGCAAGATCTGTAGACTTTTAATAGTATAGATAGTAGGATATAGTTTTAATTTATAGGATAGTATGTCTATTAATCTTGGGTTCCTGTGTCTTGCCGCGTCCTCGTGAAGGCCTGTCTGTGTCTTGGGATCTTCGTTGCAGCAAAGAATAGAGTGAAGAGCTTGTGTGTGAAATGCATTGAATCTGTTAATTATCTTTTTGTTTATTGATCTGTTAGTGCCTTTTGTTTGTACATTTAAGTTCTATTAGTTTTAATTTTGTTTATTTATCTGATACTTGTGCATTTTCTATTTCACGTATTTGCTCATTATTGTTGTGAAATAGTTTATTGATTAATTTGCTTGACTTTGTATTGTATGTTTGTTGATTATTTATTTTCGTAAGGGCGTTTGTTTCTTTCTTATCTGATTTTTTTCGTCCTTTTGTTGCTGCTGTTTAAAAGAGGAAGACTCATCCTCTGACTATTAAGCGTCTATAGTCACCCCAAGAGAAGGTGGAGGTTAATTAATACCTTTCCATTACGTATAAAGTAATATATTATGTGTGTGTATGTGTGTACTTCTATAAAAATATAAAATACCCACTAGATATACATACGCAACGCCTCAATATATCTATTTTACGAAACCTTGGATGCCACGTAACTCACTTTTTACGGACTCATTTCTCCTTTGCTTTCGTCACTTGATTATTGGTTTGGACGGAACGTGTGTGAAAGTATGTGTGTGTTTACCTTTGACTTGTGTGTGTGTGTGTGTGTGTGTGTGTGTGTGTGTGTGTGTGTGTGGTGTGTGTGTGTGTGTGTGTGTGTGTGTGTGCGTGTGTGTGTGATTCAAGTATGCCTTTCCCAAACACGAGGCTCACGCAGTGGTTTGTGTGCTCGTGAAAGAGAGAAAAAAAAACAGGACCAAAAAAAACGGTGGAAGGAAAGAGAGAGTGAGAGAGAAAGAGAAAGAGAAAACAGATCGAATACAATGGGCAATTAAAAGTATAAGCAAGACACAAATAGATACACAAAATAAAATAAAGCAACAAGAAAACATGAAAAAATATATATCTTATCTCACACCATCGCCTCATCAACGTCATCAACGATAGTCAAGTGGATAGAGCGTTGGCCTGCCATTCTGTGGTTAGCCGGTTCAAATCCTCACTGCTCCTGGGGATTTTTCACTGACAAATTCGGGCGGTTACTGTCCCCCTTGAGCAAGGGGATGGGGGGGTGTGGTGTGTGAGGTTCCAGGATTACCCAAAGACCGGTAATAATGAGCTCCAAGCTCGCACCGGGAGGTTGAAACTGGCGATCGCGAGTCCGGCTCGCGTGGACAAGACCATGGGTGAATGAACACACACACACCACACACCACACACACACACACACACACACAACACACACACCACACACACACACACACAACACACACACACACACACATAGGGGTACTCCGTAGTGTAGTGGTTAGCACGCTCGGTTCACAACCGAGAAGTCCCGGGTTCGATCCCCGGGCGGAGCGGAAACATATGGGCTGTTTCCTTAAAACCCCAGCCCCTGTCCACCCAGCAGTGAATGGGTACCGGATGTTAGCCGGGGGTTTGTGACCCCCCTCCCGGGGTGGTGGCTTCGGCCTACACTAACCACTAAGGATGAATGATAAAAATGTTGATATGGAGACGGGGTCATACGAGCGTTGCTCTGGCCCTGTAAAATACAACTAGATGAATACACACCTCTGAATAACGCACATAGAAACTCGGAGCAAACATCTCAATTCAGTGGACGGGAGATGAAGGTGACAGACATAGCTAGTGAGTCACGACACACAGACAGACAGACAGACAGACAGACAGACAGACAAGACACCTGCTGAGTCCGTGTAGCATCCCTGTCATTGCGTCACCTGCTTGTATGGGATGATTAAGGACCATTTCTCCCCGTCACTTTCTCCCGTTCACGCGCCGTTGCCTTCCATCCGCTTCCTCCGAGGGTTTTGTTTTTTCTCGTCTCGTTTACCTCAGCGTGAAGACCGACAACATTCCTGGGCGGCCGCGCAGGGATTCGATTATTACTCCTACTAAACCATCATAGAAAAAAAGTCTTGGAATGGTTAACAAACATCCAGTCAAAATTACTACACTACACTACACCGTCATAGAGAAAAATTTGTCTTGGAATGGTTACAAACATGCGGTCAAAATTACTACACTAAACTGTCATAGGAAAAAAAATGTGTTGGAATGGTTAACAAACGTCTGGAATGATTACTACATTAAACTATCATAGGAAAAAAATTGTCTTGGAAAGGTTATTTAAACAAACATTCCGTCAAAATTACTACACTAAACTATCATAGGAAAAAAAATTGTGTTGGAAAGGTTAGCAGACATCCTCAAAATGACTACACTAAAGTATCATAGAAAAAAAAAAAAAATTGTGTTGGAAAGGTTATTTAAACAAACATCCTCAATATTACTACACTAAACTATCGAAGAAGAAAAACAAGTCTTGGAAAGGTTATTTAAACAAACATCCTCAAAATGACTACACTAAACTATCATAATGAAAAAAATTGTGTTGGAAAGGTTAGCAGACATCCGGTGAAAATGCGTACCTACGTAAATACGAGTTTTAATAATAATTTTAAGACTGATGTGAATGACTTTTAATTTCCTTAAGTATTTTTTTATCGTTTAATCACTTTCTAGGTTGATAAGGTGCAGGAAGAACCAGTTTTCCATGTAAAAAAGACCTTTGTTTCCTACATCCTCAACCTCATGTTATTGAAGAGAACATTCACGTGCTTTTTTTTTCTCTCATGTGTAAAAATAGAAAATGGAAAAAATTTAGGTATTATTCCAGTTTGACGCCGAATTCACTTTGTTGGACGAAACTATTCTATTTTGACACGTGATAAACATTTTTCATGCTCATAATATTAGTATTCCGCTGCCTTCCTCCCTCCCTCACGTCCCGCCACTTACTTAACCCCTTGAGGCACAGAACGTAATTTCCACTGTAATATAACCCCTATTCGACGATTTTAATGACTATAAGCAATATTATATACATATGACCTGTTTATTATATACATATGTCCTTGTCCACTAGCTAATTTGGTTTATTTAGTTACTCTTCGTAGTTTTATGGCTAATAACACACGATTTCATATAGCAAAGGAAAGATGTGGGTGTGAAGGGGTTAAAAAGGAACCTTCACTTATGACTTTTTTCATTTTGGTAAATTTCGAGATGAACACCGAACTTCCTTTGGTGGACGAAACTATTTCTTTCTGGTGAGTTTTTATGTGTTTTGAATTAAACTGCTAACCTTTTCTGTCGCAAATCATTATTATTATATGTTTTTTTTTTGTTAGGTAAAGGTTAGGTTAGGTATAGATTAGGTTTAGGTTATGTTAGGTAAAGGTTAGGTATTGGTTCGATTAGGTTCAATTTGTTTTTTTGTCATTTTTGTTGCAAATCACACACACACACACACACACACACACAAAAAAAAAAAGTATTTGCTACAGAAACGGTTAGCAGATTAATTCAAAACGCATCAAAGCTTACCAGAAAAAAATAGTTTCGTCCACCAAAGGAAGTTCGGTGTTCATCTGGAAATTTACCAAAATGAAAAAAGTCAAAAGTGAAGGTTCCTTTTTAAATAAGTGCCGAGACGTGAGGGAAGGAGGAAGGCAGCAGAATACTAATATTATGAGCATGAAAAATGTTTAGCACGTGAAGGGTTCAAGTCTTAAAATAGAATGGAATGATCGACGATGAATCTTGTGGTGATGGCTTCGTCCTTTTTGTGCCTCGATAGATGGAGGGAATGTGTGTGTGTGTGTGTGTGTGTGTGTGTGTGTGTGTGTGTGTGTGTGTGTGTGTGTGTGTGTGTGTGTGTGTGTGTGTGTGTGTGTGTGTATGTGTGTGTGTGTGTGTGTGTGTGTGTGTGTGTGTGTGTGTGTGTGTTGTGTGTGTGTGTGTGGTGTGTGTGGGGTGTGTGTGGGGTGTGGAGGGGGGGGGGGTGCGTGTTGCTTCAATGGATGGGAGGGAATGTGTTGTGGGGTGGTTGTGGTGTGGGTGTGGGGTGGGTCTGGGGGTAGGGGAAAGAAAAGGGGAGAGAGAGAGAGAGAGAGAGAGGAGAGAGAGAGAGAGAGAGAGAGAGAAACTCTTATCCTAGTCATTATGCAGGGAGTGTTGATGATTTCTCTTCGATCAACATTTAACTTTGCATCTACTTGGCCAACACACATCACAGGCGAACATGAAAAGTGCGGTAGTGGCGGTAGTAGTTGATAATTATAGTAGTAGTAGTAGTTGATATTATAGTAGTAACAGTAGTAGTAGCAGTTGATATAGTAGTAGTAGTAGTAGTAGTAGTAGTTGATATAGCAGTAGTAGTAGTTGATATTATAGTAGTAGCAGTAGTAGTAGCAGTTGATACAGTAGTAGAAGCAGTTGATATAGTAGTAGTCGTAGATGATATAGTAGTAGCAGTAGTAGTAGTAGTAGTTGATATAGTAGTAGTAGCAGTAGTAGCAGCAGTTGATATAGTAGTAGTAGTTGATATAGCAGTAGTAGTTGATATAGTAGTAGTAGTTGATATAGTAGTAGCAGTAGTAGTAGTAGTTGATATAGTAGTAGCAGTAGTAGTAGTAGTTGATATAGTAGTAGTAGCAGTAGTAGCAGCAGTTGATATAGTAGTAGTAGTTGATATAGTAGTAGTAGTTGATATAGTAGTAGCAGTAGTAGTAGTAGTTGATATAGTAGTAGTAGCAGTAGTTGCAGCAGTTGATATAGTAGTAGTAGTTGATAAAGTAGTAGTAGTTGATATAGTAGTAGTAGTTGATATAGTAGTAGCAGTAGTAGTAGTAGTTGATATAGTAGTAGTAGCAGTAGTAGCAGCAGTTGATATAGTAGTAATAGTTGATATAGTAGTAGTAGTTGATACTACTTCACTACTACTACTACACATGAGCCTTCATGGACATCAGAATCTTCGATCCGATGGCCGCCTGCCACCGGGGATCTCACTGGAAGCTGCCCACCAAAGGAATGAGCAGGAGAAAATCAGGGCGTATGGAGATAGGATTCAAAATGTTGATCTTCACACCCCTGGTCTTCACTACGTCCGGCGGGATGGGCCCCAAGGCCAAGCCTTGATCTTTTTCCCAAGCTCAAGAATNTCAAAGTTCAGAAAAAAATAGTTTCGTCCACCAAAGGAAGTTCGGTGTTCATCTGGAAAATTTACCAAAATGAAAAAAAGTCAAAAGTGAAGGTTCCTTTTTAAAATAAGTGCCGAGACTTTGAGGGAAGGAGGAAGGCAGCAGAATACTAATATTATGAGCATGAAAAATGTTTAGCACGTGAAGGGTTCAAGTCTTAAAAAAAGAATGGAATGATCGACGATGAATCTTGTGGTGATGGCTTCGTCCTTTTGTGCCTCGATAGATGGAGGGAATGTGTGTGTTTTGTGTGTGTGTGGGGTGTTTTGTGTGTGTGTGTGTGTGGTGTGTTTTGTGGGGTGTGTGGTGTTTTGTGTGTGTGTGTGTGTGTGTGTATGTGTGTGTGTTTTGTGTGTGTGTGTGTGTGTTGTGTTTTGTGTGGTTGTGTTGTGTGTGTGTGTGTGTGTGTGTGGGGTGTGTGTGTGTGGTGTTGGAGGGGGGGGGGGGGGGTGCGTGTTGCTTCAATGGATGGGAGGGAATGTGTTGGTGTGGGGTGGGTGTGGGTGTGGGTGTGGGTGTGGGTCTGGGTGTAGAAAGAGAGAGAGAGAGAGATGAGAGAGAGAGAGAGAGAGAGAGAGAGAGATGAGAGAGAGCTGAGAGAGAGAAGAGAGAGAGAAACTCTTATCCTAGTCATTATGCAGGGAGTGTTGATGATTTCTCTTCGATCAACATTAACTTTGCATTTTACTTGGCCAACACACATCACAGGCGAACATGAAAAGTGCGGTAGTGGCCGGTAGTAGTTGATAATTATAGTAGTAGTATTTAGTTGATATTATAGTAGTAAAGTAGTAGTAGCAGTTGATTAGTAGTAGTAGTAGTATTTAGTAGTAGTTGATATAGCAGTAGTAGAGTTGATATTATAGTAGTAGCAGTAGTAGTAGCAGTTGATACAGTAGTAGAAGCAGTTGATATAGTAGTAGTCGTAGATGATATAGTAGTAGCAGTAGTAGTAGTAGTAGTTGATATAGTAGTAGTAGCAGTAGTAGCAGCAGTTGATATAGTAGTAGTAGTTGATATAGCAGTAGTAGTTGATATAGTAGTAGTAGTTGATATAGTAGTAGCAGTAGTAGTAGTAGTTGATATAGTAGTAGCAGTAGTAGTAGTAGTTGATATAGTAGTAGTAGCAGTAGTAGCAGCAGTTGATATAGTAGTAGTAGTTGATATAGTAGTAGTAGTTGATATAGTAGTAGCAGTAGTAGTAGTAGTTGATATAGTAGTAGAAAGAAAGTAGTTGCAGCAGTTGATATAGTAGTAGTAGTTGATAAAGTAGTAGTAGTTGATATAGTAGTAGTAGTTGATATAGTAGTAGCAGTAGTAGTAGTAGTTGATATAGTAGTAGTAGCAGTAGTAGCAGCAGTTGATATAGTAGTAATAGTTGATATAGTAGTAGTAGTTGATACTACTTCACTACTACTACTACACATGAGCCTTCATGGACATCAGAATCTTCGATCCGATGGCCGCCTGCCACCGGGGATCTCACTGGAAGCTGCCCACCAAAGGAATGAGCAGGAGAAAATCAGGGCGTATGGAGATAGGATTCAAAATGTTGATCTTCACACCCCTGGTCTTCACTACGTCCGGCGGGATGGGCCCCAAGGCCAAGTGCTTCTATTCAAGACTAGCAGATGTAATGGCAGAAAAGAAGCACCAGCCAAGGAGCCACGTTGTCGCCTGGATGAGGGCCGTCTCTCCTTCTCCCTGCTCAGGTCTGCCCTCCCATGATTCTAAAGGGGTACTAGATATCCGCCCCCACAACCATCGATATAGGGCTGGACTACCAGGCCACGTAGTGGAGAGCGGCAAAATTTGTGTAGATAGTTTTAGAGAGGTAAATAAGAATTGTAATGAAGTAATTAGTAGATAAGTAGTAGTAGTATGGTTGGATGCCACCGTCAGTAGCGACCGGAGTTGGGGCTACTGATCTCCAATTCGTGGAGCCCGCGTATATTTCATAAATAAACATGGGGTGGAGGTATCATTTAGTAGTAAAAAAGTTGATATAGTAGTAGCAGGAGTAGTACTCCCTATATATTAGTAGTAGTAGTAGTAGAAGTAGTAGTAGTAGTAGTAGTTGATATAGTAGTAGTAGTAGTACGTAGTAGTAGTAGTAGTAGTAGTAGTAGTACGTAGTAGTAGTAGTAGTAGTAGTAGTGGTATTGTGAATAACAGAAACGACTAAAATAATAGTGATAGTAATAAAGATGATGATGATAAATGTGATTGATAATGATACTAATGATAATACTAAAGATAATGACTGATAGTTAGAACAACAATGATAATAATAAGAAAGGTAGAGAGAGAGAGAGAGAGAGAGAGAGAGAGAGAGAGAGAGAGACGGAGAGAAGAGAGAGAGAGAGAGAGAGAGAGAGAGAGAGAGAGAGAGAGAGAGAAAGA
>JACEEZ010018894.1:81546-126546 GCA_016584305.1 Chionoecetes opilio | reverse complement strand
ATAAAAGAGAGAGAGAGAAAGAGAGAGAGAGAGAGAGAGAGAGAGAGAGAGAGAGAGAGAGAGAGAGAGAGAGAGAGAGAGAGAGAGAGAGAGAGAGAGAGAGAGAGAGAGAGAGAGAAGAGAGAGAGAGAGAGAGAGAGAGAGAGAGAGAGAGAGAGAGAGAAAAAAAAAAAATGCAAATGGTGATGACAGGTGTATAAGGGATCGAGTCTTACGGCGTCTTGGATACCATGTTACGCAGACTATAAGGAGAATCAGATTCTAAGGGCAGGAGTACCTCAAGATGGAGAAGAAAATGTTGAATGCCAGCAGTCGAAGGCACACCAGAGAGAGAGAGAGAGAGAGAGAGAGAGAGAGAGAGAGAGAGAGAGAGAGAGAGAGAGAGAGAGAGAGAGAGAGAGAGAGAGAGAGAGAGAGAGAGAGAGAGAGAGAGAGAGAGAGAGAGGAGAGAGAGAGAGAGAGAGAGAGAGAGAGAGAGAGAGAGAGAGAGAGAGAGAGAGAGAGAGAGAGAGAGAGAGAGAGAGAGAGAGAGAGAGAGAGAGAGAGGAGTAAGAGTAGGAGTAAGAGTAGGAGTAAGAGGAGAAGCACGTGGGCCATTAAAGGAACCTTATAGCAGACTGTTGCCTCGGGACTGACTGGAGAATGATGCTGACTGGTAATTGCGTAGTGAGGAGGAGGTAGGAGAGGGGGAGAAGGGGGGATAGGTCAATGGTCTCTTGGTATTTATAGCTTAAGAAAGGGAATGAGACCTAAACCCTCAGGTGGTGGGATTAGACCAATAAAAAGGCTTCAACAACTGATTTTTTTAGTGTTTACGACTGTCCTCTCTTCGTGTTTTCGCGTGTCTCTCCCTCTGTCTCCTTTTCCTCTCGTTTTCACTTGTCTGTCCAGGTGTTCTTGCTGCAGACTTGCCAGATGGGGGCGAGAGGGAGAGGTGGAGATACTACGAGCTTCCTCACTCTCTCCTCCTCTTCAACCCCCTCCTCCTCCTCCTCCTCCTCCTCCTCCCCACGAATAGGTAACATATACGCAACCTCCAATGAATGAATGAGTGGAGGCGCCAATGGAGGTCTGACGCTTGAAAGAGAGAGAGAGAGAGAGAGAGAGAGAGAGAGAGAGAGAGAGAGAGAGAGAGAGAGAGAGAGAGAGAGAGAGAGAGAGAGAGAGCATTGATAGTCTATTTAGTTTAATTTACGTATTATTTCCTAAACCTTCGTCTACATATACTCTTTTTTTTCTTCATTTATGTAGATAACTGTTACCTACGTCATCATGTGCAATAGAACACACACACACACACACACACACACACACACACACACACACACACACATACCACGATGGTACAGTGAATAGAGCGTTGGCGCACCATTCTGTGGTTAGCCAGTTCGAATCCTCACTGCTCTCGGGGATTTTTCACTGACAAATACAGGCGTTTACTGTCTCCCTTGAGCAAGGGGATGGGAGTGTGTGGTGTGTGAGGTCCCAGCATTACCCAAAGATCGGTCATAATTAGCTCAAAGCTCGCTCCGGGAGGGTGAAACTAGTGATCGTAAGTCTGACTCGCGTGGACAAGACCGTGGGTGGATAACACACACACAGTACCTACCTACCTACACCTTTTACACACTTTCTCGAAAACTGTTCAACTTTTTTTCTTCTTCTTTTGTGTTCTCTAACCACCACCACCACCACGACCGCCACCACCACGACGACCACCACCACCACCACGACCACCACCACCACCACGGCCACCACCACCACCACCACGACGACCACCACCACCACCACGACCACCACCACCACCACCGCGACGACCGCCACCACCACGACCGCCACCACCACGACCACGACCACCACCACCACCACGGCCACCACCACGACCACCACCACCACCACCGCGACGACCACCACCACCTCTTTCTCCTCCTTTTAACTCTTCCTCCTTTTATCTATTGTATTTTCTATTAGATTTATTTTAACCCTCCTTATACACTTTTCTTTTACCTCTACATGACTTATACTTTCCTGGCTCATTGCTTCGAAATTCCTTCTTGTCTTGTGTGGTGATAATTCTCGGAGGTTTCTCTTCACCTTTCTGATAATTGTATACCTGTATAGGATGTTTTCTCTTTCTCTCTTCTCTCTCTCGCTCTCTCTCTCTCTCTCTCTCTCTCTCTCTCTCTCTCTCTTCTCTCTCTCTCTCTCTCTCTCTCTCTCTCTCTCTCCTCTCTCTCTCTCTCTCTCTCTCTCTCTCTCTCTCTCTCTCTCTCTCTCTCTCTCTCTCTCTCTCTCTCAAAATATATATTATTACTATCATCATTATCATTACTATATTATAGCATTTTTATATGTAATGGTAGCAGAAGTAGTACTATTTAGTTATTTTGTTTTGTCATCGTTGTTATTGTTATCATTATATCTTTATTACCTCCGCCAACGAAGTTGGAGGGGTTATGTTTTCACCCTGATCTGTCTGTCTGTCTGTCTGTCTGTTTGTTAGTGTACAGGATTTCTCGAAAAGTTACGAATAGATTTGGACCAAACTCGGTATACCAAGTCTATTTGGTATAAGGAAAAACTGATTTAATTTTATATGAAATCTATAGACAACTGTTGCCATGGCAACCAATTGATGAAATATTCGGCCGGAGGTATGCGCTCATACTGAGTGCATATATATATATTTTTTTTTTTTACTTTCTTTTTTTACTTTTTTTTTTTTACTTTTTTATATTCGGGCGGAGGTATGCGCTCTACTGAGTACCCCCCCCCCTCCCCCCTAGTTCATTATATTATTCTCCTCATCGGTAGTAAACACAAAAAAATTCTTGTTATCAATTCATTTATTGTTGTTTGAAAAGTGGATAATATAAACTTACGAATAATAAAGAACTGAAGTGAGAAACCTGCAGACAGCCAGACAGATAACCAGACAGCCAGGCAGGCATACAGACAGACACAGACGGCCCGAAGAAGTGAAAGTGAGTGTGGCTGCAGCGAGAGATGGAGACAGTGGTGGTGGTGGTGGTGGTGGTGGTTGTAGTGGTGGTGGTGGTGGTGGTGGTGGCGGTGGTTGTGGTTGTGGTGGTGGTGATGGATGGGAGGAGGCGGGACAACTATGAATCAAGAATGAGGACAGTGTTGTTTTAGAGAGAGAGACAGACAGACAGACAGACAGACAGACAGACAGACAGACAGACAGACAGACAGACAGACAGACAGACAGACAGACAGACAGACAGACAGACAGACAGACAGACAGACAGACAGACAGACAGACAGACAAATACAGAGAGAGAGAGAGAGAGAGAGAGAGAGAGAGAGAGAGAGAGAGAGAGAGAGAGAGAGAGAGAGAGAGAGAGAGAGAGAGAGAGCCGGTGAGTCCTCTCGACTCACTGGAACACCGCAGGGACGTCGCGGCGCTTGTGGTATTCCACAAGGCACAGGTGCAGGGAGTGCCACACCTGGCTGGGTTACGACAGCCTCCAAGAATCGCCACGCGAAGCACGAGAACGGTGCTTACCAGTGGGGATGCAGTGGAGGTGCCGCGTTTCCGTGCCAGCCAGCACCAACGCACCTTTGTGGGCCGCGTCTCCAGGATGTGGAACATTTTCACGGCCGCTGTTCCTCACATCCAGGAGATGAACACACAAAGTGTAAAGTTGGCGGCCAATCGGTGGAAACTGTCGAAGCCCACCCCGCTGAGGCTAGTGATACTGTGACACTAGTGACAGCAACAGTGCCTCAATAAACACTTTAGTGATGCATATATGTATATAATGTTAGTTTTTAGTTTTTAGGTCTTTATATGTATGTGTATATTGCCCTTAAGATAGGTAGCACACGACAGTGCACCTTTGGGCTTCATGTATATGTATGTTTAAATATAAAAATAAAAATAAAAAGAGAGCGAGAGAGAGAGAGAGAGAGAGAGAGAGAGAGAGAGAGAGAGAGAGAGAGAGAGAGAGAGAGAGAGAGAGAGAGAGAGAGAGAGAGAGAGAGAGAGAGAGAGAGAGAGAGAGAGAGAGAGAGAGAGAAGTGTAGGGGGGGTCAGCCATTCATTGTAACAGAAAAGAAACATGATTCGAATGTTGACACTTTCGTAAAACGGGGCGAAAAATCATGTTTTGAATATTGGCATGTGACTAACACATATCATTAATCATTTAATTTCATTCATCGCATTGAAAGTATGCAATAATGAAGGTCTGAGACTCTTATCACTTCTGGTATCATTGCATTAACCCCTTCACGCCCAGATCTTTCCTTTGCTATAAAAAATTATATGTTGTCGAGCCATAAAATTACGAAAAGTAACTAAATACACCAAATTAGTTAGTCGACAAGGATACTAAACAGGTCATATCTATAAAATATTGCTTTTATTCACTAAAAATCGTCTGTTGATAGGCAAATTACAGTGGAAATTACGTTCTGGGCCTCAAGGGGTTAATAGAGTGTTGAGAAAGATAGAAGCGCCGCAATGGTTAGACAAAAGTTTAGGCTTTGGTGATATTGTAGTAACAGAAGATGTTTTGTTTAGTTGTTCGTAGCATCATACTGACAGAAAGCCGCTGTGAAAGTGTAGGTCAGGCACTGCACCGGGGGAGAGAGAGAGAGAGAGAGAGAGAGAGAGAGAGAGAGAGAGAGAGAGAGAGAGAGAGAGAGAGAGAGAGAGAGAGAGAGAGAGAGATCGCGTTGCTGGATACACTGTAGTTCTAGGAAGAAAATATTCACGGTGTTACCAGCATTGCATTACAGATAGGAGGATGTTGAGGGTTGGTTTGGTGCAATTAGTCCACCAACCTGGATACCGGGGGGAAAGGGTGCAGGAAAACACATTTTTTTTAATAAAAAAAATTAGAGGATTGAGAAGAAAATGAAAAAAACATAAATAATAAGGAAGAAAGGTGAGGAGTAAAAAGAGAAGAGATAAGAAAATGAAAGAAGAAAAAAAAATAGAAAGAGGGAAGGAAAGAGAGAAAAAAGAGGATAAATAAGAAAATATGAAATGAAAAATAGTACATAATAATCACAATGTTATTAATAAAAAAGGTTAATAGAAACATTTATAGAATGAAGGAAGGGAAGAGAGAGAGAGAGAGAGAGAGAGAGAGAGAGAGAGAGAGAGAGAGAGAGAGAGAGAGAGAGAGAGAGAGAGAGAGAGAGAGAGAGAGAGAGAGAGAGAGAGAGAGAGAGAGAGAGAGAGAGAGAGAGAGAGAAGAATAGATACAAAAATGAAAAAAAAGGCATTTAAATAGAAAAATTTATAGAAAGAGGGAAGAGAAGAGAGAAAAAGAGGAATAAATAAGAAAATGAAAAATGATTAGCTAACTACTCACTGTTAATCATAAAAAAGGTAAATAGTAAGCAGTCCATTGAATTAAATCCATAATAAACCACAGGTAAATTATCCCCACCGAGTCTTTTACGAGGGACTGATTACGGGGGTCAGACTTTCCCTTTCTCCCTTTCGCCGGATGTCCTGAGTGGCGGGATGATAGGCGTAGCGAGGAGGCCGAGTGAGTGAGTTATAGGCCTGCTGGAATGTGCGGGGTGAGCCTACTAATGGATGAGGTCCCATAGGCCTCCTCCTTATAGAGACAGGATGGAAAAAAAAGAAAGAAAGGGGTAGAGAAGGAACACATGTAAAAAAGGAATATGAGTAGCTATGTGACAAGACTTCGAGCTGTGTTGAAAGTACTATTGTGTTTGTGATGTGCAATTATTGTTTTGTTTTATATATTATTAGATTTAAAAGCTATGTATTCATATACTATATTTGTTGTAATGATCAGTTCATCCCTTCATTGCTTTTTTTGTAGCAATGCCTTTATATTAGGTTGGTATGGACGTACGAATGGACTTTTAGAAGCTTTCTTCTCTCATATAGAAGTGTATGTTGCCTGCAGATTGACGAGTGATTGCGTGGTGTGTAGTGAGAGAGAGAGAGAGAGAGAGAGAGAGAGAGAGAGAGAGAGAGAGAGAGAGAGAGAGAGAGAGAGAGAGAGAGAGAGAGAGAGAGAGAGAGAGACTTGACAACAAGAAAAAATAATGAAATCAAAATAAGAAGATAAAGTTAAGCATGCAAGAGAAGTACTACATACAAGGTTGCTATTAGTCTGGAACTGAGAGACGAATGGTTGAAGTGTTTTCTATTAATGTTCTTTTCTTATGCGAAATCGATCACGCAGATGGTATTCAACTATAGTGTTATTCGCCTTGACATTAACACAACTCATTCTAATGAAATCATGTTTAAATGCAAGTCTCCAAACATTTCCCTTCGTGTTTCCGACCTTTCTTGTTTATACTTTATTAGAGAGAGAGAGAGAGAGAGAGAGAGAGAGAGAGAGAGAGAGAGAGAGAGAGAGAGAGAGAGAGAGAGAGAGAGAGAGAGAGAGAGAGAGAGAGAGAGAGAGAGAGAGAGAGAGACTGTGTGTGAGAGCAAAACAAACAAAAGAATGGACACAATATTGAAAGAAACACTAGTACAATAATTGCAGACTTAGGTAATAGGTATTCATGCAATTGAATGAAATTAAATGAGAAATGTGGAGAGAGTAGAAGAAGAGAAGAAGGAAGGACTAAGGAGATGAGGCGAGAGGAGGGTGGTTGGGGGTTTATGGAGGCAATGATCATGGGGCAGGGAGGGGGGAGGAGGGAGGAGCAAGAAAAATGGATGGAGAATGATGGAGGGGTAGGTAGAGGAAGGGTTAAGTAGAGGAGAAATGAAGGGGAAGGTAGAAGGTATTAGTCATTGTCAACAAAAATAATAAACATCTAACAAAGTAGTTATAGACAAAGACAAGGAAATAATAACATATGTACGTGACTAGATAAAGTAGAGGACAAAGTAGACAAATAATAATAAATGATAACAAAGTAGAGGAAATCATTTATAGGTGTGTTAAAACTTGATGAAAATAAAGTCAATCAACCGGGTTTCTTATCAATGCATAATGACAATGTTTTTCATGCCATACATTTATCTTCTATGTAGGTTCAGTGCATACCTTTGTGTGTTTCAGGGCAGAACATTTCTTAAGCAAATCTTACTGGGCGACATTCCTTGGATATCCAGAAGGGTGGTAGTAGGCATACCTGTTAAAATACAGCTTTTTGGTATTATCTTCCCCATTTCATATGTTGTGTGACCTCTCCCCTCCTTTTCCATGCTGTGCTTATGAATCTTCCAGTGACAACAACAAATTTTCACTACGCAAACAATCGACGGGGTATATATGGCGGCAAAAGATTATATAGACATTAAAAGAAGAAATATATATATAAATAATGATCATATGCAGTAATAAGAAGCACTTCTGGATCTTACAAACACAGACATGATGAGCCATTGCATCCAGGAAGGATTTTATGAATAAATATCTTGTCGCCCAGTAGCTTAAAAATGTCCTTACTGGGCGACAGTTTTCCATCACTGGGAGACCTTCTGGTCGCCCAGTTAGCATGTTAAAAAATGCACTGTTTCAGGGTGCGTGTGGCCTTAGGGGGGATAAAGGGACCGACTACCCTACTTAGCAAATACCCATAGTTCCCTGCGTTTTCTCAGGCACCATCACTTACCTATAGTGGTAATCAATCACTATACTAAAATACCCTCTCTGGACGTACATTTTTTTAGCCATTATCTATAGAGGGGGAATGGAAAGATCTAGTTGTAGGTCTCGCGGCCTCTTGTAGCTTCCTTATGTTCTTATGTTCTTATGTGTAGGTAACAATATTGGTTTGAAGGTATGGTTGAATGTTCACTTGTTCGTTGTGTGTAAGCCTAACCCCTGCCTGTCTGTCTGGCCTGAGGGGGTTATGCACTGCCCTCCACACTGCCGCTACAGGCCTAGGCAACCATGACCTTGACATTTTGTTTTTAATGAATGCTGAATAATATATGAACTTGAACAAATGTATAACACTTGTTAATCGAGAGAGAGAGAGAGAGAGAGAGAGAGAGAGAGAGAGAGAGAGAGAGAGAGAGAGAGAGAGAGAGAGAGAGAGAGAGAGAGAGAGAGAGAGAAGAGAGAGAGGAGAGAGAGAGAGAGAGAGAGAGAGAGAGAGAGAGGAGAGAGAGAGAGAGAGAGAGAGAGAGAGAGAGGAATAATTGGTACATAAAAACTATTGGTGATTATATTGTAACTAATAAACTATTGTATTTTACGTACGAATTATTCATACAGTATCTATCTTATCCTCCAATCTGGTATCTGGATATGTGTTGATATCTGCCGTGGGAGTGTTTTGAAAGCGTGTGCGTGTGTGCTATGCTGACCGAGAGTGGCTGTTACAAAAGGGTTCGCTTACATTTTATTTCCTAGTATTGTGATTGGAGGGAAGGGATGGATGTACGTGGGCTCGAGGACGTTTTTCTTTTAAGTGTTGTGATGGACACGAAGACGAAGGTTTAGCACGCGCGACGAGGTGTTGGAGTGTGGCTATTTTATTGAGTTAGTCTTCTCTCTCTCTCCTCTCCTCTCTCTCTCTCTCTCTCTCTGTGTGTGTGTGTGTAGACGTTAATCCTCCTTGTGTCTAGTAAAATCGGATTAACCTTGCGAATTAATCTCGATCTTTTACCATTCTTCACTCTTTTGTCACTGGGTTGTCGGATGAAACTGAGGAATTGCTCTTATCACCATCCTATTAATTGCGGGACACGTGAATTTAGAACGAAGAGAGAGACGCGAAGACCTTGTTAGATACACAGTAATTAATCGTGACTTTGGAATCATTGGATTGCTTTACTAATATCCTCATCACGTGACATCTGGTTCTCCTGCTACTTGGCGCGATTAGGCTGAAAAGACGGGAAGAGGGGAAAGGTATAGACGCTGTGGGTAGGGAGGGGAAGGAGAGGGCGAGAGATAGAGGGGAAGGAAGGAGGGAGGGAAAAGTTTGTGACCACCTTGATGTCTACGGCGTCGTGAAAGTCGATCATGTGTCAAGATTTCCGGCGGATGTCCAACCACAAGACGTTTTTTTCTGGCGGCTGTTTTTGTTGTTGTTTGTGACGGTGGTAGTTGTGGGGGGGGGAGGGGGTTGTGGTGACGTTAATCCTTTGTTGGTCATCAAAGCTTGCCTCCCCAGGACATCGGTTGCCAGCGCTCATGTCCTTGTAAAGCAGTGTTTCTTAACCTTTTTACCACCACGCCCCCTTTAGTAGTTGGTCCTTGCCTCTGCCTCCACTGTTCTCCCCCCCTTCACTTCTTTAAGATATTTCAAAATAATCCTGAATCTGAAATAAAAACTGAAAAAAATGCGTGTTTCTAATACTTTTATTGTGCGCATAATTATTCATTAACACCTTGCATATACCCAGCAGATTTAGTTAGATCACGTTTAAGGGAAGCTACGTGCTATAATAATACTGATAAAACTAAGAATAATAATAGTAATAATAATTAATATAAAAGAAATGATTGCATAAAAGTCTAGTTAGTGAAACACGGCAAGGCGTCACCGCAGAGTTTTCACCCACACCCTCTTCTCTGTACAGACTTTCTTCGCGAGCGAGCTTCATGTCCTCTCCTCTCCGTCCCGGCAGAAAGACAAAGCATTTACATCTTTCTCACGTGACGTATAGTACCTTTAAGTATTGATTTGTTGATAGCAAACACAAGATGCAAGGTTTGCCAGTATTGTTGTGGTTATTGATCGTGGATTGATGTGCTAAATGATTACGTGACCGAGGGTGAGTATAACAAGTTGGTTTTATTTTTGTTTATGAAGTCAGTCAGGACAAAATTATAACAACTATCAGTATTTCAGGTTAGGATAAAAACACTGTTCATATTCAAATTTTATTATACTGATAACACATACACATTCTGAATACAGCAGGTTAGTAATCAACAGGTATTCTTTGGCAATAAAATTTGGTTGACAAAAATACTATGTGAATCCTTGAATTATTTTGTGCAAAAAATCAAATTGCAGTTTTGGGTGCAAGAATTATAATGCAGTAGTATAAAAGTGTAAGTTTAGAGATGATGTAGCTTGTACTGGTCAGCTTCACGTGTCGCGGCACAGGACCGGTCACCGCAGGGAAAGACATGCACTAACGTGTTATACACATGGAACTTAGGGTCGCAACACCAATGGTCCAGTCTTCACGCCGGGATTTCAAAATAACTTATTTCCTGCAGTCTTTCTGTCTTGTTTTCAAATGTGCATTTCACACCCCAAAAAATCACATTTTTTTAGTCATAAATGTCATTTTACTCATGATTCAACAATTCAACACAAATAATGCTAAGGAAAATATTACATTTTGGTTGTAAGGATTAACATTCAACTCGCATTTGTAGTTTTCCAATACTCGTCCCTCTCAAAGGTTATAGTACTGTAGTATGTGTTTCTCCTTCCCTCTGCATTCACAAATTCTCTCTAGCTGCTACATAATCAAGACCCTGATGTCATCACATGCTTCATTTTGATTCCTAATATACTCTACGTATAGTAAAATAATTGCCTTTCCATATAGTTACAGCAGCTGGTTACAAGCTCAGACTATGATTTCTTTGTTTATTCTCTAGATTATTTTCATACAGTATCACTTGATAAAGCAAGCTTTTAAAAGGCTCATGTGGTAATCAAATCTCGGACCTACCTAGTGTTAAATAGTTTGTATATATGTTACTGTATGTACACAGTCGAAAAGTTTCTTCTTCCAAATCAACTCCCTTAAAAGTATATTTTCCAATATTGCCTATATATGGTTTACATATGTAGCGTCTTCACAGTACCTCAACCACCATCGCAAAGGTGCACATCTGCCACACGCAGGCTGGACATTGCTGGGCCTCAAAATACATGACAATCAAAGTACCGTCCCCATGCACTGCGCATGTCACCCTAATAGCCATTAATACCAGTCCTGCATTCAGTAGTCTGACTAATATGACTGAGACATATAAACAAATGATACAGAAAGTAAGCACCTACTTTTGCAAAACAATTTCACTGGTGTATGCATCATGAGTCATTCAAGATGCAAACTTGATCCTTTTCATGTCTCCATGGTTTTCCAAAATCACTTCCATTAAATACACTTACAGAACATGATAGTATAATTTCCTGATTGGTTTATGAAAAACAGTAATTCAAATAAATACAGATACATATGCACTCAATGTCTTTAGGTATCTACAAGATTGTCCTCTCCTATTTGTTCCTTGCCATCAGTATATACATGCACGTACTTCTTTTTCATAAAATCCAAGACATTAGAAAACAAATGAGCTTATCACTAACTGCAACAATATTTCCTAAGTGACTAATATCATGTGGTTATCAAGAAACACACTAAATATGAAGCAACAATTATATTTGTATGTATGTGTGTGATCTCCCACTTCATCACAGTCCTATATACCTCTTGGCTCAGGAATAATATTCATAGCTGCATTGTAGTTAATAGCAGTATATACTGTACTCTGAGCTTATCTGAATAAATTGTAAGGAGAAACCAGTCATATACTTTATACTTGTCCTAAAGTATTTCATATAATTTTATTATTTCATATTGACTGCAAGTACGTATAATTATGTAAAAAGTTCAGTAAAAATTTGCATCAATAATCCATCTGTTTTCAGTCCTGTCTGTGTTACACATCCTCGATCTTCACATTAATCTTTCAATATTAGTCGTATGTATCTTATGAAATATTGGAAATCAACCAAAGGACCCTTTCATGCATTAGTTTGTTTCACGAGAAAAAATTATTAAAGGTTGCATTGTGACTTCATCACCGCTTAAACTTATATATGATATATGAAAGTTCTGCAGATAAACCTAACTCATACTAAAATATGGCCATTAGACAATTAGTAATGACTTACTTTGCAATCATCACATCTTAATAACTTCTTCACCCCATCTTGACTTACTATGGACCTCAACAAGTTATTGTCATTGGTGGGGCACATGCAACATAAAGGTTTCAAGTAACGATTTCCAGAATGTTTGTTGTGTGCGCCTGACGAGGGTGTTGTGTGGCATCGAGAGGGTTGGTTGGTTGGTTGGTTTGTCGCGAGGTGTTCACGGATTATATGATTCTCAGGAAAATATTGAAAGTGAAAGAAAGATTTCACGCTGTGAGGTTGGCATACGCATACATTATTCGTTAAACAATTACATACTCTCAATGCAAAATATTTTACACATAAAACATAACGTAAATTAGATCTGAGAAAAAAACCCAATAAAGCAGCAATTAAAATATTTATGAAATATTAATAGCAATAATAATGGTAATAATAATAGCTTGACTGCCAATTAATTTATATTGACAAGTTGAAACCTGAACAATAGGAGCAATATAGCTTCTCATTGCATTAAACAAAATTACAAGTGCTATAAAATCGAAAGTATTTTTTTTGTAAACAAAACTTTGTTTAACATTTGTTGATTCATACATTATTCTTTTGACAAAACATGCTACAGTATGCTCGCATTATATTAGCATTCGATATACGAGAATGCGATGATATGAGAATCGTGGATTTACACTTATCTTCGTTGTTCGAACATTTATTTCGATGATACAAGTTTTTGCGTTATGTAAATATCCGTATATTTATCTTTAATTTTGTGCTTAGCCTGTGCCTTTAGATAATTCAACAGAGCATTATCTATCTATTGTTCTTTAAATGTACATTAATCTGTTAGAATGGGAAATAGGCATCATCTGTGATGTTCAGTGGTGTCAACGAGGTGTTGAGTGGCGTGGTGGTGGGGCGTTATGTTGTTGCACTACACCATCTCACTTTGTACATGTCTTTTTTTGTTGTTCTCTTGGTGTTTATTCATTATTCTTTTTGTTTATGTAAATTTCACATCATAAGATACAGCTTTATCTTTGCAATGTTGCTTATATGTATGTCTATGCCTACTTGAAAGTGATCAAACACAAGGTCATGAATCAACCTTGTCAGTGGTCAGTAGCATATCTCCTACATACATATAATGCCTTTGTTATTTGAGAATTTGATATACGAGTAGGCTCTGTGGAACGTATCCACTCGTATCATTGCGAGTATAGTGTATATATATATATATATATATGAACAATTCAATTCGAACCTTGCATGAAAGTTCAGAATGGGGACAAGGCACCAAGCTACTATCAGTATTATGCCTAATGTGTTGAATCATTTTAAAACTTCAGTTATGTATCAACCCTTACAATCCATCCGTACTTTCGTTACTTTTAAATGTTTCTTAGGTCGACCTTTCTTAATTGTCACAACCAAATCAACCAGCAATCCTAGCCTGAGCTGTGACGTGGCAGTGGGAGCCAAGGCGTCCGTGACAAGGGAGTCACAGCCCACCAGGACTGAGACTGTGGCAGGTGGTTTGCTCCTGGTCTGAGACTGTGGTCTATTGGTCTATAGTGTTGAGGGTTCAGTGTGGGTGTTATGGGTGCATGAACACAGCTTAGTGTAGGAGACAAACACAATCATATGATGTTACGAAGGAGATACCAATTGCAAGGCTGTCGTTCCTAAATCTCTTAGACACCACAAGTTTCCTGAACATCTCGCTTATCTTCCATGACAGTCCATTTCATAAATATCATGTATGAATGTAATTTTCTTGGTGACACTTCCTTTCAATGGTGCAAATCCTCTACATTTTGAAGCCCTTTTCTGCAACATCAATGCATCCTAGACCCTTTTCCTGCTTTCTCATAAGGGCATTATCTGCCCTTCAACTTGCAAAGCTACACAGGCCATAATAGCGCATTGTATGAGTTAGGTTTTCTGCTTGAAGTCCGTTTCAACAACTACCATCACTATTAGGTAAACCCTTGACCACAGTTCCCAATTGAAGTATACACAGTTCCCAAACTGTAACATAAATCACTTCATTATTTTGATCACAGTAAACAACAAATTTGAGAGTAGTGAGTTATACATTAAGTGTGTAAGGCATACTCATTACGTTGTTGGCTAGATGTAGCTTTTCAGTAAATATACATGTATACTGTATAGTACTTGACAAACACAGACACAAATGCTAAATATAATCTAAAATTTCATTAACTCCTTTGAGTAACTCTCCTGCCTTCAAACTCAAACATTCAACCTTCACTCCTTTCATGGGTTAACAGGTCAATTTGTACACATATATGATATTCCTGAGTCATAATGGTATATCATTTATAGTATTGCCTTATCTTACGTTCTTATTCTACATTTAGTCGTATTCAACTATTCTTAATGGAATGATTATGCAATATGTATTAAGATTTATTTGAAACACAGATGGCTTTTTCCTCAGAGGATTAAATTATCTCATTATCATATGTCAACATTACTATATGTATATATCACAATGCAGGTGGGGCCTCATGGAACATAGAACTTTAAAGGAAAAGAGAAATACGTATTGCCAAATCATCAATTGGACCAGAATAAAAATTGAAAGAATAAAAAACTTAAAATCTTGTCATGACCACCACATTTCAGTTTGATTGTAAATATTTTTGCTTGAAATGGAAATTTTTCCTCACATAATGTCCTGGGGATAAAGACTTTTGGTTTGATAATGCTAATCAATTAATTCAGAGTACCCTTAGTTACTGTAGGAGGTACAGGCTGTTGTATAGTCTATCATACCAAGAATACACTTTGTGTGCATCATTTGTGTGTATGAACTTAAGTTTTACAGTGTTGTGTGTATGTTAGTGTCCGAGTATAACTGCTTGTGCCTGTGTAACAATGTGTGTGTGTGCATGTGTTTTTGTATTAGAATGTACTTTAACATTGATCACAGAATTTATTTCTTTACACTGAAAGACACTCATTGTAAGATGCCACCATAATACTGACCATACGGGGACATAAATATTCCTCTGCAATAACTTACACATGCGTTGGCTTATGCGCCACTAATGACAATTACATCTCTTTTAGGTTTCAATGTCAGCTCTTCTTTTATGCAGTTGTTGCTTTAAAGTCTTATAAAAATAAATAACAGATGAAAGCATCTGATGTCTAGTTGAGAAAACAAACCTTACAAAAAAGTAAAACTTTCATAAAACCTCCTAAAACAATGATTAACCATAATAAGCGCATGACTAGTTGGCATAGACCAAACTTTGAAATTATAAAAAGAAACTAATCTACACATATCATGAAGACTAAAAATAATCATTAGAATGAGATCAAATCGATTTTGCAATTTAATGCCTTGTAGATGATAATCCTTGATGAAATAATAATAAAAAAAAATATGATCCTAAGTGTTTACAGTGAAGCTGGTAATAATACATTTGTACAAACTTTTACACAGAAACCTTAATATAACAGTTAGTCACAAAGAAGCTAATAGACATTCTCTACAGTCTCCGCTGTGTACCTGGGAGACGCGTCCCAGCTAGGAGGGTTGGCTTCTTGAGAGTCTAGTCACAGCAATGGCCTTCTGATATACAGGCAGTGTGTATTGAGTTATACCTTAAAGTTTTGTGTTGACCCCTACAAAGACCTTGAATAACAGGGTCCTCTTATCATATGTCCTACATCTATGAACACTTGAAAATTATACTTCATTGCTAAAACATTCAACAGCTGCTAGTTACATATTCTGCAATGCTCAACATACACAATTATTTGTATAATATTAACACCGCTTCCTCCTATCAATATAATGCTCAACACAGGAGAGATTCAAACAAGCATCATACCATTGACGTGCAAAACATCACAAGTGTTGCCCAGTGGACACGGCACACCCTCCCTAATTCAGACTTACGAGCCTTAGAACAGTTTGACAGTCTATAATTGACATCTGTGACTGCCCTATATCTCCTGGGTTGTTTTTTTGCCACAGGATATGTTGCAAAGCAGTTTGTTATCAATGCTGAATAACAATGCATTTCCATATTCAATGAAAAAGGGTGACCCACAGATGACACTGGGATGAAAAATACTCACTACTCCACCTATGTAGTGCAGTGCTTCAATCATTGTTGTAGTTCTCTGGTAATATTCTAACATAGTACTGGCTGACTGCACATGTGGTTCTGACCACAAGCAGCAGTGCTGAAGCCAGGAATCAAGCCTTGCTTGACTTTAAAGTTTTTACCTCATGGAAGTCCAACTTATGGAGATCTTACTGTATGTGATAATGAAAGCTAGATGCAGCATGAAGCATAAATAATTCTATAAAGAATTTGAATAAATATCACACATGCATTGTCTTACTTGGTGAGAGATGAGTGCAACCTAACACTGGTGAAGCATGATGGCCCTGAGAGCATATAATAATTCTGACTGAAGACGAGCCTCCATTACCACCACACTTGTTTCAACCTGCAAAACAAGGCCAAATCAGAACACTGTATTCATCAGTTTCTCACTCATTCTAATTTGTATAATGATGGTAAACCTGACTAAACCTAACTGGTCAGATATTTCAATACTTTGCTCTTTATGCTTTTCCCTCCATGTACTGCAATTTAAAATATCAAAGAATTGCATGCACATTTTTCATATCATTCCCTCCATTACAACTTAGATAAGTGTTTGAAAATGTAAGCTCACTGCTTGCATATTAACAGTTATTTCTTCACCACTGTCAGAAACAAATTGTCCTACAATAAAATAATATTGTAGGTGTTTACAAATGTCAGAGTGTAAGCCTCAACGTACTACACCTTTTCACTCAAATTAAAACAACTGAACTTCAAATTAAAACAACTGAACTTCAAATTAAAACAACTGAACTTCAAATTAAAACAACTGAATTTCAAATTAAAACAACTGAACTTCAAATTAAAACAACTGAACTTCAAATTAAAACAACTGAACTTCAAATTAAAACAAGTGAATCTCAAAATAAAACAACTGAAGTTTAAATTAAAACAACTGAAGTTTAAATTAAAACAACTGAAGTTTAAATTAAAACAACTGGTTTAAATTAAAACAACTGAAGTTTAAATTAAAACAACTTTAGTTTAAATCAAAACAACTGAACTTCAAATAAAAATAACTGAACTTCAAATTCAAATAATTGAATTTCAAATTAAAAGATAAAATTCATCTATTATTTTTGAAATTAATTTGTTTTATTTTGAAGTTCTGTTGTTTTAATTTGAGAGTGAAAAGGTGTATTATGAAACCCCCAGAAAAGTAGCATATTTCCTCCTGCAAACTTTGTCTTATCTTTACCAGAGTGCTGCCAGCAAAGGGAAGAGAGGGAAAAAAATATTTATGAAAAGATATACCATTATTTTAAATATTTTTACACAGCATACTACATAGATTTAAATAAATGATCCATTGTGAGTACCAAATAATTTTGAGTGCCAAAAAATGTTGAGTGCCAAAAATGTAACTTTTGTTTTCTTTTGTATAACTGCAGTATGTGTACTAACATACACGGAATAGCTATACGTTACTTCCTCCTGTGGTGCTTTATCTATGTAGTATTGTAGTATGCTGTGTAAAAATATTTAAAATAATGGTATATCTTTTCATAAATATTTTTTTCCCTCTCTTCCCTTTGCTGGCAGCACTCTGGTAAAGATAAGAAAAAGTTTGCAGGAAGAAATATATTACTTTTTGGGGGGTTTTCATAACACACCTTTTCACTCTCAAATCGGAACAACAGAACTTCAAAATAAAACAAATGAATTTCAAAATATAATAGATGAATTTTATCTTTTAATTTGAAATTCAATTATTTGAATTTGAAGTTCAGTTATTTTTATTTGAAGTTCAGTTATTTTGATTTAAACTTCAGTTGTTTTAATTTAAACTTCAGTTGTTTTAATTTAAACTTCAGTTGTTTTAATTTAAACTTCAGTTGTTTTAATTTAAACTTCAGTTGTTTTAATTTAAACTTCAGTTGTTTTAATTTAAACTTCAGTTGTTTTAATTTAAACTTCAGTTGTTTAATTTAAACTTCAGTTGTTTTAATTTGAGATTCACTTGTTTTGATTTGAAGTTCAGTTGTTTTAATTTGAGTGAAAAGGTGTAGTCTTATTAGGGGCTACAGGTAGGGCAGCCTTGATCCAGACATCCGAAAACCAAAAATATCTAAAATTCAGATAAGTTTTGAGACAGGCCTCTTTCTAATGTGACGAGCTTCTTAGTAGTTCACCACACGGTCGTTGTGCATTGATTTAGTGTGTGGTGGCCGCCGCGCAGCAGTTCAAGCAGGGCAACCGATGTAGGTACAGAAACCTCAGGTTTAGCAGTGAGGTAATTAACTGGTGCACAACCAAAAAGAGAACATACTGTGCTTAACATAATAAGAGACTGTATCAAGGTTCTTCACTGCGGCATTTGAGGTTTCTCCGGCACCAAATAGTTACCAAATGTGAGACCTTACTGTAGGATAAAATTAATAACAAATGAGTAAATCTGCTCATCTACCTAAACAAAGGTAAATAAGCAGGTAGGTGAAGAGACAAGGACAGATAGGTGCATACTTACAAGGCTTGCCACCGTGCTGCTGCTGGCTGCTGGCCTCGACCCAGCATCAAGAGTCTCTGGATAACAACAAGCTGCTTTTACAAAGGCCTTGACTTGAGGATCCAAATGCTTATTGAGGAGGGCATAGTCACAGTCATCATGCTGGATTCCCAACAGCCACTGAAAGACGAGGGAAAAGTAGAGGAGGCCGAGGTGATGTGTTTGTTTTTCCACATCATCGTCCTACCCTTGGAATCGTTAAATTGTACATGCTGACTTTGTGACTGATGATATGCACTACTTAGCGTACTGACTCTATACTGTTGGTGGTCAAAACCATGAGCAGGCTTCTGATGTTGAAAGTTTACATTATATATCATTATTATTCTTTGCTAATGTACAAGATGAGATCTTTAGTATTACTGTAATGTAAATTTGCTTTAAATGTCTCATTTTTACATTTTTTTGTCTAAGAACTTACATACTGACTGTCTATAGCAATAAATTAGATTATTATTATTATGAGATAGACGCTTATAGCTTTCGATTACCTGAACATAATTCCATAGAGCTTTAGTTGGGATTGGCATGGTTTTGGCAGGAGCTTTATCACAATGAGCTGACTCTGGTAAATGACTAGGCTGCTGATTGACTGTTGTCTTCTCTGGAAGCGCCTTCTGAGGAACAGTGTGGGTGGCGGAGAGAGCCGCGATGAAGCGATCATCTAAGAAGGCTCCAACCTCTCCTAGCAGCCTTGAACACATTGCATAGCCATGGTCCTGCCAATTGTATTCCTGGAAAGAAATAATTATATGCAAAAGAGTATTCGTACATACATATACAGTACATACTATAAGAACACCTGAAAGTCTGTGTATCAGCCTCTCTCTCTCTCTCTTTAAAGGGAGGCTAGATAAATTCATGGATGGGGATGAAAGGTGGATGTAGGTAGTGTTAAGTAACAGGAACTACCTCGTGTAGGTCTCACGGCCTCTTGTAGCTTCCTTATTTTCTTATGTTCTATTTTTATGTTCTCTCTCTCTCTCTCTCTCTCTCTCTCTCTCTCTCTCTCTCTCTCTCTCTCTCTCTCTCTCTCTCTCAAGATGTGGTCATATAAAAAAATTTAATTACTGCTGTTCATTCACCTCACCTACACAGCCTCTCAGACCCCCCATCCTTTTTCCTCCCATGAAAAATAACAAGAAAAAATACACACATGGACTGAAAAGGATGGGATGCAGGATTCATCGTTGCCATTGAAGTCTTCGTAGGTTAGGGTTGAGTTGAGAGTGAGGTGGGCATAGGTGCGGACCCTCTGTCTGTCTCCCTCAGCTGGTGCGCCATTCTTAATATCAGTTCTGCAAATACAAATCAATAATGAAAGAAAATATTACTAAGTGTCCTGTTTCAATCATCTCTGCAGCTTAAAGTGGAAATAACAATCTGAAGAAAACAAATATGCTGGAAATATTTGATACAACTAACATATAAGAAGTACAGTAGGTTCTCTATCAAAACTATCATCACTGTAAAACAAAGGACACTGACTACATTACAATCATTGACTAAACCATTGCCTTTATCAACCTTTTCATCTATTCTGCACTACACATTCTTGTGGGTTCAAATTCAAGAAAAGAGAAAACGTCAGTAAGAACAATGAGCTAGGTCCTTCCACCCACCTTCCTTCCTTCCTTACCTCCTGCACATCCATCCTACACTGACACTATTCAACAACTAACGTCTAGTATGAGGCTGACAACATGACACTATTCAACAACTAACGTCTAGTATGAGGCTGACAACATGACACTATTCAACAACTAACGTTCAGTATGAGGCTGACAACATGACACTATTCAACAACTAACGTCTAGTATGAGGCTGACAACATGACACTATTCAACAACTAACGTCTAGTATGAGGCTGACAACATGACACTATTCAACAACTAACGTCTAGTATGAGGCTGACAACATGACATATTCAACAACTAACGTCAGTATGAGGCTGACAACATGACACTATTCAACAACTAACGTCTAGTATGAGGCTGACAACATGACACTATTCAACAACTAACGTCTAGTATGAGGCTGACAACATGACACTATTCAACAACTAACGTCTAGTATGAGGCTGACAACATGACACTATTCAACAACTAACATCTAGTATGAGGCTGACAACATGACAGTATTCAACAACTAACGTCTAGTATGAGGCTGACAACATGACACTATTCAACAACTAACGTCTAGTATGAGGCTGACAACATGACACTATTCAACAACTAACGTCGAGTATGAGGCTGACAACATGTCAGTATTCAACAACTAACGTCCAGTATGAGGCTGACAACATGAGCATGTCAGTATTCAACAACTAACGTCCAGTATGAGGCTGACATGACAGTATTTAACAACTAACGTCTAGTATGAGGCTGACAACATGACACTATTCAACAACTAATGTCTAGTATGAGGCTGACAACATGACACTATTCAACAACTAACTTCCAGTATGAGGCTGAAAACATGACAGTATTTAACAACTAACGTCTAGTATGAGGCTGACAACATGAACTCAAGGTTAGATTTACACACCTCGCTTTATGGGTATGGTTTGTGTTGCCATTACTCTCCGCACACGCCTTCTGATTCTGGAGGCGTCCCGCTGTGGCTTTACTACTGCTCCCTGTCTCTCTGTCCATCGCCTCACCTGTGTGAAATATATATACGAGATGTAACGATTTGTTCGAGGTAATAATTCAATATATTTAAAGAAAAAATAAATTGGCAATAACATAAAATTAAGGATTTTGAATTATCTAAATATGGAAGTAATGTGCATGATAAGTGTGATGTAAAATGGCAAATATGTGAGAGAGAGAGAGAGAGAGAGAGAGAGAGAGAGAGAGAGAGAGAGAGAGAGAGAGAGAGAGAGAGAGAGAGAGAGAGAGAGAGAGAGAGAGAGAGAGAGAGAGAAAAAAAAAAAAGTTGTCCCATGTATCTTAAAAACTGCTAGCTTTTGGAGAGTTTCTGGAAGCAATGATCATAATGGCAATAGTATATAGATTACAGGTGGCTGGTGAGGTGAAGGAAAATTTTTCATAAGGAACATAAGTATTATAAGCAAAAGTATTTCCATTCACTCTTAGGCATCTATTAATACATCTGAAACCTGAATTATTGCATTACCAGCTCTACATCCCAAATTTACAGAAGCTACATAAAAAGTAATTTGAAATGTAACAATGAATTTAAAATAGGTTTGTTTCCAGTATCTGTGTGCAGTCATATTGCTCAAAAACTTGTATGACTTTTTACAATGTTCCTATTCTTCTTTGCCTGCATGAAAAAATACTAATCCATGCATAGTGACGAAACGCTGATCCCGTGGAAACCCTTGTAGTAAACCTTAGTAAACCTTGTAAACACATAGGGGAAAGAACTAAAGGTAAAAGAAAGGCAAAATTAAAGGTAAAAAGTTAAATAAAATATAAGGTAAAGTAAAATAAAAGGTAAACAAACACAACCTTCGAAACACGCGAGGAAAAAGAACGGAAAAAGATAAATTGACGTAACTTGAAAAAAATGCGTTAAGTGAAAAACGGATACAGTACACACCTTGATCTTTCTTCGGGCGGACAGGTAGGGTGGAGAGGCCGCTGCCATGTAGGAAGGAGGAGAGGGCGTGGAAGTGTGTCATGATGCAAAGAGCCTGGCACAGCTCACCCAGGGACCAACTCTCCTCACCTTTTGTTAATCGCTGTAAAGATTAATCATGCACAAGGTTACATCATATACAATACTAATGGTCTTTGAACTATGTGTGCAGACTTTGTTCCAAATCATTTATCATATATCTAGTTTATAGTGACAAACTTATTAAACAATCACTCAATGTGTACGTCAATTTGAGTGGTCTTAACTTTTTTCAGTCTATGTACGTCAATTTGAGTGCTGTCTTAACCTTTTTCAGTCAAAATACGTCAATTTGAGTGCTGTCTTAACCTTTTTTCAGTCAAAATACGTCAATTTGAGTGCTGTCTTAACTTTTTTCAGTCAAAATACGTCAATTTGAGTGCTGTCTTAACCTTTTCCAGTCAAAATACGTCAATTTGAGTTCTGTCTTAACCTTTTTTAGTCAAAATACGTCAATTTGAGTTCTGTCTTAACCTTTTTCAGTCAAAATACGTCAATTTGAGTGCTGTCTTAACTTTTTTCAGTCAAAATACGTCAATTTGAGTGCTGTCTTAACTTTTTTCAGTCAAAATACGTCAATTTGAGTGCTGTCTTAACTTTTTTCAGTCAAAATACGTCAATTTGAGTGCTGTCTTAACTTTTTTCAGTCAAAATACGTCAATTTGAGTGCTGTCTTAACCTTTTTTAGTCAAAATACGTCAATTTGAGTGCTGTCTTAACGAGTACGTCAATGTGAGTGCTGTCTTAACTATTTCCAGTCTAAGTAGCCTACGTCAATTTGAGTGCTGTCTTAACCATTTTCAGTCTAAGTAGCCTACGTCAATGTGAGTGCTGTCTTAACCATTTTCAGTCTAAGTAGCCTACGTCAATGTGAGTGCTGTCTTAACCATTTTCAGTCTAAGTAGCCTACGTCAATGTGAGTGCTGTCTTAACCATTTTCAGTCTAAGTAGCCTACGTCAATGTGAGTGCTGTCTTAACTTTTTTCAGTCTAAGTAGCCTACGTCAATGTGAGTGCTGTCTTAACTATTTTCAGTCTAAGTAGCCTACGTCAATTTGAGTGTTGTCTTAGCTTTTTTCAGTCTAAGTAGCCTACGTCAATTTGAGTGCTGTCTTAACTTTTTTCAGTCTAAGTAGCCTACGTCAATTTGAGTGCTGTCTTAACTTTTTCAATCAAAATACGTCAATGTGAGTGCTGTCTTAACTTTTTTCAGTCTTAAGTACGTCAGTTTGAGTGCTGTCTTAACTTTTTCAATCAAAATACGTCAATGTGAGTGCTGTCTTAACCTTTTTCAGTCAAAGTTTTGCTATTGGCCACACACCTGAATGTGCTGTGGAAGGAGAAGCCAGGGCCTGTGTGCTAAAAGGTTATTGATGGGAACAAGAGCGTAAAGTTTTGGGGGAGCAAGATGCACTCCATTCAGCCAGCGAATGTCTCCACCAGCATTACGGAAGTCTGTCAGCAGTGCGTGCATCAGCCAGCCCACCTCATGACGACAAACCGCCTGCAAACATTAGCATACGCATTAATACTATTATAGTTGTGTTATACTTGGTAATTCAAGATACTAGAACCAAATTTTCCCTCTCAAGACTTTATCAGAAATTGTGTGATTTGTATAACTGCTAAAATATTGATAACCGCGCACACACACACACACAGACACACACAAACTGTAAGTATATCAAGATATTTTTGTAGACTATACATGTGTAGGTATGCACAAACATGCTCATAGAACTATCCACAACTCTTTTGGGCGTGATCTGAAGAGTATCTACAGTATATTATGGAAAATTTCTTTTGAATTATAATAAATAAGGATAACTATATAGTAGACATACTTCATTAGGTTAAATAAGAGTGGTGTGTCTTCATAACTGTTCACAAAAATAAAATGAAAATATAGAGCTGCAATCGATGGGACAACCGTGAGAGAGAGAGAGAGAGAGAGAGAGAGAGAGAGAGAGAGAGAGAGAGAGAGAGAGAGAGAGAGAGAGAGAGAGAGAGAGAGAGAGAGAGAGAGAGAGAGAGAGAGAGAGAGAGAGAGAGAGAGAGAGAGAGAGAGAGAGAGAGAGAGAGATGAGAGAGATGAGAAAGACAGAGACTGAAGCAGATGAGAGATTGAAGGAGGAGGAGAGAGCAGGAGGGAGAAGAGAGGGAGGCGATGAGAGAGAGAGGAGAGGAGGGAGCGAGCGGAGAGAGAGAGATCATTATGCAAATCAAACAAATCAACTTGATATCACGATGCACCTGCAGTACTTAAGCCTAAGGTGTGAGTGGCCCGGCGGACACTTACAGGCGCGATGTACAGTCCCATGTGTGGGGCCCCGTCGCCGCAGGGGGGTGGCTGCGGTACAGTGTCCCGACCTAGCGCCACGCCCCCACCACCCTCTGCACACCATTCTCTCTCCTCCAGACGTCATCTCCCCTCTCTCCGCTTATCTCGCTGTCTCATCGTGTCTTGAGTTGGTACATTTTTTTTTTTTTTTACTTTTTTTATTTTAGCTACATTTCAGAACACCATCACAAGTAACAAATCTTTACAATATTCCCACTTGTTAGCATTCCTCATCTCATTAGTTGTGTTAGTAAGTTGCTGGTAGATTTTGATATGTTTAGGAACAATCTGAAGTTTGTTTTTCTTGGAAATCACTAGTTTTTCAGAGGTGAGGTCAAGGGGGTAAAAAAAAAATAGTGATTGCCAAGAAAAACAATTATCAGATTCTTTCACAACACATCAAAACCTATCAGAAATATATAATTTCATCTAAAAAAGGAGAGGGTTGATAAAACGAATTTTTACCAGAGTAAGTTTTGAGATGACCTGAAGGGGGTTAGCAGTGCGGGGGTTTATTACTCACCAGGCTTGACGGCTTGGTGCGGGCTTGGATGGTGTGATGCCCTCCCTTTTGTCCCTGCCGTCCGCCCACCACTGTCGCTGTTGCCGCCGCCGCCCCCTGTCGCTGTCCCTTGTCCCTTCCCTGCTGTACTAGGGGGTGGATCTCTGCCTGCTGGGGGGCTGCTGATGGCGTAGAAGGTGTTGCGGTCGTCTTGCTTACTTGGGTTTCGATAGCGGCCACCTGTAAGACGATATAGAACATAAGAACATAAAAACATAAGAAAACAAGGAAGCTACAAGAGGCCGTGAGACATATACGTGGTAGTTCCTGTTACTTAACACTACCTACATCCACCTTTCATCCCCATCCATAAATGTATCTAGCTTCCTTTTAAAGCATCCTAATGACTCCGCACTAACTACCTGTCGACTGAGTCCATTCCAATCATTTGCCATTTGGGTACTCCGTAGTGTAGTGGTTAGCACGCTCGGCTCACAACCGAGAAGTCCCGGGTTCGATCCTCGGGCGGAGCGAAGATAGATGGGTAGTCTTTCTTAAAACCCGAGCCCCTGTCCACCCAGCAGTGAATGGGTACCGGGTGTTAGCCGGGGGTTTGTGACCCCCCTCCCGGGGTGGTGGCCGCTACTCCGTAATCCGGGATGCTACTCCTTAATTACGTTTTGTTTTGAGTGTTCTGGCTGCTGCTGGGTGAACCGTGAGCGCCACTGTTGGCGCCACACAGGGCTTACCTGTAGCCTGCCTACCTGACGTACGGTAGCGTGAAATCTTGTAGTGTTTGTTACCTACCTAGAGGTTATTCAGAATTTGCACTCCCTCCAAACCCCTGAAGTGACCTGTGATGCAATCCGGAACTCATTACTCATAGCAAGTAGCTACCTGACGTCAAGGCTTCTTGTGCACGCGCCTGCACGCTGCCTGTGTGAGTGGCAGGGCACGAGTAGCTACACACCCTTTTGGCATCCATAGTACACACATAGCATTGCTTGTTTACCACGTAAGATTCTTATCTTTTTGTTGTATTCAATTTAAGTACCTGATTAAGCTAAATATCTTGTCTGGATGAAATAAAGATATTATTATTATTATTATTATCATTATATTCTCGTCAAATCATGACATCATAGAGTTATCTAGGCCAGGTGAGAGAATCATCTCTCTCCTGAACCATTGGACGCTCCCTGCATTGAAAATGAGTTTGTTTAAAATAATTGTAACTATTAAGAACATGGAGACTGACAACACGAATGTAATAATTTGAGTCAAACTTATCTCTTCACTAAAACACGTTTGATGATATTTGTGAAAATAAGGCTATAATATTTTTTTTTATCAGATTGTCCTTGATATCAACATACCTACGTATCAATAAATATCTCAGAGCGAAGACACGAAAATAACGCAGGCGTGTTCCATCATAACAATTTTGTCAGCGAAATATTATGCTACCCATGACTCGTGCAGCCGTGGATGCCTTCAAGATTTAAAGCACGCCTCCTTTCCCCTCCATACTCCCTCAGACAGAGCTAGAACCACATGTATATCCGGGAACGTTAGCAACAACTTGGATGTGAAGTAGACTACTATGTGATAGCCGAGCATAGATAGCTACACGTATCACCAACAAACGGAAGCCTCCCAGATCTCTATGAGCTCACCCAGGCGCCACACACACATTTATATAACTAGGCAGAAAGAGAGAGAGAAAGTGTGGGGTAGGAACTTGGCCAGCATATTACATGTAAAGTCACGATCAAGGCAGGAAAGAATCTGGCGTATAAAAGACAGAACGACAATGTAGAGCGTCACCTGCACACATAAACAGAGAGAGAGAGAGAGAGAGAGAGAGAGAGAGAGAGAGAGAGAGAGAGAGAGAGAGAGAGAGAGAGAGAGAGAGAGAGAGAGACCAAAAAAGCCATCAAGACCCGTCGCAAATGCATTACAAAAAGTTTCATTCATAAGACCACTGCAATAAATCTGGGCTATCAGAAGTTGCGCAACACACCACAAAACAAGGGGGAAAAATAACTGAAAGACTCCGTATCTACATTATCAGCTATCACTTGACACTCACACCGCCTTACACCGAGGCCACCGAGATGACATCTCGGTGGCCTCGCTTTACACACCCTCCATAAGTAACTCGATACGATATGTTCTCGGCTGCAACTCCATGTTATAATCTTGTGCTACCCTGTGGTGGAGTATCAACATCTGTCTGACCTTCACAGCTGCCACCACATCGTAAGAAGAGAAGGGGGAGAGAGGAATATAAAGTGCAGTGCGTTCAGTATCTTTGCCATACGAGTAACCTTACATCATCTTTGTCTGCATCTATACGTAGCCTATCTATCCGACGACATGTGTGTATTATAACGAGGAGTTGATGTATGTGGCACCTGTTTCCATGGGTGTTGAGTGCAGTGCGTTCATTTAGTATATTTGACATACGAGTAACCTTACATCATCTCTTTGTCTGAATTTATACGTAGCCTATCTATACGACGACATTTGTGTATTATAACGAGGAGTTGCTATATGTGATAATGTGGCACCTGTTTCCATGGGTGTTGAGCCTTACATCACATCTCTTTGTCTGCATCTCTTTGTCTGCATCTATACGTAACCTATCTATCCGACGACATGTGTGTATTATAACGAGTTGATACATGTGGCACCTGTTTCCATGGGTGTTGAGTGCAGTGCGTTCAGTATCTTTGCCATACGAGTAACCTTACATCATCTCTTTGTCTGCATCTATACGTAGCCTATCTATACGACGACATTTGTGTATTATAACGAGTTGATACATGTGGCACCTGTTTCCATGGGTGTTGAGTGCAGTGCGTTCATTATATTTGCCATACGAGTAACCTTACATCATCTCTTTGTCTGCATCTATACGTAGCCTATCTATACGACGACATTTGTGTATTATAACGAGGAGTTGATGTATGTGGCACCTGTTTCCATGGTGTTGTTTATCTCCAAGCCACGCAAGATGAAGGGGTGTGTATGCTGTAACCTTGGAGAGCGCCATAGCAACGAGGTGCAGCTTGTGTATAACTTTTCATGCCGCAAACTCGCGAGATATTTATAGAATGAAGAAGGAAGGGAAAATAACAACTTACGTGTGTGAAGCGGAATTAAAAGTGTGTTCCTTAAGGTATTAATTAAACCAAATGGGAGAAAAAAAATAAAGGGAGGCTTGCAACTTCTTATTCTACAAACTCGCGAGATATTTATTGAAAGAATGAGAGGTAGGGTAAAAAAAATTACTTACAAGTGTGAAGCGGAATCGAAAGTGTGGTCCTTATGGTATTAATTAAACCGAATGGGAGAAGAAAGGGGAGGGAGGTCTGTAACTTATTTCACAAGCTCGCGAGGTATTTATAGAAGAATGAAAAAGGAAGGGAAAACAACAACTTTTACGTGTGTGAAGTGGAATTAAAAGTGGTCTTTAGGGTATTAATTAAACCGAATGGTATAATTTAGGGGAGGGAGGCCTGTCATTTTTCATTCCACAAACTCGCGAGATATTTATAGAAAGAATATAAAGGGAAGGGAAAACAACAACTTACGTGTGTGACTGTGAAGAGGAATTAAAAGTGTGGTCCTTAGGATATTAATTTAATCGAATGGGAGTAGAAAGAGGGAGGCTTGTAACTTATTTCACAAACTCGCGAGATATTTATAGAAAGAATGAACGAGAAAGGGAAACAATTAACGTACGTGTAGGAAGCGGCATTAAAACTTGGTTCTTAGGGGATTAATTAAACCGAATGGGAGGGAGGGAGGCTTGTACTTCTTTTTTCCCTTCTCATTCCACAAACTTGTTAGGTGTTTATAGAAAGAATGAACGAGGAAGGAAAAGAAATAGCTTAGTGTGAAGCGGAATTAAAAGTGGGTTCCTTATGGGATTAAACCGAATGGGAGAAGAAAGGAAAGGGAGGCCTGTAACTTATTTCACAAACTCGCGAGATATTTATAGAAAGAATGACAGATGGTAGGGAAAAAATTTACTTACGTGTGTGGAGCGGCATTAAAAGTGTGGTCCTTAGGGTATTAATGAAACCGAATGGGAGTAGAAATGGGAGGGCGGCCTGTATTTCTTTTATTTTCCATACTCATTCCACAAACTCGTTAGATATTTATAGAAAGAATGAAAAAGGAAGGGAAAAAATAACTTACGTGTGTGTGAAGCGGAATTAAAAGTGGGTTCCTTGGGTTCTTTAGGGGATTAAACCGAAAGGGAGGAGGTGAGGGAGAGGATAACAAGAGGCGCCAAGGTGACACTATTACGGGGTATGACGTGTGGCGCATAGGGTGTAGGGTGACAAGGGGTGTGTGAGTGTGACGCCAGGTGAGGGACGCCGGCATTCTAGGGTTCTAAAGGGTGACTCATAGATAGGGCCTGACACGTTGAGGCAAGTTATCGGCGGCACGCACCCTCAGCATCACCGCAATGTGGACGCGAGACTGATAAGGGTAAAGATAACAGCCCTGAGCGTTCGACTAGAGGGGAAGGGTGTGAAGTAATAATAATATAATAATAATTTTATTCTCACCCGAAGTCATACAAGAAAAACAACAACATAATATATAGACGAGGGAATGAACTTGAGTACTAAAGCAAATAATTGACAATAGCTATATATGAAGTGAGTCCAAGGGTGATAGGAGGTTGTGGGTAGGGATAGGAGCAAGGGGAGAGAGTAAATATTATACGTGTATATATAAGAGGTTTGATATGTGAGGGGATGTTGTATGAGGGGGAAAAATAAGAAATGAAGACTGAAGTTTGGAGTAATTTGCAAGAGAGGACGAATTAGTGTGTGTGAGAGAGAGAGAGAGAGAGAGAGAGAGAGAGAGAGGGAGAAGGAGAGAGAGAGAGAGGAGAGAGAGAGGAGAGAGAGAGAGAGAGAGAGAGAGAGGAGAGAAAAAAAAAAGGAAGAAAGAGAAGAGGAGAGAGAGAGAGAGAGAGAGGAGAGAGAGAGAGAGAGAAGAAAGAGAAAGGTAAAGAGAGAGAGAGAGAGAGAGAGAGAGAAGGAGAGAGAGAGAGAGAGAGAGAGAGAGAGAGAGAGAGAGAGAGAGAGAGAGAGAGAGAGAGAGAGAGAGAGAGAGAGAGAAAGAAAGTAAAGAAAGAGAAAGGTAAAGAAAGAGAGAAAGAGAAAGGTAAAGAGAGAGAGAGATGAGAGAGAGAGAGAGAGAGAGAGAGAGAGAGGAGAGAGAGAGAGAGAGAAAGAGAGAGAGAGAGAGAGAGAGAGATAATGTCAGGGGGAACGTGAGGGAATAAGAATGGTTGGTGAACGAACATCAGTGAGGAAAGTCGAGAAGGAGCAACAGGAATAAGTCTTTTTAAGTAGTCAAGGGTCGAAGGAAAGGTCTTGGAGGGTCAGCAGAAGGGCGAGGAGGAGCAGGAGGACAAGGACGAGTGTGCAGGGGAGGGACAAGCCAGAAGGTTACCTAGGACACGCGTTCGGAAAGGAAAGGAAAAAGAAAAAAGAAAAAAAATCACCTACTGTATTCCCTCCCACACAAGCGCTCTTAATTAACTTGGCTCAATGACATAACCTTCCTGTCTTATCTCTGTCTCCTCGCCACCTAAAGACTTCCTTATCCCCAAAACGCTGATTCTTACACACGAGGAGGAATTTTTCATGTGTGTGTGATGCTATCGTTTTCCTGTGTATATGTTGTGCGCACTCAGATTTGTATTGCTATCCGTGTTGGCTGCGGAATTATGTGGGGGGGGGGCAGAGAGAGAGAGAGAGAGAGAGAGAGAGAGAGAGAGAGAGAGAGAGAGAGAGAGAGAGAGAGAGAGAGAGAGAGAGAGAGAGAGAGAGAGAGAGAGAGAGAGAGATAGTATATTGTGTCAGTTTTGTAATTGAATGCTGCTAAACTAATTGGCTATTTCACTTCGGCCTTCACCTCCTTGCCCTCCGACTCCCTGTTAAGCAGAGAGAGAGAGAGAGAGAGAGAGAGAGAGAGAGAGAGAGAGAGAGAGAGAGAGAGAGAGAGAGAGAGAGAGAGAGAGAGAGAGACTCACTCACTCGGCAGATTACCTTTAATAATAATTGCGCCTCACGAAACAGCTGCTCTATACAATCATCATCTCTCGGAATCCACAGTGATCAAAGAGCGAGAGTAGAGCGGCAGGCAGCTTGTCTCCAACCCACACAACCTTGCAACCGGACACGGAGAAAGACAAAACTATACCTAAAGGCGGCGTCACACTAGCACTTTTCCGTCTATTTTTTCCAGCAACTTTCTAAAAACTAACAATTTTTGTACTGCAAGCCGTCACACACACAATCGTTTGCCTGCACTACCAGTCAGCTGTTCCTGCGACTGTAAATAAACATGGCTCCGACGCCAGGGCAGGCTAGAGTACCTTAGAGCAGGCTATTGCTGGTATACACTTAATTATGTGTATTATTATCAATCGTAGACGCGCCAAACAAGTTAAAATACATACACATATATACATAAAAACAGTAATAGATGAGCGGGCATCAGCCCGCCGCTGGAGCCGCAGCAACAGTCAGGTCACAGGTGGGAGGGGCGTGAGGTCACTCCCGCTCCTTATTTATGAGAAATTCTTCTGAACTACGTGTCCACAGCATTTCGTCTATAATTACAAGTTGAAGTCTTGAAGAGTGAGAAACGATTTTTGAGTGTGTCTTGAAAAATATACACAACAATCGAGTCATGCGAGAGACTGTTGCCTGTTTTATAAAACTGGCTTTTAAATGTATCTACATGTGCAATAGTCACTTGAATATTTTCATACTTTCAAATGTATTGAATTATATTTTGCAAAAAAATCCTGATTTATATCGAATATCTTTAAAGTAATCACTATGGATTTTGATTTGACTATGAAAGTTGTCTTCAACTTTCCATATGAAGACGATCACGATCGTCTGACTCAGACTGACTGATTCAGACGGACTAACTAGTTAGAGCGAGAAAAAACCAACGGAGATCGTCTAACTAGACGGAAAAAGTGCTAGTGTGACGCCGCCTTTAGGACTCGCTACCTCACACCGCACTCCTTTACTATTACGAGGTCACTCCGACGTAAGTAGATCAAAGTAGCAAAATACCATTTTGTTACTTTGAAGTAGATATGACGTGACTCACTGACTCGTATACCGGGGTCCTCAGTGCCTCTTTCTCTTCCTCCTGCGGTTCTCTCCCTCCCTTTCAGCCTCTTCTCTGATTAGTGTTAGTAGCCAAGAGTCCAGTCACCCGTGGAGAAATTGAAGGTCGGGAGTCTGCGATTTTTTCACTTCACTGATCGGAGGTCTTCAAAGCATCTTTCTTATGTGTGTGTATGCTACCTATTAATAATACAGAAAGCGCCCTTATCGCCCTCTGCCTCACCGTTGCCAACAGGGATTAGGTCGTGTTGGTTGCAGAAGAGGTGAGACACTTTCCTTCGTATGTTAACCCTTGAGGCCCAGAAAGTAATTTTCATTGTAAAATAACCACCATTCGACGATTTTAATGAACATGCGCAATATTATATAGATATGACCTGTTTAATATCCTTGTCCATTTGCTAATTTGGTTTATTTTGTTACTTTTTCGTAGTTTTATGGCTAATAATAGACGATTTCATGTAGCAAAGGAAAGATCTGGACGTGAAGGGGTTGAGTTCAATGTCCTTCGGCTTGCTTTCTATGTCTTTCTACAGTCTACGGCTTTCTACGGGGTCAGTTTTTATCTCGTTTACACTCTCGTACACGTGTCTACATAAGGGTTGTCGTACCGTAGCGTTGTAGAATGTCGTGCATGTATACCGTCCGATTTAATAATATTCGTACCCACCGTTGATGTGACAAGGTGACTTTCATGGTTGAATGCTCGCTGAATGCTGAATGAAGTGTTGACGTTGTATTAGTGTCATTATCAGTAGTCTTTCCTGGCCAATATATCAGAAAGGGATGTGTGAGAGAGAGAGAGAGAGAAAGAGAGAGAGAGAGAGAGAGAGAGAGAGAGAGAGAGAGAGAGAGAGAGAGAGAGAGAGAGAGAGAGAGAGAGAGAGAGAGAGAGAGAGAGATCAAAAGTATAGTAATGGAAATTTCAGATACAGTTTAGTTCAAAGCTTTCATCGACGGGGACGCAAAGGCTGATTATCCGAAACATTTACAAATATCAGAAAAAAAAACCATCCTTAGTCCAGAACATTTTCCAATCACATTTTTTTTTTCATTTCAACACATAGACCAAACGTGGCTAAACTTTTTTCCCTTAAAGCAGGTTGACTGTTTGGTCGCCATGCAAGGCGAGTCAAGGCTATCATCCACTTGCCGGCGAGTGCGGGAGACAGACAGGGAAGAGGCCGTGGCAGGGACGAAGGAAGGAGAAATAAGAGGAGGGAGAAGGAAGAGGAGGAGGGGGAGGTGGGGTACGAAGAGGAAGGTTACATGTGCGCACCCATAACAACAACCTCCCCTTCCCCACCATCACTGCTGGTGTTGTTGAGAAGCATAACTAGGTGCAAAATCAGCTTCAGTTGTTCCCAAAGCGAATCACGTTGCCTACAGTAGGAGACGAGGTATCAGGTGGAAGAGAAGGAAGAGGGAGGTTACATGTGCGCACCCATAACAACCACCTCCCCTACCATACTACCCCCACTCCTGATGTTGTTGAGAAGCATAACTAGGTGCAAAATCAGCTTCAGTTGTTCCCACAGCGAATCACGTTACCTAGGAGACGAGGTATCAGGTATTCACGAGCACTGCGCTAACCACCATCGTGTCACGAACGCTGCACCACCACCACCGTCTCTACCCTTGCCCTCCACCATCCCCCAAGGGTACCCAGACGCCCCACCACCTCCGCTTTGCCACCCAACACCTGCCGTCGTGCCCCTAGGTCATAACACTAAAAAAAAGACGATCCTGTACCATTGTTGTTAGATACAACGACGTTCTCCGCTCCTCAGCTCGCGTAAAGAGGCTTGATTCTCCCCCATTGTAAGTTCTGTTTAACCAACCCTTCACAATTGCCTCTAATATAAACTCACAACAACAAACATGATGCCAACATACTAACGTACCTACACATGAGCGAATACCTCTCTTATGATATTACGCAGATGTTTATATCCAAGTCATTCTCAAATTATAGCCTGGACCCGCCCTCCCTCCACACACACAAAGGACAAAGCTATAAGCAAAAAGAAACTAGCGCACACAGACCCAAGAAAAAACACAAGAGCCAGTAGTGTGTAAGAGAACGAAACATTATGCAAGATTCATTGTCAGAGGAGAATATTTAATAAGAGTGAGCAGTGCGTGAGCCTTGGTTGGCGGCGGCATAGCGAGGCACAAACATGAAGGCTTTTGGGCAGACTTTTAAAACCTACCTACATACGCTGCGAGAGAGAGAGAGAGAGAGAGAGAGAGAGAGAGAGAGAGAGAGAGAGAGAGAGAGAGAGAGAGAGAGAGAGAGAGAGAGAGAGAGAGAGAGAGAGAGAGAGAGAGAGAGAGAGAGAGAGAGAGAGAGAGAGAAAGGATTGGACACTAAAATACACTAAAATAAGAATATCGTATAAAGAAAACCCTCTTGTGTGCCCTCGACGAAGTAACTGCAAGCAAATAACTGGCTGATTGAGAGAGAGAGAGAGAGAGAGAGAGAGAGAGAGAGAGAGAGAGAGAGAGAGAGAGAGAGAGAGAGAGAGAGAGAGAGAGAGAGACCCGCACTGCAGTCTAGCCAACTATTTCAAAGGTGGGCGACATGTCTGTAAAAATGTTGAGACAAAATCATAAGTTATGACACGTTACTGAGTGTTATATTTGCCTGGCTTTCCATTTTCTTTGACAAGTGGCAGTGATGGAGGGGAATAAGAGGCAAATGTTTTGAAAGCTAGAATTGTTGCTAGATATCAACCTGAATTTATGAACTTATTTGCGTATTTGTAAGTCAACAGTAAAAACAGTAGTTTTGTGAGGGTAAAGAGGTTAAAACTGCACCGAAAGATTAATGAAATTCACTTTAAATAAGAGAGAGAGAGAGAGAGAGAGAGAGAGAGAGAGAGAGAGAGAGAGAGAGAGAGAGAGAGAGAGAGAGAGAGAGAGAGAGAGAGACTGCTGCTGGTGAAAACTGCGAAGAGTTGGAAAAGGAAGGTAAAGTTCCTCAGACAACTCAAACCCCTTGCACTACCCCACCTAATGCTTGCCCACTTCGTGTCAGGAACATCTTTACCGGGTAACAGAAACGTCCACCATGTAACAGAAGCATCTATCTACCAGGCAACAAACAGAGGTGGTCTCTTTTTTTGGCAATAATGACGTCTACCTCGAATAATAAGCTTCTACCTTGCAACAAAAGAACCGCACCCGCCTTGCAAATCCCAGCAGGTCCCAAGGTCACCGCCTCGAACCACCCCCCTCAGCGAAACACCATAGCCACCGCCTTGACTATACTTTTACTAATCTTCTCCCTCTCTCTACCCTATGCTGCCTCCATTCCCTCCCTCCCTCGGTGGTGGTGGTAAGGCAAAGAGCTGTGTGTGTATAGTGTTTGTGCGTGCGTCACCCCACTGTGTATGTGAGCACTTCTCTGAACGCCATGACGATCGCATGTTTTATCGTTGTTGTATAAGTCGGAAATCCTGTACTGTTAGCTCACTCAGACGGGCGGACACACAAACACACACCGCGCGATGGTCAGGTTGATAACGTTCTGGTCTCTCACTGTGGGTAGGCGGTTCGAATCCTCGCGCTCCCGGGGATTTTTCACTTGACAAATTCGGGCGGTTACTGTCCCCCTTGAGCAAGGGGATGGGGGTGTGTGGTGTGTGAGGTCCCAGCATTGCCCAAAGATCAGTAATAATGAGCTCCAAGCTCGCACTGAGAGGGTGAAACTGGCGATCGCGAGCCAGCTCGCGTGGACAAAAGACCATGAGTGAACACACACATCTGCCTAAACGGCTCGGTGGGTTAGAGCGTCAGGCACCATTCTGTGGTCCGGCGTTCGATCCCCGGCCCTGCTCATTCGCGGAGATTTTTCCACTGAGAAAGTTGGGCGGTTACAATCTCCCTTGAACAAGGGGATGGGGGGGGGGGGGGGAGGTCCCAGCATTACCCATAAATCGGTAATAATGAGCTCCAAGCTCGCACCGGGAGGGTAAAATTGGCGATCGCGAGTCCGACTCGTGTGGACAAGACCATGGGTGAATGACACACAAACACAAAATTGCATGGATGTTTGTTAGCTGTGTAATCTCGCAGCGGGTATCCTAGCGTCAGGCTGTCTGTGGCTGTGGCTGGCTTGACGCCCCGGCAAGCAGGCAGCAACAGCAGGGGGCACGGCAGGCAGGGCAAGGGAAATGGGTCGGGCTCACGCGGCGAGCCATGTGATGTGATCGCACTACGACTTCTCCTTTTGGCTCGTGAAAGAAATACCTTGCGCGCCACGAGGTCAACTAAAGTGGTGAAGTGACAAGTTATCATTCATGGGCACGTATGACCTGTGGCAGGAAGGCAGCGTTTGGCGTGGCGGGGCGAGGCGTGGTAGGGTGAGGCGGGACATTGGAAGGGTGAGGGCTTAATCTCGCTAATGCTACCATCCTGGACACGAGCGATGATGCACATGCTGACATGCCTTTACACGCACCCCCCCTCCTCCTGTCCTCTTCGCCCTCTGCTGCCTGCTGGCCTGAGTCATCCATCCAATATGTAAGCCCTGCCGCCCACTTCGCCCACGGTGGAGATATCAAGTGAAGGCGTGTCGGCCGCCGCACCCATCACACCGCCGCACCGCTGCGGACCCACTGAATCATGGCACAAAACACGAGGATTACCGGACAGGTCATTTGTGCCAGTTGCTAGGCGGTGGCGAGCGCGTGCTCTCTCTCTCTCTCTCTCTCTCTCTTTCTTTCTTTCTTTCTTTCTTTCTCGCTCTCTTTCTTTCTCTCTCTCTCTCTCTCTGTGTGTTCGTTCATCCACCACTCTCCCGTAGCTCCCGCAGGAGGGGCGCGGCGGGGACGAGGAGGGGGCGGCGCACCTGTTCCGCGCGGGGCACAACACCCTCCGTTTGTTACCGGTCTGTCCACCGCCCGCCGCTTCCTGCCCCGAGGCGAGGGCACCGCGGACAAGGTGAAGGAAGGTCACTTAAAGCCCGGGTCCTCGGTGCTTCCCGCGATTGCTTCCCTGCATCCACTGACGACATGACATTGCTATCGCCTGCACCACGGACGCGCCCCTTCATTCCTTATTCCCGCAAACCTTTACCCACGGATTATTGGCCGAGCGGCGCACAATTTTCTTTATTTTCCTCTGACAAAAAAATAATTACCTGTTTTCTTTTTCACTGACAAAAACAAATCCTAGTTTTCGTTTTCACTGACAAAAAAAATCCTAGTTTTCTTTATCACTGACATAAAAAGCAATCCCCGTAAGTCTAGGAGTTCTTAATCAGCTTATCAGTGTTTGATCATTGCCGTATCGATGCAAGATAAGGTGAAATACGCGATCATCCAGTCTATGGTTCCATTCAGTAACGTTCCTTTGTTTTATTTTATTTATTCAAACAGTTATTAATCACACCGATGGCTTAAAAGGTAGATAAGTTAAGGCAGTAAATATTCAGGATCAGGATTAAAGCAGTAATGTTAATTAAGAGACACATTCTCTCTCCAGTCTTTGCACCGATTCCATACAATCTGGCACTGCAAAGCAAACATCACAACAGACTCACTCACTGACAATCCATCCTTTTTAATGGTAATAGGCTAATAAGTCAACACTTCCCTCGTTCTTTCCGTGTGCCGTGCAAGAGATCCTCATCACCATGTCCTGTCATTACGGAAGCCACACCACCAGTACATAACAAAGGCTATGGCCAACACACGCACCATGGTGGGGAGGTCATGTTTGCTTTCCACAGCTGATCGGGTTGACGACCTGAACAGCGGCGGCTTGAGTGTCCGCCTCCACACATTGTTTTTTCCTTCCCACCCCCACAGTCTGTCTATACGTGGACCGGCCGTTATGTGCAATTGATTTCTGTCTGCGCCATAGGCCGATTTATGCGGTCTCGACAATAGCTCTGGGTAGTGTGTCCCTCGTAATGCAGCCCTTCCGCCACCCGGCGTTAGTGACATGTCGCAACAGTGAAAAGGCTCCCTCCACCCCGTCTCTTTCTCCATCTCACTGCTGATGAAAAGTCGAGAAAGTCTGCGCAGCTTTCCAGCTTTCCCCGCCTTCCATTTGGCACCAGCTGACGGGACAGCACACACACACACACACACACACCATGCACTTGTTGTATTGATATCTAGAGCACTCACCTGACACTGACCTTATCCATCACGGTTTTATGCTTCTTAGGCCCCAGAACGAGGCCATAGATAGATTAGTCTAATTCCAGTGTAATATCATTCATTCATCCATCCACACACACACACACACATATATATGTATGTATGTATATATATATATATATATATATATATATATATATATAATATATATATATATATATATATATATATATATATAATGAAGATAAAAACCAGCGCGGGTAAAAACATCTTGATTGTTTTATTGAACGTTTCGGCTATACATAAGCCATCATCAGCCTAAAATCGGATATAATACAAAACAAAATGTTAAAAATGAAAATATACAAATTATAATTATATGAACATTTAAAATGCCTAACCTAAAATAAAAATAAAATTTTTAAAACTAATAAAAACACTACACCTACCAATCAACTTAACAGTAGAGTGTGTGGGATTCCCACATGGTTTAGAAGCACACAAGCGGGGTTGAAGTGCCCTGTACGCAAAGGGATGGTTTGTGGTGGTGGGTGAGGAGTCATTCAGCACTATACCATTTACAGAAAACCCACATTCACAGGACTAACAACAAAATTTAATTCCAACATTCCCGCCCAATTTAAGAAAAATCTGATCCTCACGCTGGTTACTAGGGCGTACAACATTTGCTCTTCATACACGAAATTTTACTTAGAATTAGAGTACTTGAGGCACACTCTTAAACTAAATGGGTATCCCCTACAGTTCATTAACACGTATATTGGTAAACAGTTAAATAAACTACACTCACCCCCTCCTCTAATACATACCGCTCATAAAGCCGTTGTGTATTTTATAATTCCCTTCATAGGTAACAAATCTTTTTCCATTCGAAACAAAGCTCAACTCCTGCTTCGGCAATGTTATCCACAAGTCTCGCTTAGAGTAGTGTTCAAGCCCCCTTTTACTTTATCACATCGTTTTAAACTCAAGGAGAGAATCCCTGATGCCCTGCGTTCCTCACTGGTGTACCAATTTAAGTGCAGTAGCTGTAACGCTGCTTATATTGGGCAGACCAAACGCCACCTCACCACTAGGATCGCGGAGCATCGGGGATTGTTTCACAGGACTGGTAAACCCGTGTCCAAACCATCATTCTCAGCCATTCGGGAACATTCCGAAGCCTCAGGCCACCCAATAACGAACCAAGACTTCAATATTTTCCACACAAGCTCCCACGACTCCACCCGGTGGATATGTGAGAGCCTCCTCACCCACCACCACAAACCATCCCTTTGCGTACAGGGCACTTCAACCCCGCTTGTGTGCTTCTAAACCATGTGGGAATCCCACACACTCCACTGTTAAGTTGATTGGTAGGTGTAGTGTTTTTATTACTGTTTAACAAAAATTATTTTTATTTTAGGTTAGGCATTTTAAATGTTCATATAATTATAATTTGTATATTTTCATTTGTAACAATTTTTTTTTGTATTATATCCGATTTTAGGCTGATGATGGCTTATGTATAGCCGAAAGGTTCAATAAAACAATCAAGATGTTTTTACCCGCGCTGGTTTTTATCTTCATTATAAGATCTCGCTTCCCTCATGGAGAAAGTATTCTCTCTCTCTCTCTCTATATATGTCTATATGTCTATATGTATATATATATATATATATGTATATATGTATATATGTATATATATATATATATATGTATATATATATATATGTATATATATATATATATATGCATGCATGGCGAGAGAGAGTTAGGGGGGTAAAAAACATGTACAACACAGACTACCCTTCCTGCCGCTATGCCTTGGAGTTCCCTCACTAAGCATTCTGTCTTCCTGACACACACGTCACCACACACCAGTAAACCCAAGAAGTGTACAGGATTTCTACACAAAGGACATTTCGTAAAAAAGAAAAGAAGTGAAATAATCACTAACACCAATGAGTATTAAGAAATGTAGTTGATTGGTCTTTAATTTTTAACCAGTGCCGCGCGTGACAGGGGCGGATGCATGACATGATATAAATGCTCGGTAATAAGAAGGCAGCTATTCACCCCCCCCCCCCTACTTTTTATCAATTATACTATGCCGTCCTCAGCACTGCAGCACCCCGCCCCCCTCGCGTGCAGCTGGTGCACAGGCATGCCGGCACAAACAGCACATCAGCACCACCACTGGAAATTGCTGATCCTGCCGCGACTCCACCCTTGTTGTTGCTTCTCGACCACGCGGGTTTCTAAAGCGATTGCACTTTGACCACAGCACAACATACGATTGCACTTTGACCACAGCACAACATACGATTGCACTTTGGCCACAGCACAACATACGATTGCACTTTAGCCACAGCACAACATACGATTGCACTTTGGCCACAGCACAACATACGATTGCACTTTGGCCACAGCACAACATACGATTGCACTTTGGCCACAGCACAACATACGATTGCACTTTAGCCACAGCACAACATACTCTCACCACCACCACCAAAACAAACAAGCACCCTTCTCCCCCCCCCCCCTTTTTCCCTACCTCCCAACCAGATTCTCTCATTATTTCCAGAGGCCACAATCATCTTCCCAGTTGCGTGCTCTTGGTGGGGGAAAAGATGATCGCATTCAAATCAAGTTTTGTTTCCTATTATTTGTTGCCGAACGACTAAATCCATCGTGGTTTGTGCTTATTGTTGTACGAAAGCTCTCTCACCTTTTTTCGCATTACTCCTCTAGTTTTGGTGGAAAGCCTCGCTCCCTCCGCTTACCTTCCGACCTCCCTCTGTTCCACCTCTCCTTTCATCGGTCTTCTCTCTCCCTTCCTTCCTTCCTCCTCCCAGTCTCTTCTGCTGGTTATGGTCGCTTTCATTCCCCTCCTTTTTCCCCTTTTTCCTCTCCTGTTATTCAGACGCCTCATCGAAAAATACTCTGTTCTCCCGTATACCCTTGTTTCCCCGAAATTGTCGTTCTCTCTTCTCTCTCTCTCCTCTCTCTCTCTCTCTCTCCTCTTTCTCCTCTCTCTCTCTCTCTCTCTCCTCTCCCCTCTCTCTCTCCTCCTCCTCTCTCTCTCTCTCTCTCTCTCTCTCTCTCTCTCTCTCTCATAATATAACACTTGTCACAATGAGTAAACTTGATCAAACCATGGCAAGAAAATGTCCATTATTAGCACGTCGAGCAGCGTGAGTGATAATTATTAACAAGCAATAAATATATTCACAGCCGTACCTCCCCAACACTATTGTCGACCGATCGTGTCACGCAAACCTTGGCGATACAAAGCGAGGATCAGAGCGGCCTTTAAGGCTTTATATTTGTTGAGGGGACACGAACACATCCTGGTACAAAATGCCATGTCCGAACAAAGACACACGCACACGCACACGCACACAATCAGTCAAGTGTCCACATACACCTTTGTCAGCCAGCAGGCATCAAGGCACGACAGGTTAGGATGAGAATAAACTAAATACAGAGCGATTGTATTATAGATCTTGAACATTTATTGCCTTAACTTAGCTACGTTTTAACCCATCTGTATGCATAATAACTTGTCTAAATTAAAAACAAACAAATAGCAGTATAGAGTGAGGGAGTAGGGAGGGAGGATGAGCGTCAAGGGTGAGGGAGTAGGGAGGGAGGATGAGCGTGAAGGGTGAGGGAGTAGGAGGGAGGATATGAGCGTGAAGGGTGAGGGAGTAGGGAGGGGGGATGAGCTAAGGGTGAGGGAGTAGGGGGGGAGGATGAGGGTAAAGGGTGAGGAGAGTATGGAGGGAGGAAAGAGCGTCAAAGGTGAGGGAGTAGGGAGGGAGGATGAGCGTCAAGGGGGAGGGAGTAGGGAGGGAGGATGAGCGTGAAGGGTGAGGGAGTAGGGAGGGAGGATGAGCATGAAGGGTGAGGGAGTAGGGAGGGAGGATGAGGGTAAAGGGTGAGGGAGTAGCGAGGGAGGATGAGCGTGAAGGGTGAGGGAGTAGGGAGGGAGGATGAGCGTGAAGGGTGAGGGAGTAGGGAGGGAGGATGAGCGTCAAGGGTGAGGGAGTAGGGAGGGAGGATGAGCGTGAAGGGTGAGGGAGTAGCGAGGGAGGATGAGCGTAAGGGTGAGGGAGTTTGCGAGAGGAGGATGAGCGTAAGGGGGGATAAGAGATGAGGATGAAGGTGAGGTAGGAGGGAGGATGAGGGTGGGAGGGAGTGAGGAGGATGAAAGGGAGGGAGTAGGGGGGAGGGATGAGGTAGGGTGAGGAGTGAGGGGGGGAGGATGAAAGGGGAGGAGTTAGGGAGGGAGGATGAGCGTGAAGGGTGAGGGAGTAGGGAGGGAGGATGAGCATGAAGGGTGAGGGAATAGGGAGGAGGATGATAAAGGGTGAGGGAGTAGCGAGGAGGATGAGCGTGAAGGGTGAGGGAGTAGGAGGGAGGATTTGAGCTGAAGGGTGGAGGAGTAGGGAGGGAGGTGAGCGTAAGGGTGAGGGAGTAGGGAGGGAGGATGAGCGTAAGGTGAGGGAAATAGGGAGGGAGGATGAGCGTGAAGGGTGAGGGAGTAGGGAGGGAGGATGAGCGAAGGGTGAGGGAGTAGGGAGGGAGGATGAGGGTAAGGGTGAGGGAGTAAACGAGGGAGGATGAGCGTGAAGGGTGAGGGAGTAGGGAGGGAGGATGAGCATGAAAGTGAGGGAGTGGAGGGAGGGTGAGGGTGAAGGGTGAGGGAGTAGGGAGGGAGGATGAGCGTGAAGGGTGAGGGAGTAGCGAGGAGGATGAGCGTGAAGGGTGAGGGAGTAGGGAGGGAGGATGAGCATGAAGGGTGAGGAGTAAAGGGGGGGAGGATGAGGGTAAAGGGTTTAGGGGGTAGCGAGGGAGGATGAGGTGAAGGTTAGGGAGAGGAGGGAGGATGAGCGTGAAGGGTGAGGAGTAGGGAGGGAGGATGAGGCGTAAAGGGTGAGGGATAGGAGGGGATGAGCGTAAGGGAGGGGTAGGGAGGGATGAGCGGTTTAAGGGTGAGGGGGTAGGGAGGGAATGAGCGAAGGGTGAGGGAGTAGGGAGGGGGATGAGGGTAAGGGTGAGGGAAGTAGCGAGGGAGGATGACGTGAAGGGTGAGGGAGTAGGGAGGGAGGATGAGGGGTGAAGGTGGGGGGATGGGGGAGGATGAGTAAGGGTGAGGAGTAGGGAGGGAGGATAGGTAAGGGTGAGGATAGCGAGGGAGGATGAGGTGAAAGGGGAGTAGGGAGGGAAGGATGAGCTCGTGAAGGGGGAGGGATTGGGAGGGAGGATGAGGGGAAGGGTGAGGGAGTAGGGAGGGAGGATGAGGGGGAAAAGGGGGGGATGAGGGAAAGTAGGGATGGGGGAGGATGAGCTGAAGGGTGAGGGAGTAGGGAGGGAGGATGAGGTAAAGGGGAGGGAGTAGGGAGGGAGGATGAGCGTGAAGGGTGAGGGATGTAGCGAGGGAGGAGAGCGTAAGGGTGAGGGAGTAGGGAGGGAGGATGAGCGTGAAGGGTGAGGGAGTAGGGAGGGGGGGATGAGCTGGGAAGGGGGAGGGAGTAGCGAGGGAGGATGAGCTGAAGGGTGAGGGAGTAGGGAGGGAGGATGAGCGTGAAGGGTGAGGGAGTAGGGAGGGAGGATGAGCGTGAAGGGTGAGGGAAGTAGAGCGAGGGAGGGTGAGCGTGAAGGGTGAGGGAAGTAGGGAGGGAGGATGAGCGTGAAGGGTGAGGGGGTAGGGGAGGGGGATGAGCGTGAAGGGTGAGGGAAGTAGAGGGAGGGAGGATGAGCGTGAAGGGTGAGGGAGGGTAGGGAGGAGGATGAGCGTGAAGGGTGAGGGATAGGAAGGAGAGGGAGGATGAGCTGAAGGGTGAGGGAAAGTAGGGAGGGAGGATGAGCGTGAAGGTGAGGAGTAGGGAAGAAAAAAAAGGAGGAAAAGGGAGAGGGACGGCATGAGGTAGGGTGAGGTATATAAGTGACAGTACAGGAGGAGAGGAGTTTAAAGGGTGAGGGAGGGCAGGGGGAGTATTGCAAATGAAGTAGGCGCATAGGGAAGGGAAAAATGAGGGGGGACAAGGGGGATGAGGGTTTGGGAGGGCATATATTTACGTCGAAGGTGAGGGAGTCCAAGGGGAGGAAGGCGATCAGCTAGGTTGAGGAGGGAAAATGCTGCAACGGTGGACGGTTTGCGGAGGCTTTTGGGGAAGGGGTTAGAGGGGCCCGACGGGGATGCTGAGAGGATCCGAACCCGGAGGCACTCCAAAGTGACACGGACCCCTAAATTCATCGAAGGAGGGAGGAAGCAAAAGGTTGTATGGGGTTGGTTTATGAAAGGTAAGAGCAAGTTTGGCGGGGTTGGAGAGGAAGGCAGGAGGCGGAAGGGAAAATGGCCCGTCACTTAAGAACACTTTGGGAAGCCATTACAATTCAAAACAAAATTGGGAAGATAAAGAGAGTGAGCGAGGGAGTTTTAAGGTAAAGGTTGGTCAATCGGTTAAACTCGTATCTTATTAATCCTTCGGGTAAGAAACAACACCGCAATCTGGATTTCCAAAATAAGTATTATTACAAAGAGGGAGAATGAACAAAAATTTTCATTCTATTAATATAAAAACTGGTACCGTGCAACTTATCAAATGTGTCTCAGTTGATCCTACACTACTGACACAATAGGCTTCCCTTCACACCAGATAATCAGCAGCAGGATGAGGTATAGAGGCCTGGCGCCGCCTTC